>JANEYF010000006.1:0-362500 GCA_029963845.1 Rhamnusium bicolor | reverse complement strand
AACGAGCACTTTCCTCTGCACTGGATAAGATTCAACAGCTCATAAATACACTGGCCGCCTGGAACTCCAGATCTGACGCCACTGGAATTTTATTTATGGGGATTACTAAAACAAAAAGTGTACACAAATCCTCATAACAACAGAGATGAACTATACATGCGCCAGTATTATTATGCATGCTAAGAAATTACTCCCCAAGAACTGAGAAAAGTTTATAATCATGTGAAAAAGCGGCTCGATAAGTTGGATGGTGGTTTAATGGAAGCTAATTAAGTTGTTTTTGTTAAATTTGGTTAATTTCTTGGTACTAGTAATATTAGTATATTTGTAATAATAACTTTTGATATCTTAACTATTTGAATAAATTAAATATTAAAAATGAATATTTTCTCCCAAAAATATGAATATAGGCTGTTTGCAATTCTGAACATTTCTTCTTAATAAAATTTTTCGATTAAACACAGCATATGTTTTTTAAATTTTCATATTTTATAACCGTTTTCAGTAGGTCATGATCGACAAGTAAATTTTTTATAGGCAAAAAAAAATATTCCTTACATCTAACTCTAATCAACAGAAGGTGGGTCAGCCATAATAAAACACAAATATGCAGCTTAATAATAATAAGCTTAATTATATTATCTAAACGAAATAAAAGTAGTTTCTGTCTAGATTTATTACGTTATAACCATTATGTACAATAAAAACTTGGCAACACGGCAGGACGCCCAGTAATCGAGAAAATGAACAGAAAGGATACACTAAGGACGCTGTCGAGTAAGTAGAATGAATGGTCCACGAATACTTTGGACGCTAGGTGCATGGTTTATGGAAGGACGCTGAGTGATGGGAAAGTGAAACTAACTACACCGTTTTTGAAAAAATATGTTAGGAAACGACATCTAACGATAAGTGCTGGAGTATAATGAAGAAACTAAACAGAAATCTGTTACGAATTGAGAGTGGACGCTCTCTGCCGGTTCTGTGAGAAGACGCTCTGAAGATAGCCAGATATATATATATATATATATATATATATATATATATATATATATATATATATATATATATATATATATATATATATATATGTTAAATTCGTCCTCCGGGTACACTCCCGCGTAGGTGATAGGCCCCGAGAGGGACCGTGGTTGTCTGAACGACGCTTCGGCAGGAATCCCATCTGCCATCTTCAGGCTCTAACCGACAACTGCCCACTGCGGCCTCTGGCCACTCGAACTGAAAAGCAGTGGGCAGTTGTCGGTTAGAGCCTGAAGATGGCAGATGGGATTCTGCCGAAGCGTCGTTCAGACAACCACGGTCCCTCTCGGGGACTATCACCTACGCGGGAGTGTACCCGGAGGACGAATTTAACATTCACCACCCGCGAAAACCTGAAAAACAACATATATATATATATATATATATATATATATATATATATATATATATATATATATATATATATATATATATATATATATATATATACATATATATATATATATACATATATATATATATATATATATATATATATATATATATGAACAGTGGTGAGAGGTATGAAACTTCTCATATGGTCTGAATGCTACTATCCGACCGACATCCTCGATGTCTCTGTGGTGGATAGCGACTTGCATCACAGCAAGTACCGAGAGCGGCGACCCCTAGCCCAGGTGGACTAAACTAATGTGATTAAATATGATTTGAAGGAAACAACTACTCAGCGGGCAAATACCCCGACCTGCATTGAATTACACCTTCAAATCATGATAGATCGATAGCCAATATCATGATATTGGCTATCGATCTATCATGATTTGAAGGTGTAATTCAATGCAGGTCGGGGTATTTGCCCGCTAGTAGTTGTTTCCTTCAAATCATATTTAATAATCATATATATATATATATATATATATATATATATATATATATATATATATATAAGAAAATGAAATTGTGGTTACTATAGTTGTTATAATCTTATTGATATTCGAAGTTTAAAGTAGATTTATTAGTCTGTGAGCCGATTAACAAACAGTGTAACTCTGTGTCCACGCAAATAATATTTACTGTTAATTAACAAGCTCCTTCACTAGATATCCTTTTAAATTATATCAGTGATTTCTGTTTGAGCAGCTCCTTCGCTAAATCTACTGTATGCTTGGGTCTCCTATAAACTAAACCTGGGTTAACCCTGATTACGAAAGGAATTTTGGGATATTTCACTACATAATACATAATATTCATAAACTTCCAGTTTCTAGTAAACGACCTTGCAAAGAAACATACTTTATTCTGCATATATTAAGATGTACCACAGTGTTTAAATTAACCTCTATGTAAATGAAAATGTCAATATATCTATATTTGATTACATAATTTGTTCAATATATTTATGAGCAAACAGCATAGGTTTTACTATCTTTTTTTTCTTCAATATCAAACCATGACAGCCCAGAATATAGCAGGAATGTGTTCCTTGGGACCAACAATTAAATCGGTGAGATAAAAACCAGTATAAGTCTAAGAACCTTATTTTGAGTGTCAATAAAAACTATTCTAAATACAGCTTTGACATGTACATTATAGATCTTATTGTTAACCATCATTTCGAGACAACAAATTTTGAAAATAACCATCAGTGTTTGCTCTATACAAAAAAAAAACGCTGCCAATTACTTGGGGATCAGAACTTTCTCACCGTAGTAAAACTCGATGTGTGGTGGAGTTTGTAATAAAAGTAATTTTTGACGTTTCAAAAAAAAGTAACATTTAATATTTTTTTTAGACATTTCAAATTTTAAGAAATGTCAATCAAAATTCAAATTTTATGGTGTTGCCAAAATTTTTTCATCACGAATAAATTTTGTTGTAAAGTTAAAAATAGAAATGTTAGGGCAAGGTAGACCCCGCTCCAGGGGACGATTTTGCTCATCAACGACCTCAATCTCTTCCTTGACCTCTAGAATGTGTGTACTAAATTTGAAAACTTTATCTCAAAAACTGTAGCTGCTATCTCGAACCGCATACACACATACACAGACACAAACAGAAAATTTTTTGTCTGAAATTTTGTGTATCGTCATAATTCGTCAAGATTCGTCCAGAAATGCAATAAAAATTTTCAAAATTTTTTTCATGAATACACCTTCCTCACTTTGAGTGGTGAAGAAGTAATAAGTCATGAACTTGTACTATTAATGTTATTATGTATTATTATTAATACCTGGATCAAATCTTATGTAACTAACAGATCCTTTAATCACAAGAATAAGTAACAATTATTCTTGTCCTTTAATGTAAGAATTGGAGATACAAACTCCCAATCATGTCGTAGTGACCTTGGAACCCGAGAAGGAAGCATACTAGGTCTATTGCTGTTTCTGCTATACGTGAATGATCTTCCAGAATCCATAATAGATCATGGCAGGTTATTTATGTATACAGATGACACAACAGTCATTAGTAAAGGATGTGTCTGAAAAAGTTGGTTCTTAGTTTCTTTAATAAATGGTGTGAAAGTAACAATCTTATTATAAATAAAAACATATCTGTTATTGTATACTTTTCGTATGGACATCGTACTATGCCAGATCTAAATTTCCACATGAATGGTTCTAAAATCAGTTTGTCGGAAGATACAAAGTCAACCAACAATGTTTGTTTAAAATGATGTAGGGCAATGTTTGCGATCGCCAGTTTAAAAAATAGCATAACGGATAATTCCCTTTTAAATGTATATTATGCCCAGGTGTATTCAATTATTTGTTACAACATAATTGTATGGAGCCAATCTACCGATGACAATCGAATTTTCATTATAAAAAAACATGTAATAGCTTTGATTTTTAATTTAGACAATAGACAATCTTGTAGAGATACATTTAAAAATAAGGGAATTTTGACTTTCTCATCCATACATTTATTTGTTATTGTTCTATAGATATTCCAAAAAATGCGTATTGATAAAAACGGGCTTTTATAGCTGCTTGGCTATCTGAAAAAAAATTTATTGATTTGCTTGTAAAATGCATATATTCTAGCCTTCGCACACACAGTTCAATGGCATGAACCTCGGCCTGAAAAAATAATTGCATTAGTACTTAGGCTCGAGGACATCCTCACTCTTAGTCTGTAGCTGTGTACTCCGGCTCCTGTTCCCTCAGGAGTTTTGGAGTCGTCTGTAAACCAGCAACTGTCTGCCCTCAGTAGGTCAGTTTTATTCCGATCCCACATCTCTTTCCGGAAAAAGGATGTTGAAGGTCAGCTCATAGTTGGTCATGGTAGGCATAGTATCCAAGGGCATTGCGATGCTGTGGTTGTCTATGTCATCCAGCAGCCTGTTCCGCTCCTTGATACTAGTGTGAGGCATATTAATAGCCGCTTGTTGCAGTCTATATGTTGCCCACCTAGCCTCTCCCCTCCAAATATATATTAAGTGTGGGTAAGTCCAAGTCCTCCTGGACTTACCCTCTCCTTTCCATTGCGCTGACGGTGTAGTGCTAATTGCCCCCATTACGGCCAAGCATGCTAATCTCTGTAATCCAGAGAGTTTGGCTTTAGCCATCCGTTGTGATCCTTTTGGGCACCAAACGATGGATACGTATGTTATTATCATTAGTCTGATAATCATGACGTAGATCCAATAAATTTGTTCGGGACCCCATGCCCCAGGGTTTATCATAAATTCGACGACATGTCCATAAGGACAGTTTTGCTTTGTGGATTATCTTTTCGAGATGGGAGTTTTAATTAAGTGATTTATCTAGAGTGATTTCTAGATATTTCACCTCCGCAAATGGAATAGTTTCACCAATTAAGGAGGGCGGTCTTAAGTCCTCCAGCTTCCTTTTCCAGGTAAATAGTACTATTACTGTTTGTTGAGGGAGGTGGGAGGTCTTAAGTTCTCCAGCTTCCTTTTCCTGGTGAATGGTACTATTACTGTTTTTTGAGGGTTTACAGACATCTGTTCCCTGTCACACCAGTTACCAACTGCATCCAGTGTCTCTTGAAGGGTATTTGATATTACTCCTTCAGAGTTTCCTCTGACTAGTATGACTAGATCATATGCATATGCTAGAACCTCAACGTCCCACAGTGTGAGGATAGCAAGTAAGTCGTCCATAAGAAATGACCACAAAAGGGGGTGGGAAAGAATACCACCCTGCTGGCATCCTCTTGTGGCTCAAAAGCTGATTGTTTCTTCCTGTAGAGACGTCGTTATAGTTCTGTTTGATAGCATAGCACGAATCCAGTCTCCTATAGTCGGCTCAATTCCTCTGGCGGCTATTGCTGCATAAAACGAATCAGGCAGTGTTAAATACTACCTTTTTCAACGGAACACAAAACTTTGTTCATTAAACTTAAACAGCAAAAACATAAAAGGAATTACAACTGATACTTTCTATAAATGTCATTCTCAGTTTCTTCACTGATTGTATTTCATGACTTGACGTGATAGTAGAACTCCAGCTCTTTGCCAGTAATGAATGACGACTTTTTTTGTCAATAATTTTTTTTTGGTATTTAGTGGTACCGGTTCATTATACCCTTTTCTATAGGGGAAGGGGGACTTTCCTTGTTTTGCTTTAAAAGTTTGAAAGAAAAATTGTCTGTAGTTTGATATAGTAAAATTTTCTGTTTTCGGGTTGCTACCTTGTACTGAAGTTAAACAAGTTTTTTTATAACCGAGGCGGCCACTAGTGTCAAAAATGCACTAAAAATAAACAAATGGGGAATCAAAGAATCAACCGGACGATGAGGTTAAAAACAGTACAAGTGACGGACTTGTACTGTTCTTCTGTTCATCGCTGGTAGGATCTTGCTCCTACATCGCAGCGGCAATGTTTAGGGTGCTGTTTTTAGGTTCATTCTATAGAGGAAAGATATTTAAAGCGATTGGCTATCTTAACTCAAAATGTTAAATTTTGGACTCATCGATTCCATTATTATAATGTATATCTAAATAAATATGTTAATAATACTGTATTATTAGAAAAAAGATGGAAAATCATATAATTATCATATTCAATTTACTCGTATGGTTGTTAATTCCATATTTATCTATCTCATTTTGTCAGCGACGGTTTTAGTAGTAAATATTCAAAATAGTAAATTATACTACGTTTAGCTATAATGGATAGAAAAAAGTATTGGCGTCGTGAAAAACATCAAGGTCCAGATTATGATGAAAATGGACGTCTTGAGACCTGAACATCTAGGAGGCCAAGGAAGAACCCTACTGAATATTTAAAACCGTTTTAATCATTTCCGGATGGTACTGGTTGGGTTAGGGAAACTCGCGTCAAATATAGTACCGAAATAAAGTCTGGAAAAGTATGGGATACACATTTTATTAAGAGTTCACTGAACTGTAAAATTTCCTACTTCCTGAGTTCTCTGGCATTTGGGTATTGACAAATAATATTCATTAAATATCTTACCTCCTAATTTCTTTAGAATACGCAATTCTGATTTTAATTCATAACAAACTTTATAATTTTCAACTTAGCATATATTAAACCTCATAAATCATATAAAGAACCCTGGTTTTAAATCTGTTTATAAATATTACTACCCATATTACACATTATAAACATAAATTAATATTAAATTTTCCTGTTATAACTTTAATACTGTTGTTTTGTGTAAACTTTAATGTGAACTTTAGCAACTTTGCTACGTTTTCCAAGAAATTGTCAGTGAAGTTTACCACACGAAGTATGGAGTAAACTAAGTACAAATTTATGTCTTTCCACTTGTGCGACACATCAAAGTCTACAGTCTAGACATTTATTAGGAAGTTAAATTATCTCTTGCATAAATTATTAAGTATTTAACAGATTGGTTTAATCTTATATAAACTTTATTATCCACTGCCGACAAAATTACTTCCTTCAACAGTACAACTAAACGAAATTGCAATATTTTAACTAAGGGTTTGTATATGAATTAGATTAATATGCTGTTTTAAATATACCAGTCTGAATTAGTATGCAAATTTCTTCATATTTTTTGAATGTATGCAAACCTGTAAATATTGGAAAACTAGAGAGTAAAACAAATGTGTCAGTTTACCCGAGAATTTATTATTTTAAACAACATTTTAGAACACTTTCTTCAAAGTTAGCATAACAATTTATGAAACTACCTACACAGCACAAGTACACCAGGAATTACCAGGATTTCCAACGCCCAAAATCCAGATATTATTTTAAAGGTAAGAAATATTTTGCTTTGATATAATGAAATAAATTTTCGACTTTTCTTAATTTTTTCTGAAATGTTTTCTGGATAATGATCCTGGTTCATTAACCAAAATACATCTGGATCATTGATCCACCAAACAGTGATTTATTGTAAAATTATCATTGGGAAAATAAAATTGTGTGAAATAGTGAAATAGTGAAATAAAATTATTGCATATTCTTCTAATACAATGTTTTGAAATAAAATGTTTGAATACGGCGTGGGGTTATTTCAATTCAACAACCTTTCTTTTCAACAGGATTCATAAAACATTTATATTAGTTATGAAAGCATTGTGCTGTAAAACACAGGTCCGAAATTTATCTGCCATATCAATTTAACTTTTTATATTATTCATGTAATTAGGATTGTCAGTTGTACTGACTGATTTTTAAATAATTTGATGTAGATATAAATGAAGCAGCAGAATCTGTTTTTCAGGTTAATTTCCATGTATCCTCATCAGTTAATGACAATCATGTGTCAGAATGTAATTTTCACTACTCATCTGTACCTGATTTTCACTAGAAAAGATACAAAATATTTTTCCAACAATACATTGGCAGTTTGAGGTTCAATCAGCCTGGTAATCGAATTTCTATTGGCGAATAAAATTAGTAAAAGGAAATATAATTGTTTTGCATTTCTTTCCTTTAGAGTAACCGATTTTAATTTTTATATGTGGTAAAAATGTACAAATAATTATAAATAATTCGTAAAACACACAGTGTATATCTCACAGTTTTCTTACAGATCCTACATATTTAAGATAATTCTTGTCTGGTTACTGGGCCTGAGTCGGAAGAACCTGAATCTATTTATCGGAGTAGTGACAGGCCACTGCATACTTAGGAGACATATATCAATGATAGATATTGAGGAAGACCCTATATGTCCAGGATGTGTGAGTGGTAAAGAAATATCTTACCACTTCCTGGAACAGTGCGAAGCGTTTGGGCGCCTGAGACATAGTATC
Organism: Rhamnusium bicolor; assembly: GCA_029963845.1. NCBI lineage: Eukaryota > Metazoa > Arthropoda > Insecta > Coleoptera > Cerambycidae > Rhamnusium > Rhamnusium bicolor. Next base: position 354,270 of record JANEYF010000006.1, on the reverse strand, counting down.
TTCGGTTCTGAAGCGCTTCTAAGGGAGAAGATGAGCTCCTTCGCAATGAGTGATATCCTGACCTTCATTAGAGGGTCGGAATGATTCGACGAAGGAACAAGAGAAGAACATGGCTGAGGGGACAGCTGAGGGTTTGTAAAAAGGGCCCGTCTGCGGCCTACTTGACAGGCATCAGCCATCCCCACCATTACCATTACCATTAAGGTAATTTTGTCTTAAGTGGAGTAAGAGCATTCCCTAATCATTCTTTCTCTAATAAAAAAGAAGAAAATACGAAACATATTAAAAAAAAAAAACAACTTTTTATTACAATTCAGATTTGGTAATAATTTTATATTTTCAAGTTAAAACAGTAACAATTACTGATAATAATAGAGAAACAAAAGTTGATAACGATAAGAATCATTTAGGAGGTTGACATGAGTGTCGCCAAAGGGGTAGGGGACGGCCGCCCCCTGCCTTATGGCGGATAATGAATACTTTTCATTAATATATGGATAGGTAGGTACTATAGTGACAACTAGAGCTCGAAATTTAAGTAGATCACAAGTGATAACCAGCAATTTGTAAATAACAACCATGGGCGGGTAAAAACGGGAGCAACTTTACTTCTCGCGAAGCGTCTCGTAAATCTGGAAGTGGTTTCAATACCCGTACAGTATTGAAAAATAAGTAATTAGTAAAAAGCTACTTTGGATATGTACATAAAGGATAACAATTGCAAAGTCATATATGCGAGATAAATAGGCTTATTTTAATTATTTCAAAACTTCTTAAATCTGACTTACTAGCTTTTAAAAGATTGCCATGGCATAGAAGGTAAGAAAACTTTAAAGCAATTTGAAACTAATTAGACTTAGAACTCTATAGAATAAAATATAGGATCTTATTAACATATCAGTATCAAATTAAATATGAGCAGAAGTTAATTTGGAAATAGCCACGCCTTACGAGATTTCATTCTGCTCCAGTACTGGGTGTGGGGGTGAACGCAAATAGCACATCAGGGTCATCCGACATGCACCAGAAGTATGAGAATGACATACATTAATTATTGTTATCCTATCTACAATAAACTGAGCGTACTATGGGATACGATTAGGCATGCCCTCGTTACTCACAAGCACATTGTACAAATGGGTAACAGCGGTGTATAAGCCTCTTTCTGTTGCATATATGACTTTGCTATTTTTATCCTTTATGCAAACACCACTAGCAGGCTTTCTAATTAAATAGTTTCCAATACATATAAATCGAAAACCATTTGTCGCCTTTAGAGTAGTTTTTATAAAAATTTGCGAAGTATAAGTAAAGTAAAAACTAAAAGTGAAAAGTTACAATAAACGATTCAGTGGTTTTAAGTTGAGATATAGTTAGATTGAAATGGCTGAAAAATTAAAAATGTTGATTCATCCATTTTCAGACAATTTAATTGTCTGGAACGAAAACAGAATTAGATGTGATGTTTGTCAAACTACCGAGGTCATTTGGAACAGCACATTGACAGTCAAAAACAGAAAAGCAACGTACCTTTTGCATCAGATGTTTCGAGATCATCTCAAGATCAATAATCGTTTATAGTAGATCTAGTTGAAGCCTTAATATCTGCGAATTTTCCGTTCTGCAAAATCAAGAACCCAGTTCTTAAAAGATTTTTCGAAAAATATTGTTGTAGAAAAGTATGAATCAACCCTCAGAAAGTATTATTTTGCACCTGTTCATGAAAAAAGTAATGGCTACAATTCATCAATCATTGGATGACAAATGCCTTTAGGGTTAGTGTAGATGAAACCACTGATTCATTGGGCCGATATGTAGCCCACTTGGTCCATTAAATCCTTAATCCCACATAACCATTTTTAGTCGCCAGTAAAATTTTAGAATAAACGATTGGGGAAACTGTTAATTCGTTGACGAAAAGCACTTTAGACAGTATTGTGTCTAACTATTCTTCAAAAGTTTTATTGTTAGTTGGTGATGCTGCGGCATATATGTTGAATGCCGGTCGGATAATTCAACCTTTATTTCCACATTTAATTCATATTACCCGCTTAGCAGATGCCTTCCGTATATAGAATCTGTGAGTTTATCTGTGAAGATTTTCTGGTAGTCGATAAACTGATAAGCGACATGAATACATTTTTTCTTAAGGCACCTAGTCGAATAAAAGTATATAGGGAACAGTGTCCAAACTTAAAACTTCCACCACAGCCGGTTATAACAAGATGGGAAAAGTGGATACTGCCGCAGTTTTTTATGCAGAAAATTTGCAGTTCATGAAGCAAGTGGTAGTTAGCTTAGAGGATTCTGCCAAAGGTGTAACTACATGCAAAGCAGTTCAGCAGTCTGCAGAACTTTCATCAACACTTGCTTTTATTAAAGAATATTTTGAGCAACTTCCAGCGGTAATAAAGAGTAACTGCTACCGTAATAACTATTTCCCATTTTGGTGAAAGGTTGGTAGAAGGATCGTTCCCATTACGTTAGTTGCAGAAACCTTTAAAGTTCCACTGATGGTAGCTGATGGTAGCTAATTTATAATGAAACAAAACGTACTTTAAAAATAGTTTTGAAATAAATGAATATAAAAATTGACGTTCGGGACTGTGATATTATTAATTAAAGGTGGATTCGTGATTGAACAAAATTACTTGGGTAATAACAATAATGAATAAATATTATGGACAACTAAGAAGTCACTTAAATGCACAGCATTTTAATTTGCAGAGATAATCACTTATAATATATTCATGGCGCATATAAATTTTTATAGACTTAAAATTAATCGAATAAATATATAACTCCGGAGCTATTTAAATATATACACTTTAATTTTCTGGAATGGTTACTTGTGACATAAGTATAGTATATAAGTATGGCGGGTATAAATTTTCACTGACTTGTAAAGGGTCCTAGGGGTTGAAATTAAGCTTCAAAGCGAATAAATATTTTATAATTCTGGAGTACTATAAATACACACATTTTAATTAGCATGGATGATTATTTGCAATACTATGTAAGGCGCGAATAATTTTTTATCGATTTGCAGACGGTTTCAGGGGTTAAAAGTAACACTTAAAATTAATAAATAATAATATATAATTCCGGAGTCACTTAAATGTACACATCTTAATCTTCAGGAATGGTTACTTGTGACTTATGTAAGGCGGGTAACATTTTCGCTGACTTGCAAAGGATTCCAGGGGTTGAAATTAACCCCCGACACGAATAAATATTTATAACTTTGGAGCGCTTTGAATGTATACATTTTAAATTTCAGAAATTCTTACTTGTGCCAAATTGTAAGACGTGTATAAATTTTCATCGACTGACAGAGGGTCCTAGGGGGTGATTTTAACCTTTAAAATTTTGATCGACTTGTAAAAGAACCTAGGGGTTAGAATTAACCAAAGAGATGAATAAATATTTTTAAATCTGGGGTGCTTTAAATGCACAAATTTAAATTTTCAGGGATGATTACATGTAACATATATAAGGAGTATATAAATTTTTATCGACTTACAAAGGGCTCTAGGGGTCGAAATTAACCCCTGAAACAATTAAATATTTATAATTCTGGTGTAACTTAAATGCATACATTTTAAATTTCAGGAATGATTACTTGTGATAAGTATATGTTATACGAGTATAGTTTTCATCGACTTGCAATGGGTCTTGCGTGGTAAATTATCTATTGAGGGCACTAATACCGTCCTAAAAAAACATTATCTTATATCTATTAGGTACACTGTGTCGCGCATATACGCAAAAACAATATAAGATTGCTGTCAATTCAACAAATTTTGTTTAGACATCCCCCACCCCTAGTAATTTGTGTGGCGACGCCCATGGATTTGAACTGTTACATAGAATTGCAACTAGTTCAGTAAATCGTCAATTCCATATTTTATTTTCAGAGAACAAGTCAAAAGATACTAGAAAAAATTATGCGATGTCCTTTACTGCACTTTAAAGTAAAAACAATTAGCAATAATTACTTTCAAGTAATGATTTATTACAATATACAAAATTAATTACTTCCTTAGTAACAATTTGTCGACAAGTATCAATCCTTTATTATGTTTTTAACCGTCTGCCCCACTTGTAGATTTTAGATTGTTCGTCTTCTAACATTAAAATTTAACTGAAAATTGAGGATCAGGATGCAATGTTTCACAATACCTGAAATTATTTCTTATTTTAAATAGTTCTCAGTTTAAGAGGTAATCTTTGCCACACATTTTTTTTTGATTATTAGACAAGCAAGATCATTTTCCTTTTGTGTCTACCTGGTGTGTTTGGCTTAATAGAAAATTATGCTTGAACTAAGTTGCATAATTATAACACATGACTACCATATTATTCTGAGCTTACAACTAGCTGCCATAACTCCAGTCTTAAGTTACAATTCTGGTGGATCAGAGTGTATTTACCGGCTGCCCTGCTAGAGTCCGGTTAGTCCTAGTTAGTATGCTTCACTGTAATATATGGGCATTCCTGATTATTGCCAACAAATTTACTTTACCACAATGATTTATTCATAATCCTCAAGAGAACATTGTTTTTAGTAATAAGTTAAGCTTCACTTAAGTGATTAGCCTGTTTTGTAAAAAGTCGTCTGACGTGGTCAACAGATAACGTCGTTATAGTCCCTATGATAAAGCTATAGTACAGGATCCAATAAAAAGCACTGTGTAATAAAAATTTATTGATTTAACTTCACTACTGCTGGTAAAAATATCTGATGTGGCCAGCACATAACTTTCTTATACCATTATATATCATGCTGATCTAAGAAAATTATTCAATTTAATTATTCACTTACCTCAATTAAATTTTAATAGCATATCTTGAAATGTTTCATTAACATTTTTAAATAATTAATTATCAGCGTCATTCGATATTGTCAATAATAATTCATGTCATATATTTTAATGATTTCGTCTTACTGAAATTGACATTTTTTGTAACTAAATTAGACATTTCAAATATCAAGCTGTTAAATTTATCTTAATCCCATTTTATGAGACCAAATGTGTAAAATATTTCAGTTTATCTCACCTTTATTTAAGTTATGGAAAATATTTATTTATTTATCTATTTACTTATTATTATACACTACCCAACAGAACATGTTCTAATTACAGGGTAGGAAAAATACACAATAACAAATGCATAACATTACAAAATACACAATATAACTAATTTTCAATGAGTATAACGCACATAGGTTTTGAAATAATTAATTAAAGCACATACAATGAGTTAAATTAATTGTTATAGCAGCTCTTGTATCTGTAACACTGCAGCTCTTATATCTGTAACACTGCAATTAAAAAGGTTAATTTTGTCCTCAATATCATGCCAGTTATGACACATAACATACACCGGTGAGAATTGTAATATATTTGTTCTTGGAGTGGGTAAATAAAAAAAGATTGGTTAATCTTGTTTGCACCAATGGCATATGAACGAGCGCATTAACTTTTGGCAACAGTTCAGGACATTAATTTATTATTGACAAGTTTATATAAAAACATAGCAGAGTGAAGAAACCGCCTTCTGACCAGTCCATCAACATTGAACCTCTCTAGCAGCTTGTCATGCCGAAACCCTATTGGTGGATAGATTTTGTCCTCCTTAAATGCCATAAATTTTAAAAATCTTCTATGAATTTGTTCGATAGCTTTACTATGTACGGCGTAATTAGGATTCCATACGACAGAGCCGTACTCAAGTTTAGAACGTACAAAAGACGTAAATAGAATTTTTAATGTGTCGATGTTGTTAAGCTCATCGAAGTTTCTAATGATAAAGCCCAGGGTCTTGTAAGCTGATGATACAATGATATTAATGTGCTGGTTAAAGTTCAGCCTATTATCAAAAGTTATGCCTAAATCTTTAAACACCTCTGGTTTATTTAAATGTACCTGATTTATAGCGTATTCATACTGTACAGGATTCAATTTTCTAGTGTAGGTGACAGCGTTACATTTAGCAGCGTTGAGAGGTAGGAGGTTTGAAGTACACCAGTCGTTTATTAGATCCAAGTCAGCTTGTAATAGCAAACAATCAGATTCATCCTTGACAGCTAGATACAGTTTGAGGTCATCCGCGTATAGTAGACAATAGCAGTTCAGACCAAGCACGATGTCGTTTATAAATAAAATAAAAAATAAGTGGCCCAACACTTGGGATACCCCAGAAGTACAAACAATTCTTTCAGATTTATGCCCGCGATATTGAATATATTGGTTTCTACATTTTAAGTAGGAGGAGCAGAATAGAACTAAATCTCGGTTAAAGCCGAAAGCAGAAAGCTTCATTAGGAAAATACCATGGTTAAATCTGTCGAACGCCTTTGAGAAGTCCGCATAAATGGCATGTACCTGTCCATTGCCATCCAACACCTCCAAAATGAATTGTGTAACACAAACCAAGTTGCTGATTGTCGACCGGCCTGCCACAAAGCCGTGCTGATAACGGCAAATTTGTTCATTGACATGTATGTGGAGCTCCTCGTATAGAGCGAATTCAAAGACTTTACTAAAATTATTAATGATGGTGATGGGACGATAATTTTTTATGTCAGTCCGATTATCTTTTTTAAAAACGGGAATAATTTTGGAGTTTTTCCATAACTCTGGGAATGTGGTACTGTTAAGGGCTAAATTAAATAAAATAAGCAAAGGTTTCGCTAAGACGCTCACAGTCTTTGATAAGAAATGACGGTATACCATCAGGACCAGCGGTAAATTTATTTTTTTAACTTCTTGATAGTTTTACATATCTTGTCTCCATTCAGTTGGACTGACAGTGATGGTTCATTCTCATCTCTATCAGTGTTATCAGATTCTACGTAGTCAGGTGATTCTGTAAAAACAGTTTTAAAAAGATCAGCAAATGCGTTGACAATTTCTTGAGGATTGCCCAAGGAATTATCTTTTTAGGTCATATTATTTGGAATCGTTGTCATATTCTTTTTTGCTATGAATATATGACCAAAAAGATTTAGGATTCGTCTTAAAGCTATTTTCAACATGGTTGACATACTGTTCATGTGCTAGCTTAATATCATTTTTTTTTTTTTGATCTTAGTGTTTTAAACTTTTCAAGCTCCTGAGTATTGTTGAATTGCTTATATTTTCTCCATGCTGAATTTTTTTCCCTAATATCATAGAATATGTCTCTGCTGTACCATGAACGATACCGATGACTTTTGGGATAAGTCGTGGGATAAGTCCTTGGGACGCATTTCGTAAATATATTATTAATAACACTGTATAAGTCTTCTACAGCTAGGTTAACATCCTCATAATTTGTTAGAAAAGACCAATCAGTTTGTAGAAATAAATTGTACATTGTGACATAATCGGCTTTTTTAAAATTAAAAGTCAATTCGGACTTGACTGAGAACATATTTTCCGCTTCGTCATTTCCTTGAAGTAGGTTAATACACAGTGGTGGATGATGCAAATCTTCCCTTATCATTGAAATTTCTGACTTATCAACTTGTAATGAGGTGATATTACTTATGAGTAAATCTAACAATCTACCATTAACATTAGAAACTGAGTTAAAGTGATCAAAATTATAAAATTTACAAAAGTTTTGCAAGGCCCGTAGTTTCGCAGATGTACTTGCAACATTAGACTCATTATATTCCGGTAAGTTAAAGTCACCAATAAAGCACGTATCCCAATATATTTTATTGGTTTGATATTGTAGACATGATTTATAATCTTCCGTTAAGAACATATTTTTTTTAAGGCAAATATAAAAAAGTTTGGGTCCGGTGAACCTCCTTTTAGCTGGCCAATTTTGCTCATCATCGAATTTATCATTGTCTTTGGCCTCTAGAACATATGGTCCAAATTTGAAAGCTTTATCTCAAAAACTGTGGCTGCTATCGCGGTACTACAGACATGCAGACAGATTTTTTCCATAAAGTTATGTTGTTTTATTATAATTCGTCGAGATTCGTCCTGAAATGCAATAAAAATTTTAATTTTTTTTTCCGAAATTGTACCCTTTTTCTTCTTTCATTCATTGTGTCTCTTCTACTGGTACCACATTCACCAAATTTAATGTGTCACCTAAAATGTTGTTGACAATCTTAACTGCCTAATTTGGGAAGTGTCCAATTAGTATTTTTTTGAGTTATCGCGGACACACACACACACACACGCGCGCGCACCGACAGACATCATTCGGAAAATAGTCGAAGTCGAAAAAAATCACGATTACTATACTTCCTTATATTAGGTATAAGAATGTAAAAAGGTACAAGGGAATTTAATTTCGGATTTTGGATTTAAGTACATACTTAGCTTCACCACATTTTGAGAAAAAGGGTACTTATAAGTAAATTGGAATGCTTAATATTTAAAACTTGACTATTTAAGGATAAAAGTTAAAATACACTGTCCACAGAAAGTTAAGGATATTTCATATTTTTATGAGAGGATTGAACTAAACAAAAATCGTTATGGGGGATTGACAACTTCATTATTAACTTTTTTGCATAATTTGGTTTTGAAAAAATAAGGAGAACAATTTTAGTTTAAAATGTGTTTAGCCGTGGGGAATCAACAATGTCCTAAACCTATCATCAATACCTCGAATTCCAGTCCCTCGTTCTAATTATTTCAAGTATACATCTGGGCGTGCATCTGATGATGGTTGATCATATCTTGTGGGATTTGTGCTCGTAATATGGGGAGAATATCTGACAGGTGCCTAATGTTTTTGGGAGCCGGTTGATGGTATTGAACACATAGATTCAAGTTAGGAGAACACGATGTAAGACAATCATGATCAATTCCACGAGTTTCAAGGTTATCAAATACTTGCTAAGTACAATAGAGACGAGCATTATTATCAATAAAAATAAAATTTCCGCCAATAACAGATTGAAAATTCGTCACAATGTTGCTGACTATCATTGCCATACATTTGTCCAGTCGTGGTTCTCTTGCAGATGTACAAGCTTAAACGGATTGCATGGTCAGCGAGAGTGGCTCGATATGAAGCATAACTTGACAGGCCAATTTCCCTGAGTCTATTACGTAATAACTGAACATTTACTGTTATAACATGGATTTTTCTACAAAATTCAAATTCTTTAATTTGTAGAAATTTGATAGTGATTTAAAAGAATGCCCCAACTAGCTTTGAAGGCAAACATAATATCTCAATAGTGCGAGCGGTGGAGTTAGATTAGATCTTTATTTTTTATTTCAGTTTTCAAAAATCGATTCCAAAAACTGATTCTAAAAACCTACTTATGACGCTTTGTCTCTTTCCAACGTCGACTTGAAACAAGCCAGCTTGGTGCATACCACATTCCTAGAAGATACCAGGTACCCCATTATATTTTGATCCTTTTTAAACCTATATTACCTTTGAACTAGTTGAGATAATGAAATGCCAGTCTTCTACTAATTTTGATAAGTTTTTTCTGAGTATCCGTCTTTTTTGCTCACTTCCGGTTTAACCGGAGAAGACATAGCGTATTTTCGAGAATAGAGCAATTTTGTTATTTCAAATGGAACACCATGTATATTTTTCACAGTTGGAAAGCCCATTGTTTCCCCTTTCCGAAAATTCCATGTTTGTTATGGAAATTATGCAGAGTGATGGTTTTATAAGCTTTTAAAGTGAATACTGTGTTTTATCAAAATGCTACGAAAAAAAAAATAATGATTTACAAAGTAGACTATGGAAATAAAAGACAAAATCACTTGTAAAAGTCAAATTAGTTTATTAACAGCGTGCTACTTCAATTGCTAATATTCAAAATGTACATATGAAACTCGATATAACAAAGTGTAACAGGATAGTTATTAAACAGGTAAGAAATAAACAAAATAATACACTTTAGTTATAAAAGATATTCAAAATGCTGCCCATCAACTTGGATAAATTTATTTATTCGCTTTACAAAGTTGTCATAGCTTCTACTTAACTATTTGGGGTAATGTTTTTAAAGACATTTCGAATGTTTTTTTTTTAAGTTGTTCTAAATTTTGTTGCATAGGGCTATAACAACTATCTTTCATATATCCCCATATGTGGAGATACGTGAGTTCTGGGGATCGAGAGGGCTATGCTGTAGGATCTTCCTTCCCTATCCAACGATTTCCAAAGGTGGCATTCAGGAAATCTCTAGTTATCATAGCATAATGAGGCGTAGCACCGTCTTGTTGGAAATAGACTGTTCTCAACAAATTATCCTATTCAAGTTGCGGATAAAAGAAATTTTCTAACATGTCGAAATATGATGGGGCATTGACAATTGGAATGTTAAAAAAAATTTTTTGTTTTGATACGTCACATCAAACTGTAACATTTGGAGAGGATCTGACATACTGATGAAAATTTCTGGGATTTTCTGATGCCCAAACTCTACAATTATGCTTATTCACCTTGCGATTTAAATGAAACGATGCTTCGTCCGACATGATTAACTTGCAAGAAAATGTCTATCCCTTCTACGTAAATTGAGAATTTTTCTACAAAATTGTACTCGTTATGGAAAATCAGTTTCCTTTCATTCTTGATGACTCTAAATTTTATAAGCATTCAATTTTAGAACAGTGCAAAACTCTTTATTTTAGATTAAATAAAGCAAGAGCTGATGATCAATTATTTAGCTACAATTTATGAATATGACACCAAATTGTTATTTTGTAGTTATTTTATACCTTATCCTAGGGTGTGGGCAACCAATGTTGCAAACACGTGTATGTTATGTATCGGACATCTCTCTTGCGGGTATATCTCTTCTAGGTATGTGGAGCATACCAATGGCCTTACTAGCATCAGCTTGTGACAAATGACACCTTGCTTCCACATTTGTTCAAAAACTCCACAGAATACGTTTCAAACACACTTGAATGCAATTAACTACAGACTGAGAATTAATTGTATTCGGAAATAAAAAAAAGAATGCCATAAAAAAATACATAACTTTTTACTTTCTTATATCTAATATAAGAAAGTATAGTAATCGTGATTTTTTTACCTCGAGATTTTAATTGATATATACGTTTTGAAACCTCCTGAATCCATTCAGACTATTTTCCGAATAATGTCAGTCGGTACGTGTGTGTGGATGTGTGTATGTGTATGGATGTGTGTATCTGTGTATCCGCGATAACTCAAAAAATACTAATGGCAGACTTCCCAAATTTGGCAGTTTAGATTTTCAATAACATTTTAGGTGACACATTAACCCTTTCAATACTGAAGAATTTTTGTCAATTTTAAGAGAAGGGCCCGCAATATTTTCATACACATGAATTTTGGGAATCCATTCACGTGGAAAAGTCTAATTATATTCGGCAGGTTTCGACGGAAGCTTATCAGCAAATTGTTAAGGAATATCGGCCACAAAATCGGGTAGAACACTATCAATTTCCATTTCATCCTCGCCATTTTCATCTGAACTCTCACCGGTACAAAAATAATCCAAATTTTCATCTTCCACCCACATTATTTATTAGTATATTCTTCCATCTCTTTGTTAAATAATATTTCTCGTTTTCGTCGAAGCATTTTGAAATCAGACAACGTATGAGTTTCAAAATTAATGAAATACTAACAGAACTCAGTGTGAAATACAATTACTCAAGATGCTTATACATCACCTATTCCCTTGACCTATCATTGACTATAGATAATGAAGTTTTAGTACATCCCAATACAATATAGAATATATTAAATAAATTAATCGTGATCACACGATAACCGCTCCAAATGCTTTTGTAAAATCTCGTCAACCGTTCAGTGGGCAAAAATTTTTTTTAGCCGTGAAAACACGGCAACCGTATCGAAAGAGTTAAATTTGAAGAATATGGTACCACCAGAAGAGACACAATGAATGAAAGAAGAAAAAAGGTACAATTTCGGGAAAAAGATTAAAATTTTTTATTGTATGTCTGGACGAATCTCGACAAATTATAATGAAAAAACATAACTTTATGGAAAAAAATTTGTCGGCATGTCTGTAGTATCGCGATAATAACCACAGTTTTTGAGATAGAGCTTTCAAATTTGGTATATGTTCTAAAGGCCAAAGACAATGATAAATTCGGTGATGAGCAAAATTGGCCAGCTGAAAGGGGGTCTACGGAACCCAAACTGTTTTGTATTTTCCTTTCCAAAAAAATATATTCTTGATGAAAGATTGATTATAAATCATGTTTACTATATCAAGCCAATAAAGTATACTTTCCAAGTACTTAAATAAAGCTGATGTAAACTAAATTTTATTACACATTTGACGTCAAAAAATGTGAATTAAGAAGGAATTAGTAAAATATATGACATGAATTATTATTGATAGTATCGAATGACGCTGATAACTAATTATTTAAAAATTTTAATGAAACATTTCAAGGTACGCTAATAAAATTTAATTGAGTAAAGTGAATAATTAAATAGAAAGATTGTTTTAGATCAGGATGATATAAATATACTTGTGTAAGAAAGTTATTTGCTGGCCACTTCAGATACTTCATTCTGCACATCTAAAATGCATGCAGAAGCATTCACACTGAAACATTTTTTGCAGGGATATATTCAAATTGATTTTTTCAATATATTTGACAGTCTCACTTAGTTAACGATAATTTGTAAAGTTATTTATTAATGGATTCATCATTTAAATTACAATTTAGTGTCCGGTTACGGAGTGTATTAACAGGAAATAGTAGAATGTGATCCTACATTAAATTGATTAATTCTGTTATATAATCTGAAAAAAAATGGACAATATTATTGATTTCTGGAAATCGGTACAACAATAAATCCCTAAGTATTTTACTTGTGTGTGTGTGAAGTAGAAAATGATCATCAAACAGGCATTCTGGGGATTGTAAAGGACAAATACCTTGGGGCAATAAGTCTAGCGAGAAGCGTGCGTTACATTTTATCTATACATCTGAGGTGAAATATACTGGCCAGTAAATCCTAATACACATTTACTAGTTTCGTTTATCTTTTGTTAAACAAAAACAACGTAATCCGGTAAACCGAAACGGGTCTGGCTAAGTGGTATTAATCAAGTATTCCCTAGGGAGAATGGGAAAAAGCTCCAGAACTCGGCATGGAATGTGGACCGACTCTCTACGTCCATACTAACGTTCCTAATTAGGTATTAGTTATAGTTCAGACTTGCAACATAACTTAAGTCTTATCGTTTAATTCTGCACTATATTTTATTAGTTGTGTTTTTATTTTATCCAGATTCCAAATAAATGTATAGCCGTTTTTAATAAATGATCACATTTAAATTCTACTGCCACCTAAATTTGGTGTTAACTTTTTAAAAATAACACACACCAGTGGCGGCTGGTGAAATTTCTTACTATTGGAGCATGGAACCCAAGTATTACTTTAAAGCATAACTATCAAGATTACATAAAAAATTGGTTTTGCAGAATAAAATGGCGATTAAAATTTGTAAACATTGTGTGCCTAACCAGGTTATTTTTTAAACGATTTGTAAAATATTTGCGTAAAATTTTTTTTCAGAATCAGGTTGAAAATATAACGACAGATTTCAAATTTCATAAAAAAATATTGATTTTCTACAGAGTTGCACCTTGCACAGTGAAAAATGATTCTAAAATAAAATTTGAGCTGGTCATTCAAATGTAATAGAATAATGCAAAATTATCCCAAAATTAAAAAATATAATACTGCAAACATTCAAGTTGTGTTTAGATCAATATTATTTCCAATTTAATGAGGACATCTTTATACAAAAAACAGGGCTCCCTATGAGTTCGCCACTTAGCCCCACTTTATCCGATATATTCATGGATAATCTTGAAGAAACTATTTTGGATTCTCCAATATCAAAAAATATATATTATCTTTTGGTACAGGTACCTTGATGACATCCTAATAGGTTCTAAAGGGACAGACAGACAATTAAAAATACTCCTCGATTTTATCAATAACACACATAATAATATATCCTTTACATTAGAAACAGAGAACGATAATAAATCAATAAACTTTCTCAACTTAACTATAAACAGACATAAAACATCATTTTCCTATAATATTTACCGCAAACCAACTTTTACAGACGCCACTATCCCCTTTAATTCCTATCACTCTTTCTCCCACAAATTATAGCCGCATATCAATCTATGACACACAAGCTTACCTCTATCTGAGACAGATTTATAAGAAGAATTAGACACAATAAGACTTATAGCACATAATAACGGGTATCCTCAAAATATAATCAACAATCTAATCTACAAAAAACAAAATAAGTCCCTCTTAAAAGAACTTTATTAACAAGAAAAATGTTCAAACATACATTTCATTACCATGTTCAGGTCAACTCTCTTATTCAATACTTTTTCCAAATTTAATTTTAAAATATCATTTAGTTCTAACAAAAATATAGACGAAATCTTTTCAACGTAAAACAAAAAACTGATATCTCTAAAAAATATAGTGTATATCGGTTAGATTGCCCAGAATGTAACGCCTCATATGTAGATTAAACAGGTAGATTGTTCGGGGTAAGATATAGAGAACATATTCACACACAAAAACAACATTCCAACTTTTATAAAAACCTAACAGATTCTGGTCATACAATAACTGATGACCTTCAACCTAAAATATTACATATTTGTGGGAAAAGTAAAAAACTTAATTTATTAGGTGCTAGAAATTAATAAATTAAATAGGAATAAAAATTACAACATATTAGAGATTAAATATAGATTAAAAGAATTCTCCGTTATTAAACTTGTTCAGATAACCTAATGCTGTTAATAAAATCACACCATAATATAATTTACTATCTTGAAAAACTCCTACATTTAAAGACATAACATCTGTACAAATTTTAATTATATCATCAACCATAAAGTGACCCATCCTTCTATTCAGTTCAGTTTATATTTAAATGAAAGTAAAATCTGTGCATATTTTAGTTTATTTGAAAATGTCCGAATAGGATGAAACTAGTTGTAAAATAATAAATAAAGTGAAAATTAGACAAGTAATGAAAAGTGTTTATAATTTTTTAAATCAAATTAGAAACAGAAACTAAGGTGTCAGTGTCAGTGACATTTATATCAAACACTGCAATAATATCATTCACATACCTAAGCCAAACTCTGGAAAAATACGCGAATTATTCTTTTGTTTCTATTTTGAATTTATTCATGGAGTCTGGCAATGAATGGTTACAAAGATTTACCCACTGTTGCCCCTACATATTGTTCGAGGAAATTATCATTAAATTAAAAGCAATTTTGTTTCACGGAAAGTTAGTAAGTTGAATATATTCTTCTACCACATCTCGACAGAGATTCTTTGATTCGAGTAAATCATCAAGTTAATCCAAGGTTTATGGTATCACAACACATGGACACAACGAACAAATGTCAAAGAAGATAAAAATTTCACCCTCTTGCAACTGAATATTTTTCACCTTATTAAAGAAATCATTGGAATTAGTCACAGAGAAACTAGGTGGTGCAATAGGTAAACTTTCGAACTCCTCTGTTAATATTTTGATAGGTGGTAAATCGGCGATCCAATTGCTGAAACAATAGGAAACAATTAATGTATCTTAGGTAAAGAGTACAATCTAGGTGCACTTGGATTAGATACATGTAACCTTCTATTTAAACCTAGAGTAATAAGGTTGTCGCCAGATTTAAGTATATATATCTTACTTGCGTAATCATATTTGGTAATGGATTTCTATAATGTTTTTATAAGGATCATTTGACCATTATTAATTAGGTTATCTACCCTTTCATAATAGTTCTCTTTACATAAAATAACAACCTTATTACCTTTATCAGCTTTTAATTAAAAACAAACTTTTTCACGCAACCATTTGATACATTCTTCTATCCTGTCTATTTACTTTAGTGACAATATTTATGGAAATTTGATTTCTGCAAGCTTCTCTGGCAAATCCTTTAGAGGAATTAAGAAGGTATTGAAATGAACTCTCAACACTTGCAACAATCTCACCTAGAAAGCCACCAGAAGCAGGTAATGCAAAATTTAATCCTTTCTTTATCAAACGACTGTGAAGAATGATTTTCTACAATGAGGAACACTTTCTCTTGTCGTGCTTTTGATTAATCGTTTGAGTTTTTTATTTTGTTCTCATTAAATTTAGTGTTAATTGATAAAAACATTTTTATTGGTCTCAGAAAATTGCACAGCTGTGTCCTCAAGCGTCTGCAGGGATACTGATCCTTTCAAATGTTCATTTATTGATCAGTAAAGGCTCTCAAAACATTTTTATCGGAACAGATTATTGAATAATTTAGATTTATTCGTATTTTAATACAATTTAATCCCCAATATAATAAATTTTAAAAATAATAGAATAGCGAATATTAATTTTGAATCTATATTAAACTATAAACAGAAATCTTGTTTTGGTAAAGTATATGATTTCCCATCTTGAAGAATTTATTGTGTTATTAATGTTACTTTAGAAGAGAATTCCTGAGTGTATTAAGTAGTCTTTTAAATTTTAATTACCACAGACTCTAATTAAATATAATTATCATTCATTATCAAAGGATAATAGCATATAAAGGAATTAAAAGTTGTCTTGAAGATCATGAGCAGATTATAACCAAATCTGCTTCTCTAAAGTAAACAAGGTTTTAAGGGATCTGTAGACATGATAATATAATTACCAGTTACAAACTAATTAATTAATCCACTGTTTGATTCTGTTCTGCGGAAAATACGACCGTATTTCATATGTAACTTAAGATTAATTCGTAAGGGAGTAAGTGCTGCGACATTAGAGGGAAGACATAAATTTTAAAACAGACTTCACTCTCAACTAATGCGTTTAAAAATAATTTATACACGGGTATGTATATTAGAACAGTAATTTTTGTGCTACAGGAGAGCGTATGTTATATGGTTTGTTTTATTTCAAACGAATGCACTGCCATAACTTCCTTAACAATAAAGATACAAAATAAAACTTTTTACCTTTACATAATAGCAATAATAATAATAATAATAATAATAATAAAAAGGTGCCTTTATTTAACAAAATATGGTGGAGTCCTGCCCAGAGGCTGCTCAAATTCAACCATAAAGACTTACAAAAAATGAAATATTCGTAACAATTTACAACACAAATTATTCTCCAACATACAAGAGGAAAAAGAAAAGGATAATGCACATTATAACTGGGTTCTTTGTTCACTGATTTTGAAATAAATTTGCAGAACGAAATTTGATCAAGTTTACTGAAAGTTGTTTAATGATAACAGAAATAGAATTATATAAAGCTAATGCATAAAAGATTTTTTAAAGAAAGTTGTTATGTGCTGAGAAATTGTTAGGTTGTGAAAAAAAGATAATACTAGAGATTCACGTAAAAGTGTTTTTAATTTTGTATTTAAAATGTGACGATTAATATAATTTTCTTAATGCACAGTCCTGGATACAAATATAAATATGGTAGATTGTTAGCATAAGTTTAGTTTTAATCATCTCCAGATGATGCCAACTTGGTTGACGAAACGTGCGTCGAGTGCAGTATATAGTGTTTTGGTGTTTCGTGGAAAACTGCACAGTAGAATTTTTTTCATAAGATTATTAACAGTTGACACTTTAAATTTTGATCCCAGGTTTTTTACATTATACATAAAAGCTTCTGATTTTCCACAAAAATATTAACATTATGCGTGATAAATTTTCTGTTAGTTTCCTTCCCAAGGGAAAGCGGCCCTAAAATAGACCTTTGCGGTACACCAGATTCAAATATTTGAAAGTCAGATAGAGAAGAATTTTTGTTTACAGTTAGTGAAGATTTCTGTTTTTTAAAGGCAATTTTGATAGTAATAAATTGTGATTAATAGTATCAATTTCTCTGGAGTAGTCATGCGACACGAGAGCAGTACTATTACCTTTATCGTAGCCTCTAATTATATCGTCCGATACTTTGAAAAGAGTGCTCGTGGTGCAGTGACCTTCTCTAAAGCCAGATTGATTTTTTGGAATTATTTGATGCGTTGTCATATATTTCATAATTTGATCAAACATAAGTCTTTCTGTTGTACATATTCGACATAACCTGTAACAATCTTATGGGACGAAGATCAGTAAAATTTGCAGTACATTTGACTTTATTAAGACGTTTTACAAATGTCTGGAAAAAACACCTAATTTATAATATAAGTTAAATAGCCAAGTAAATCTGGAAAACATAATAAGAGCATTTTTTCTTAGATTTGGAGTCAATACCAGAAGCATTTGACTTGACTGCGTTTAGTGCTTAAGATACTTGGTCTTTAGATACAACCTCAAATGAAAATGTTTCATAAATTTTAAAAACATGCTGATTGAAATGACTTGGTAAATCATTGCAAGCAGGGTTATATTTACACGTTGATGCACAAAATTTATTCAGCTCATTTGAATTAGCGAGGTGTGGAGAAATTTTAGTTATATCTTTAGTTTTAGTAACATTGTATGATCTAAGGTTTGCACAGAGTTTAGATATAAAATTGATTTGTTTTTTTCTACATCATATGATAATTTACATATGATTAGCCTTGATCAGATACTTCTTTATCAACTACTCTAACATAATTTATAACAGACTCATAACTAACAAGAACCACATCTATTAATATCACAGTAATATTCGTTATTCGTTAATAATTTGCATATTATCTTTTTTTGTAATTCAAGTTTCAGCGTTTTGGCAAATAGCCGGGAAAATAATTGTTTATAAAGATATATGTTATACTTATCTGTGATAAGATTTGTAAAAGTTAGTAAATAATAATTAACAACAAATTTTCAGTTAATATTATTTTTCATTCCACTCTATATTTTAACTTTTATCAAGAAGAGGAACTTAATTTGTTTTTAAATTATTTCATTGACCCTAAGGGGTATTTCCACTATATAATTTCAATTATTCTGTTCTCTGAAGCCATTAATGTTTATTACATTAGGGTTTACAAGTTTGGTTATTTTGGATTCTTTAAATGTGCTGGGCTACCCTGATGAAGCGATGCAAGCAGAAACACGTGTCGGTAGATATTTTAAAGTTTTTTAAAGTGAGTGTCAACTGGTGAGTACCTTGTGTTTTATTTATTTTTGGTTTTACTAGACAGAATAGTTGAAATTAAAAATAACATTATTGAGTCAGTTGTACTGAATATAATGTGCATATTATCTTTTTTGTAATCCAAGTTTCAGAGTTTTGGCAAATAGCCGGGAAAATAATTGTTTATAAAGATATATGTTATACTTATCTGTGATAAGATTTGTAAAAGTTAGTAAATAATAATTAACAAAAAATTTTCAGTTAATATTATTTTTTATTCCACTCTACTAATTTGCATTAAACCGTAGGCTGCTATTAAATAAATAAATTTAATATCATTATCTGCAATATTAAATTGGTTAATATTTAAATCACACAAATAACTTTATCTACCTAAGGCAATATATGTCATATCCATCAATTCAGCTTCATTATTTTTCATAAATTAGTCTAAAAAGTAAGTAGGACAAAATCAGAATTATAACCAGAACAATTTTCTGAAATCCCGATTGGCAGAATCCAACAGTATTTTACTGATTATAATGGGCGTAAAGATCGCAGAAGAATTCCAATTACCAAAGAATTGCCTATCATTCATACAGTTCACCCGTTTTTCTCTAATGATGATTGATTTACTACATATTTTCCTCCCATTAAAGTCCATTTACAACAAATTTGCTTTAGAGGCCAATTCTCCACATCATTAATTGGAGATTTATGTATTAATATATTTATAATAATGTGTTAGAAGATTATAATGAATATAACAGTGAGGTTATAAATCATTTTTATGTAATTTAGTCATAATTGGCTTTATATTTCAAATTTTCATCTAGAATGGAAAGCGGCGCTAATATAAATTTATTTTAATAACGCTAATTTTACACTTTGTAGGCATATAAAATTAACTTTAATTGAATTATCAGGTAAATTACTAATTTCATTAACTTTAATTATAATATTTGATCTATAAACTGCAAAATGAACCATAAGCTCATTCAGAATAGTTTGAAATCCTGTTCAAATGATTCTACCTCCACATTATGAAAATCCATGGTGAACAATTTATTACGCGCGAGAACTCAGCAGTGAGTAAAAAATATAGTTCTTTTATAATTTAGCTTATAGGAGCAAGAGTTGTTTCAAGTTGACATGCGTTTAAAGGAGAGCGTGTAGTGAGAACCGTCGTCAATACCATGTAAGAAATCAACACGTACATTCTAGGACCGGTTATTCAATCGGCTTTTCTTTCCCATAGAAAAGGAGAGTAGCTGTGCATGCGCAGCGAGATCTAAACTGTATTCCCTATTCAGATTAAATTTGTCTACAAACATGGCAGTTCGCAGATAGCTGGTGCGAGGATAAAAATAAATAATAACAACTATATCGGCGATATTACAGACAACGCAAAAAATCAGTACTTGTGGATTTGTGTTGACAAATCCATGCGTTTTAAGAAACGTATAATTATTAATGGTATTATGAGTATTTTAAGTGCAATTGAGAGTAAACCCTCACTGTTAATATGTAGTAAACGGGTGTTGTAAACCAATGTGCGAATAATTGAGAAAATAGAGGTAAATGCTTTATGTAATATTTTTGATAAAAGTGAAAATGTTTTACTGCCTGTAACAGAGGCAACGGCATATACACTGTGTCCCAGGATAGATGTATGAAGTGTGTAATCGAGAAAAAAATGTCTATTTTGAAATGACCCCTCGAGAATCATTCCTGCTTGGTGTAAAACTATAATGTATCAACGATGAGTTGAGGTGGTGTTATACAGGGCGTTTTATAAGTCAAATTATAAAAATCGTCACTAATAAACTACCTTTGTATTTTATATATATATAAGAAATTCCCATTAAAAAGTTATTTTGAATGCAATTTGTGCCTATTTACCAAATTATATTATATTATGTAAATTTATTTTTTTTTTTTTTTGCATTTTGGCTTTACATACAAAGTGTTTTAGCCACTTTATTTTTTCTACCATCGTGCAAAGTTAATACTTTTAACACTATTTACAGTGCCAAAAGTTTTTACTTTTTGCACTAGTGCAAAAAAAGAACTTACTCTTTGCACTAGTGCAAAAAGTATTTTGATATTTTATTGATTACAAGTATGATCTAAAATATAAAATTTTTTCTTGTAATTTCGGTATACGTACTAACGTGATACTATTACATATTCCTCAAAATTTTATTGTTTGATATTACAAAGACATATGTAAGTATTATGTAATTACAATTTTTTACTGTAATTTTGATTGGTCTAGGTCTATTGTAACTAACGAAATTTTATTCATAGTTGTCTATGGATGGCGCTTAACAGTGACAATTGCTAGAATTAATTTAAAGTTGTCAGTTTGAAATCTGAATATTTTATTGTAAAACTGTTAAAAATATTGAGTTCTGATAAGTGATGAAGAAATTAGTTGTATTTCTCCAGATATAATTGAAACAGTAAATGAAGCTACTGGGGATTTATCACCAGTTGAATCTAAAAAAGTGTATAAAGTTTGTTACAGACGCTTTAAAGAGTGGTGTGACACAAAGTTTGTTGCGAACAGTTGGTTTAAGATTTTCATATTTGTTAAAACTGTTCTAAGAGTTAGTAATATTTCTTGTGTTAATATAATGTAATGTAAAAAAAATTTATTTAATTCGATCGTAGAAAAAATGTGTGCAACAGGTGCAAAAAGTATATTTGTCGCACAGCATGATTGTAGCTCTCGACATCATCTCGAGCTGCATACCTCATGCGTCGTGCAACAAATGTGCCCTTTTTGCACTAGTTACACGAATAATTATTGTTGAAACTGCCCTGCCCCTTTTTTCACTAGCAGTCAGTTTTTTGTTGAAAATAAGATAATATATAAGAACAGAAGTTATTCATAATATTAATTTATTTTAGAAAAGATATTTGTGATTTCAGAGCACTCAACTTACAGAAATGATTTTTAAAAAATTCGAACCCTCTAAACCAAATTTTAGTTCCATATAAGTTTCAGAAACATTAATTTTGACCTTGAAACGTACCGCGTATGTGTACATGTACGTTTATGAAACATTTATGTAACCCAAGATATCTCAGAAACGTTTCATGCAATGTTCCAAATGAAACATTTCAAAGCATTAACAACTTTATGTTACGAATCGTATTAACAGGAATGTTCTGTTACTTTAGCGATGCAGTTTCAATATGATTCAATTCACCTTTCACAAAAATATGAAATTGTAATAAAATGTTAGAAATACATTGCAGTTAAATAGACTGAATTATTTACACTGCTTCTTATACAAGAAAATACTTATCTCAAATTAATAAACTGCAGTTTCTTTAGAAACATTTTAATTATTCTTCAGAGGAACTAATGAGAAGACAAATTATATGAAACAACACATGTATATTTGAATACATATTTGTAAAAGGATAACAAAATAAAATATATTCTGTATATAAAAATAATTAAAAAAAACTGTTCAAATTATGAATGCTTTGGCCATAAGAGCTGCTCCTTCATTCCTACTAATGGTCGTCATTAATATTATTCAAGTCCTGGAACTTAATTTTCGCTTTACATAAATAGTTACAATTTATTATAAAACATGTACTTGTTGTATATTTGGATCTGGATTCCTCATTTGCGATCGGATTACTTTTAAAGATTTTTTAATCCTCGCCTCATCTGGTCCTTGTGATTGGCTCCTCCAAATAAAAACAAAGCTGTTTTCTTAAAATAAATATCTAGTAATTACTGACTGTTCTCAAGAGAAAAATTACATTTTGTCGTTCTGCTTCTCTATCTGATTTCAGAATATCGTCAAAAGTTACAACTTCCTATATTTGTTAAAAGCTCTCTTCGTAACTAAATCAAAATCGGTTATATTATTATTTCCACCATTTGTACGCCTCTCCTCTGCTCCTGCAAGGCGTTCTATTATTTCCTTTATCCCTTGCACTTGTTTTAGAATGGTGTTCAGAATTGAAGAATCTGCAATGAAGCCAAACATTAGTTCACAAAAAAATAAAAATTGCATGATGGATGGTCGTTTTGAAATTTCTATTAACGGACTAAAAGAGCTTACTTTCAATAATGTTGATAGGAAAAGCAGGAACACTGGAAACATTATTTACATTATGTGGTGCAGTTATATTATTTTCTGACACAGTAGGAGCATCATACATGTTGAAAACTTTATTTATATTATCTGATGAATTTACATTATTTTCTGGTATAATTATTATGCTGCTAATTTGATGATGAGCTGGAAAGACATATATATTACTACATTAAAAAAAGTATTATTACCATTACCTGTGACTTTAGTGACAGTTTCCAATTCTGTAGAAATAGTGCGAAAAAATACTATCCGAAACACATTACATTATTGTTCAATAATTTGTTCTATGAAGTCCACTCACGTTTAGTTACAGTGATTTTTGCTCGTCCTGTTCCATTTGAATGTGGAATAGATGGGGGTAGTGTCATAACTAAGCCTGGCCAAGCGATGGTAGATTTACGGTCTGACGCAATACCAATGCCATCGCGCGCTTGTTTACGATGACGATGACACGACACACTTTAGTTGTTATCTGTCGGTCGATGCATAGAGTACTAATAAATAATAAATAATGTTGAGCGTAAAGAGTAGAAAACGACCGTAAGCTGTTAAAGTGAATAAATTTATCGGTGAATTACCGGATTTATTCTATGATAGATGTAAAATAATTTGTGAAGTTTGTGATCAAGACTTAATCTACTGGAATAAATACGGCTGCAAAATTCATGTCAATAGTAACCGGCATAAAAATAAAAAAAATTGCGTGTCATCTTTGGAATCTCAGTTTATGTTTGATTTACTGTTAATGCTGATTACCTGTGATCTTCTCCTGCGCATATTGGATAAACCAGCATTTCGGGAGTTCTGGAATAAATACAATCCCCAGGTGAATTTACCAAGTCGTTCATCGTTACGTAGATAATATGTACCAAGTGTTCGTGAAGACATTGTAAATAGGACTAAATGTGCATTAAAAAATACAAGGCTGTGGTTATGTGTTGACGAGACGACAGATTGTAAAAAAAATTGTATTTTAAATGTTATAGTACGTGTACTGGACCCTGTTACACCAACATTTCCACTTTTACTAGCTAGCAAAAGACTAACTGCGTGTACTGGCGAAATAATTACGCGGGTGGTGTTGGAGACTTTCGAAAAATTTGAACTGTCAACAAGTCAAGTGTTGATGTTTGTGACCGACGGTGCTGCGACAATGCGTTTGGTGGGCCGTTTTCTTCAAAGAGACGATTGTAGGTTTTTACATGTTACGTGTAAAATGCATGCGTTCCATCTTGTAGCAAAAACGATTCGAACATGTTTTCCAGAGGTAGATGCATTAATAGCAAATACAAAAAAAGTATTTCTCAAATCTCCTAAACAGCTCGAGCATTTCACACACTGTGTCCTGGTATTCCGGAACCACCAGAGCCGATTCTTACACGTTGGGGAACGTGGTTGAAGGCAGCTTTTTATTATGCTAATTATTTTCAACAAATAAAAGCTGTGATACTACAGTTCAACCCTAACGAGGCTGCAGCAGTTAAGGAAAGCCGCACAAGCGTTCAAGATGTTTCCCTTGAAACAGATTTAAAAACTATTTATAACAATTATAGAGGATTACACGACGCAATAAAAAAATTGCAAAATACTTCGTTGTCGTTAGTGGAATCGCTGCAAATAGTGGACGACGTAAATACACAACTACAGACTCTAAATGACGCAAAAAATAAGCCAGTTATTGAAAAATTCGAGAGTGTATTACGGAAAGATCCTGATTTTGCCAAATTAAGACAAATTTGTGATGGTGCATCCACAGCTGCGTGAGTTCACAGAGCGTTTTACTTATGCCTGTATTACTCCGTTGATGTCGAACGGTCTATTTCAAAATACAAACATATTTTTTTCACCACAGCGAACATCGCTTACTGAGACAACTGTAGAAACATATCTGATGCTACACAGTTATTATAGAAGTGCTCCAGTTTGTGATAACGACAACCAAGCTACTTCATAAATCTGCTTAAGAAGGTGAGTTTTGTATATATTTTTATAAAGTATACCAGTATTAATAAAATTTATTTCCATTTATTTTATTTATTTATTTATTTATTTATTATTAGTTATCACTTAGATATACAATGTACATGTGTGAACGTCATTCAACAGTTTAATAATAATGTGCAGCACTAAGCTTACAAAATATAAGGAAATACATAAAAAAGAATTTAAAACGAACGAAATAGTACAAAAACATGCATCACAATATATAAAATATTTTTGTTTTTATTATTGTACTTATTCTAGTATTATGATATGATGCATACCCAGTACGTCTCTGTAGGATTAGTGACCTTGGCCAAGCTTAATTAATATTGACTCTCTCCCAACCACTCGGATATAATGATTTTTTTTTTGTTGAAATTATGCCTTTTACACGTGTAACTATATTAAAAAAATCATTGCAGTTAAAATTATCGATTTTAAGAAAAAATATGTTAGTACCAGTTATCAGACATCCGTGTGATGACACTCAGCCATTTTCACTTCCTAAAAGTATACAGGGTGGCCAAAAATAATTTATAAATTTACAACTATTTGAACTGAATTTTCTCAATTTTTTCAAATAGAACACCCTGTTTATTTTTGCATGATGTAATGTAGAATTGAAAACCGAAAATTTTTTTGAACGTACATCCCTATGGCTATTTGTAACCATTTTCGATTTATTGAACAATAACTGCGAAACTCAGCAATAAAAATTAAAAATATATATATTTTTTGCAACTCAAGAGAAGATATCATAAAAAGTGCTCC
The DNA here is from genome assembly GCA_029963845.1 of Rhamnusium bicolor. Taxonomy (NCBI): domain Eukaryota; kingdom Metazoa; phylum Arthropoda; class Insecta; order Coleoptera; family Cerambycidae; genus Rhamnusium; species Rhamnusium bicolor. The sequence goes on along the minus strand of JANEYF010000006.1, from coordinate 328,296 downwards.
ACATGTTGCCCATTTAGATTGCCACATATTTCTATGCGTCTTTGAAATGAGATGGCTACTGTTCATAAAATTACCGGAGTGATACTTCTAAAAGCATGTATCCTTTCCTTAAAATTTTGGATTGTTGTTAGTGTGATATAGTGATACAAAATCTCTGTTGTCGATTTATATACAATCTGCGGAAATTTGACCATGTAGCTCATAAATTTATAGAGTTCAAATGGCTAAAAATGACAGATCATGCTATATATCATTATTTAACATTTATTCATAGACTGCTGTTGACCTCCACTCCAGGTTACCTTAGGGAAAAACTTGTGTCCAGAAGTTCTATTCACAATGTTAACATCAGGTTTAAATACATGTTCACAATGCCCCAACATAACACAGCCATTTTTCAAAGATCATTTTCATACAATGCAGTAAAATTGTACAATGGTATATCAGAAAATTTTAAATCAATGTCACTGCAGCAATTTAAAACCTCTATAAAAAATCAATTATTAAATGGATGAATAAATAAATAAAAGTAACCTTAGTTTTATGTGAAAAATTTCTTTAGTTTTAAATTTTTATTTTGTTTATACATGTAATATAATAGATATAGGTTTATTTTCTGAACACACTGCACTACAGATGTTATAAGTTTAGGAAATAACGTGAAATGATTTATAGTTTTAAGATTAGTTTAAGTCTATTTACTAATGCCTCTGGTTTTTACATTGGCATCCTTAAAATGCGCGGTTAAGTGTAAGAGTAGCCTTGGCTAAACTTCGCCGAGCATTCCCCAACATCTAACATTATTATTGTAAATACAATTTTTTTTTTTTGTATTTACTCACTATTAATAAAGACGTTTTATTATTATTATTATTATTATATTTGTATGGGCATCATGTATCACGCTTATCATAATACCTTCTCGTGAATTACTTGAAAAAAATCCTCATTTTCAATTTTTATTGCTGAATTTTGCAGTTATTGTTAAATAAATAGAAAATGGTCACAAATAGCCATAGGAATGTACGTACAAAAAAATATTCGTTTTTCAATTCTACATCACACCGTCCAAAAAAATACAGTGTTCCATTTGAAAAAAATTGAGAAAATTCAGTTCAAATAGTTGTGAATTTAAAAACCATTTTTGATCACCCTGTATATTTTTAGGAAGTGAAAATGGCTGAGTGTCATCACATAGATGTCTCATAACTGGCACTAACATATTTTTTCTTAAAATCGATAGTTGTGATTGTAGTGATATTTTTAATATACACGTGTAAATGATATAATTTCAACAAAAAAAATTATTACATCCAAGTGGTTAGGAGAAAGTCAATAATAATGTAGGGGTGTTTTGATATACATGGCATTTCATGTAAAAATATGTTACTTGACCCTGTAGAATCGTCTTGGCTCACCCTGTAAATTCGAAGCTATTTCCGGTTATAGACTGTATTATTATGTTTTTAACAAGCAGTTCTCCAAGCTTCAAATTAGGCTTGTACCACACCCTGAAATGTTTTCAATTACAATAAATATTACTTAAACATATTTAAATGATAATAAGCGATTTTATTACACATTTCTACTTAATAACGTCTTTAAAACATAAATTCGATTCCCGTAATTTAATATAATCACTACCTAATTTAATAAAACATAAATCCCAAATTAATGTGCATAAAAATTATCATAGCAAAGCACTTTAACGTTTAGCCTCCAGCACTGGAGACAAGGGATGTGAAGGAAAAGGACTTTTACTCCATGGGATTTTATTTCCGAAGTTTTTATCGGATTTCCCGTGGAAAGCTAAAAGCGGGTAAGTGTGATTAAAAAGTACCCAACCGGGAATTTGCTCGCACCTCCCTTGCCAGCCCTCCAGATCCACCGGTACATTTGTTATCCATCTACAGCAATTCTGCAAACAATACTGCCTAAGCGTTTTCTGAATAAAACAATATTTTCTATAAACAGAAAGAAACAATAAGAATTTATATTGTTCATTCTGAAAGATGAACTGTATTATTGCCTCAAGTGCTATTTTCTACTGATAAAATATGCATTTTAACTTAGCTTTAAATATTAAATGTTAATGTTAGCACACCAATTGTGTAATATTTTTAATAATGACTGAAATAACTGAATACGAAAATACAGGATGACAATCTTCATTGTACACATAAAATATCACTCATTATAATAAATTAATCTAATTAAAAAATTTAATTTGAAACGATTTTTTTTAAATAAGAAATCCATCTATCTTTCAGTTACATGGTGTTCCTAATAAAATTTTCTAGTCAGTTTACTCCAAAACTAAAACAGATTTTTTATTTCTATATTCAGAATAACCTTATTGGCTATTTAAAAAATTATAAACACTTTTTATTACTTGTCTAATTTTCACTTTATTTGTTATAATATGTTCTCTATATCTTACTCCGAACGATCTACCTGTTTGACCTACATATGAGGCGTTATATTCTGGGCAATCTAACCGATATACACCACATTTTTTAGAGATATCAGTTTTTTGTTTAGCATTGAAAAGATATCTGCCTATATTTTTGTTAGAACTAAAAGATGTTTTAATATTAAATTTGGAAAAAGTATTGCTAATTGAATAGGAGAGTTGACCTGAATATGATAATGAAATGTATGTTTGAACTTTTTTCTCGATAGTAGTGGGATAAAGTTATTTCAAGAGGGACTTATTTTGTTTTTTGTAGATTAGATTGTTGATTATATTTTGAGGGTACCCGTTATTATGTGCTATAAGTCTTATTGTGTCTAATTCTTCTTTTAAATCTGTCTCAGATAGAGGTAAGCTGAAGGCTCGGTGTGTCATAGATTGATATGCGGCTAATTTGTGGGAGAGAGGATTATAGGAATTAAAGGGTATAGTGGCGTCTGTAAAAGTTGGTTTGCGATAAATATTAGAGGAAAATGATGTTTTATGTCTTTTTATAGTTAAGTCGAGGAACTATAAAAAGACATAAAACATCATTTTCCTATAATATTGAGACATGAGACCAAAATTGACACTGTGAGAGTAGCAATGCCATAATTAGAGCACATTATAAAGCATATCAGTAGACTCACAAGTATATCAAGCCCACTGAAGTTGATAAACCGTCGTTTGGTTTTTTACGAGGACTATAGTCCGTTTAACGAACGTACGGAATTATGCCCCGCCCATAAATGTGCGCCAAATTCTAATAGAATTTTTGCTATTGGTCGTATTTTTAAAACCCATATCTTCACAACATGGTGATATAGAGTTCTACCTACGTCTAACCTATACAAAAAGAAAGAGAAAAAAAATTGTATTTGAAGACAGGCGAGGGAAAAAACAAGGACACACGCTTCTCGTCCTGAGGTCTATCAGGACATTGTTTTTATTATAACAAACAGTTTTAGAGGACTACTTTAGTATAAAAGTTTAGACACAGGGAAACAACAAAGTATACAAAACTAACCTATGCTGAATAATTTTCAAAGTAACATTTCTGTTTCAACTAAAAAACTGAAAACGCAGTCAAAACTGTTTTACTATTGAGACTGAGTAGAGAAAGTATATTAAACGGAGCCTGAATATTGCAATTCATAAGATTATGATACAATGTGTTGGTTAGTTGCTTGGTTTTTCGTGCATTCAAAGAAAATATAATCAAGGTCTCCTTTCGTGTTACATGTTTCACAAATATCAGAGGGCACTACTTTTATTTTGTATAGGTATGTTGGGTATCGAGCATGACCAAATTTCATTCGATTTACTGATGTAACATATTTTCGTGGAAAATCATAACCATTGTGTCAGAACTTAGTCGGAAAATCAGGATGTATAAGAGTATTATCTTGTTTGACTAGAGGAACAGAAATCATGCCATAAGTGTTTCCATTTGTTTTTTAAATTCGTTCTTGTAACTGAGAAAGCATCAGTGAGGCATAATTTTGGTTCATACGAAAATCCTGCGTTAATGCTTTCTTTTGTTAGGGGGCAATAATTTCATTATTTTTTAAACCTATGTGGGCTTTTACCCAAACAAAATATACTTCTTTTCCAGTTATCAATATGTTATGTAATATTTCTTTAATTTTTAGAATGCATGGATTAGTTTTAATATTGAGGGAAATATTACTCTCTAATGAGGTCAGAACCGAAAAAAAATCGGATAAAATTATTGAAGTGTCTGCGTTAGATAAGTAAATATAATTCAGAGCTTCGTAAATAGCTGTTGCTTCTGCAGAGAAAATAGAAATTTGATTGAGCAGTTTAAATTTTTCTTCCTAATTTTTGGAGGGTATATAGTATACACATACACAACGAGTACCCACTGAGGTTTTAGAAGTATCCGTGTATACTAATAAAGGATTGTTCCATATTTCTAAAACTGAGTTTAGGATGTTCCTGCTAACGTTCGGGTGATCGCTGTATTGTGGTATTATTATCTTTAAATTAGAAAAAAGGAAGAAATAGTCCAAGTTTGAAGTGTGCTTGTATGGGTCATCTAATAAAGGGAAAATATTACTACAAACTCTGAGGGTACTACATAGAGGTGGAGAGTTTTTCTTTATCCAGAACTTATTTGTTAAGTCATATGTATTTAGATTATATATGTTTTTGGAGAGCAATACGTTGTTAATACTGATTATAAGAATTAAATTTTCACTAAGGTACTGCCTTCTTAAAGTGAGAGGGGGGACCAAGGCCTCGGCATGCAAGGGATCAATTGGGGTAGATCTCATTGCTCCTAAACATATTCGGAGAGCAGCGAAAAACCCATATCACAAGATAAACTTAAATTGATAGCTTCTTGACTGTTAAATATGCATATTTTTATCTATGCAAATACGTTTTGATGTTTTGTAGAGATTACAGTTATTTGTTGTAATTCGTTGCTTATATTTGCTGTTATTCATATTTACCTAATAAATGGTGCTTTTTCAGCGCTAAACAAACATCTTTATTTATATTAGGGTACGTAATGAAAACGATTAATATTGATTATATCTTATAACCACACTATTTTCAGGGATTAATACCAATTATGGCTCAAGCGGCTATTTCTGCACCGAAAAACGGACATCCAGGCATTTTTCGGTTGAAGACAAGCCACATATTTTGAACATTATACTGGAAACAATCCAGATAAACCTAGGGCAGAAATCGTCGAGATTGTTGCAAAGGCATCAGGTAATTTTAATTTCTGTATTTTATGGGGTTGCATCGAAGTATATTTTTACTATTGAGGCATTTTTTGATTGTTTATATTTATTACAGATTATGTTTATATTATTAAGCATATTAATTTGGATGTGTGTGCTGCAAGTATTTACAAAATTCGTTGTGAATATAAAGAAACACACCAACTTCATCTACCAAAAGTGTACCACAGACAACGAACAATTTTGGATAACATCGATGATGGAACTAAAAATGTTCTCAGACGTTTGATTCATGCATTTTTTGAAAGGAACGTACGACCAACTCTGAATAAAATATTATCGTTGGTACATGAAGATGAACATCTACCTCGATTAAAGCGGACTACTTTGAGGACATTGATAACAGAAAATGGCTTTTGGCGAGTAAACCAAGTTTTTATTTATACATGTTGTAATGTAATTATTGTGTTTGGCACTATAGGTTTGCGAAAAGGTCACGCAATAGGGAAAAGAATGATTCGTCATGTGCAAAGCCAAGAGGAAAAAATGTGGCAGCTTGACATTGTGATGGACATCGTATTAGAGCCACTGAATATTTATGTGGGGGATGACTCTTCTTCGTCCGAGTCTGACTCGGACTAAGGCCCAGTTGTACCTAATGACATTCGAGTGGATTATTCGAAGATATTGTTACTATTATATTTGATAAATATCCACGAAATAATTGGAACACACTTGACAGGCCTTAATTCAAAACTGGATGATGATTACTGCAGGTATTTTAAATTTTAATAGCATTTTATTTTTAACATAAAAAAGCGTTTTTATTTCAGAAACCATTCATATTGCTACTGGTGGCTCAATAGAATTCGAGTACTTAATAATAGAGGTTGAGGTTTAGTACTGATTTTCATAAAGGAGAAGTATGCAAATTTTTCATTGTTTATGTGTCTCCATTTATATTTTCTTATAACGTAGCCTGATCTCTCATAAGTTTCTCTTGGTTCTTCTTACGAGCAGTAATCGAACCTTGTAAATATGGTGTGTATAACATACATAGCTTTTATTGTTATTTTATTAGATTTTAGGACACAGTGTTACTTATTTAGTATTTATTTTCATACAGGGTACAGTATGCATATTTTTTATTGTTTATGTTTACTCTGATTATATTTTTTTATAATTTAGACTGATTTCTCGTAAGTTTCTTCTTGGTTCTACTTACGAGCAGTAATCGAACCTTGTTAACCCTCTATTGCATGATTTAGTTTCTCTTTTTTTTTTAACATTACAAAAAAAAGTTTTTAAAGATATGATATTTAAAGGTATAAATAAAACATTCTAAGACAAATTTTTTATTTAAAACAAACAGATATTGAGAGGTTAAACTAATATTTTTAGAAAACAAAACTTGCCTATATTGCCAGTTATAAAAATTATCGAAAACACGTCTAAATTACAACAGCTGATCGTTAGGTTATGCCACAGAATACTTTATTTCAATTCTGTAAGTGCCGCCTTATGTTGGTCGACAATTGAACATTATAATGGATATAAATGGCACACGACTTTACTTTCCAATAATATTTAAGTATATTTTTTTTGACGTTATATACCTATTCGTTTTTTTTTGTTTCAAGTAATAAATAATTTTAATCTATTACCTAACCTAACCTAATTATTGTCATTCTCCAAAAAAACAAAAAATTATTTGTAGTGTATGAAGCGAGGTTTTGCAATCGGAAATTCAATAGGCTCCTCCCCAATTCTATCGCATAGTCCACGCGCATATAGAGATATAAGGAGCGTTTACAAATTAATTCAAGAGATACGAGGTGCGGTCAATAATTTTCAGTACGAATAAGAAAAAGTTATGAGTTAATATATTTTCAAGTTTATATATTTACACAATATAACCTCTGATGTCGTGTATATGTATATATTCCAATAAATACGCACAATTTTTTAAAAATTCACCAATATCATTTCAGCGATTATTTGATTCAAAATTAAATAAACGGTTTTGATTGGTTCAATATGCGTATTAATAAACGAGAACTATATGTTTTCGTTTTTGTATTTCGCTTTATTATTGGCAGATTTATTCAATACTGAAAAGCACTATGGCTGTGATCTTGTTTCCTTAATTACCAAAACCAAATTAATACATACATTATCTGAAAGATCATTATTTCTCACAATGGAAAAGGAATTAAATTTAGATATTAAATTTAATAATCATACGTTTGATATTAACATATACAATAAATAACACAGCCACACAAAAAAACGAGATTCATTACCACGAACCAAAATACATGGATCTAGTGTATTCTTTGACGCTTAGTTCGCATCCGTGGTTAAAAAAAAGATTTATCGTGTTGTTTTTTTTGGCCAAAAAACATCCAATGAAGTGGGGTGAAACTATAATAATAATATAATTACCAAAATACATCGATCTAGTGTATATTTCAACGTTGAATTCGAATCTGCGGTTAAAAAGAGATTTCTTGTTTGCGTTTGGTAGGTCTAAACGTGAATATGCTTCCTAAGTCTGGAATCTTTATTACAGAAATCACTTTAGTATTCTAGAAAGTGTACAAAGACGATTTATAAAATTATGGTTTAAATCTGATGATGGAATATGCCCGATTCTTATTTTTCTGCAGTTAAAGCTCTAAATAGAATAGAATCTGATTATCTATATAATAATAATGATAATAATAATAATCCTGGAGTGGATTGGAACCTTTGATGTGAAGATAACACTGACGTAGTTTTCCACGAAACACCAAAACACTATATACTGTACTCGACGCACGTTTCGCCAACCAAGTTGGCGTCATCTGGAGATGATTAAAACTAAACTTATGCTAACAATCTACCCTATTTATACCTAAACTATTGTCACGGTTCACCGAACCGTAGCGATTCGGTGAATCGTGACCCACTAACCAATAAAGCGGGCTATTTGGGATAGGCCCTCTGTCACTATTCGTACTATTTTTACACTATGATTTCCAAGCTTTCAAATGCATCTAGCTGTCTAGTATTTGTTACATTCCTAATTAATCTTAAATTGCTAATATCTTTTTTTATGGTTGTTCTCAAACGCATGTTGGGCTACACTAGACTTATCTGTTTTACCATATTTGAGATCGGCCAATATGCTCTTTGAATCTAGTTTAAATTGATCGTCTAGTCTGTCCAACATATTTTTGATTAAAGTCCTTACAGCTAATTTTGTAAATCCCCGACTTTTCCTTTCTTTCAGTTTTGTCTTTTATATTGCCTAAAAGTTGTTGAAGTTTGTTTCCCGATGAATGAACCACTGTCATACCTACATCTTTAAAAATCTTACCAATATCACGGGTGATTCGAAGATCGAATGGAATCGGTACAAATTTCGGATTTTCTCTTTCATTTTGAAAGGTCGAGGAATTTCGAAGCGAATCTTTAAACCTTCGTTTCCTAATTATTTTATCAATTAAACTTACAGAATATCCATCACTCGCAGCTGTATCCTTAATCAATGCCTTTTCTTTATCAAACCTCTCCTTACTGAGGGGGAAGCTTAATAGACGATGGACCAGAAAATTGAAACTCGCCATTTTGTGTTTAATAATATTAATTATAATAATAATAATGTGTTTATTTATTCAAAACGTACAAGTATTACAAATGGTTACATTATATTGTCTTAATTTAATATGTAAATAAATATGAAGATTCACTGAAGTATAAATATTTATACTTGTGCGTGAATTTTTAAAACAATTAGGTGCAAACAATAAAATGTAATATTTGTATAATCATAATTGGGCGATAAAGAAGCTGTAGAGGCTTTGGTCACAATCAGCTAACAAGGTCATAATAGAGGTTTATTGACAATCGGGAGTTAAAGTCATAATAGAAATTGAATTACAATTTGGGCATTGCTAGTTACAATAATTGCTATATATCTTAAAAACTTTAATAAATTAGGTTTATAATTATGTATAGCAAAGTGACATGTATAATAAAATAATACATTACTACAAAATTTATGCGTTTTTATATTGTTATTTTTTTCTTAATACTTATTTTAATTACAATAAAGTATTCGAATAAATAATATCTTTTAATTTACTAACAGGAAGTTATCATTTAATTTTTTTAATACTTTTTATATCATTCGGTACTATATTATACAGCATTGGAATAAGACAAACAAAACTTTTTTTGGCCTAAGGTTTTTGTACTTTTTGGTTGTTGACAATGACCCTCTTTATATCGGGTCCGTAATTATGTTCTATGTTGTTTGTCTCATTATTATTTTTAAAATTGAAAATAAGTATAGCTGTACTAAACAGTTGTCTTATGTCAAATATTCTCCTGTCTCTTTAGAAGTTTTTAAATGGGTAAGTAATTTTTTTGTTATATATAATTTTCAAAATCCACTTCTGTAAAATCCCTAATTTTTTTGAATAATAGTCAGAAACTCCTCCCCAACCAATTATATCATACCATAAGTGTGGTTGTATTAAGACAGTACAATATACATAGATGTTGAATATCATTTTAGATATTTAAATTTTGAGAGTAAGCCTCGTATTCTTTTTAATATGTACTGTATTTGCAAATCCCAGCGAAAGTGTCGATCTATAATTATTCCAAGATATTTTACATACTCTGATTCTAAAATTCTTAAATCTCCGTCAATAACTAAAGGTCCTAAATTAGGTAGGTGTATATTATATGATGTAAACACCATATCAGTGTTTTTTTTTTGATTCACTGTTAATATATTGTAGTCACACTAAATTTAAATATCTTTAAATTCTTGCTCTGCAATATTTTTTACTTCACCCCAACTGTTTGCCTTATATAATATCGCTGTATTATCAACGAAACTTATATTTTTTTCTGAGTTAATAACTAGTAAGTAGATTGTTAATATAAAGTGGAAAAAAGAATCGGCCCTAAAACTGTCCCTCGAGGTAAACCATATTTTACTGCTTGAGAATTACTAGTTACATCATCCATTTTAACAAATTTGTTGTCAGTTAAGTAACTTTTAAATAAATTAGATATATTGCCCTCAGACCATTGTTATATAATTTATCTAATAAACGCCTGTGACATGCGGTCTCAAACGCCTTCGCGAGGTCTACATATATGCAAAGACATGGTGTTTTCTCATCTAATGCTGAGTATATATATATATTTAGTTAATGCAGCTATTGCATCTTCTGTACTTTTATGTTCTCGAAATCCAAATTGACTGTCTGACATTATTTTAAATTTTTTTAGTAACTGAAGTAGACGATATTTAATAGTGTTTTCGAATATTTTCGCAATATTTGTGATCACTGAAATAGGCCTATAGTTAACAAGTTCAATATTGCTGTCTCCTTTGTACACTGATTTTATTAAACCTATTTTCAACGATTTCTGAAAAAGAAACCTGTATAAAAATATTTATTTATAATATATGTCAAGGATACTGCAATTTCATTCTGTATTTCTTTTAGTGTTTCAGCACGCATGTTGTCAATTCCTGGAGACTTATTGGGTTTTAATGATGCAATTATTCTCTAACTTCATTTATATTAATGGGATATAAATGCATAGAATTTTGTAAAATTTATGTTTTCTATGTCTATTACTACTTTTGACAACAGGCTTGATTATTATTCACACTTATTTTCTACGTAAGAAAATCGTACACAACCAAAGTTTAAATTCCCTAAAATCGCAAACTTTTTATCCCTCAATTCCATATTCACTTATTATTAAATTGTCTCCCCTATTCAGAATATTATCTAACTATAATAAAAAGTGTGAAAAGTTTGATATATTTCACCAGACACTAAATTCTATTAAAAAATATCTGTTTTTCTTTTTATTCTTAATAATTATTTATAACATTATTCATTTGTTTCATATTGAGTAAAATTTCACTTTTCAATGATTTTTTTCTTGCGAGTTTGTCCTGCTCTATAACTGGATTTAACTGTTGACCAGTGTATGGTAATAAATAAATAAATAATAATTAGATATTTATAGTAAAGGATATCCGCTCTTGTTTTGAAATTAATTTACGGGCACCAGTTAACAGGTCTGAGAATTTCATTAGCAAGAAATGTTATTATGGGAAAGTGCCTAAAAGTCGTTCTACGGTGAATTTTCAGAGGATTTACGAGGCAGGCGTTTGTTGTCCATTTAGTGGAAAAAGGTAACATATTGGAAAGGATGCATTATTCAAGTTATTCAATGATACGTAATAAAGAAGCTTCCTCATAAGAAAGCTTGTAGCTATGCCATATTCACACCGTTTGTTTCAGTAAAAATTTCTATTATAAATGGAACTTGAAGTGGTTGCAATACCTGTGTTCCATATTTTTACTTTTGTATAATTGTTAATACGCACAGAACATCAGGCATAAATTAGAAAATAGTTAAATTATATTCAGGAAGGCTCAAAATATACCATGTCGTCAAAATTCTTGGACTCCCTTGGTTTTTGGAAAGCCCGGCTTCAGTAACTGCTTCACTTGGTATAAATTTTAAGGAGCAATTTTTGTCATCTCATATGTAAAGAAAATATTTCCGAATAAAAAACATCACTCTTTAAAAATTGTCAATAAATGAACGGTTTTACTAAAGTGACATTGAGTTGATTCTGTTAATTTTCGATCCGACACTTCCAGGGAATGTGAATTTTTTATTTAAGAGAAACAGAAGAGGAACAGTTGTGTTTTGAGGCAGCATGATGTACAATGGCCACTCAGCACTCACCCCGATACCACAAACCATGACGTGGAAAACGTCATCCTATCAGTCGTTTATCCATTACGTAACGAAACTGAAAAAAGTTTCATATTTTTGGATGACAATGCAAGTCCTTATTATGCGAGAAGGGTACAAGGCGTATTAGAAGATGGAAATGTTCAAAAATTTGACTGGCCCGCGAATTCCCCAGACATGAGTCCCATTGAGCACATGTGGGATTATGCTGTCTCACAAAACGGAAATAATCTTTCAAATACCGTCCAAGAATCTTGTTGTGCGACAAAATTGAAACAACATGCCCCAAGAAACGAATTAATGTTTCAATGCACAGAAGAATCATGGCATTGCTAGAGAGTAGAGGAGGGCATACTGCCTATTAAATTGATAAATGTTTTTGTGTTTTTATGCGTTCACTATTTTTAAAAATTCTAATTGACATTTTCCTCTACTTATTTTTTCTCCACTCTGTATATTAAATTCATGTAAATCTGAATAACAATACTAACAATTCCTTCAAATGCAGTATTTTATTAAAATTATTTTCTAAATTAATAACAACTTTTCATATCCCTTAAAATCTGGATTATTATAATTTCCTTTATACGGGGTGTCCCAATCTAAATAACTTTGGAAATAATTTTTTTTGAAAAATTGGTGAAACACGTCGACTTTGTTTCCAAGGAGGACATATTTTAATTTAATACTTGTATACCTATCATTATCCCTCTACCCTACACGGCCACCCCTTCAAACAATTCAAATGGCAAAGGGCGTCGAGTGATACGTCTTTTGAAAGGTGCTTCAATTCTCTACATAACTGTGTATTTTTTTTTAACTTTTGTCGATTCGTTCCTGAAAAATAATTGTTTCATTATTTTACCTCCCCATTTAACTGAAATGTCGATTCATCAGAAAAACACGTATTGTACAGTAGATTGGCATTACCGTTTAATTGTTCACTAAAAATCTCACAAAATTCAAACCGACGATCGGGATCATCTTCGTTTAATTCGTATACCAATTTAAATTTATATGGATAAAATTTGTGGGCCTTTACAATTCGATGAACACTGCTTCGTGATACACCGGAAGCCTCAGCTATTTCCTGATCGATTGAGTATTATCCATCTGCAAATGACCCAGAACTGCTTCATTCCTAATCGGTCGCTGAGGTTCATGATTCTTGTTTCCTACGGAACCTGTTTCCATAAATTTTGTCAATAAAATATACTGAGAACCAACCCTTCTATCTGGGTGATTTCTATTGAATATGCGATCCGTAGCTCTAGCACAATTATCGTTTTTAAAATAAATGCTGACAATTTCTATTCTCTCCTGAAGGGTATAAACCATTTTGAGAACTCACTCTAGTAAAATGTATCTCGATTTAAAATTGGTTGTGAACAAATTAATGTTCAAGGATTATCAAATACTTATGAGTATTTTATTATTCTAAAACTAAACGGACAAGGAAAGTGTTTTTTGTCGAAAAAAACTTGTGTTGATTTGAGAGCACTAAAAAATGTAGTTTTTTTATAAATTCCAATACCTAGTGCCGTGTATTTTAGATTTTTTAAACGATTTCGATTGCGTGTAATCATCAAAAATAAAATTGTTTTCCTTAAGAACGAATCGATGAAAGTTAAAAAAAATACACAGTTATGTAGATAATTGAAAGACCTTTCAAAAGATGTATCACTCGACCCCCCTTGCCATTTGAATTTTTTGAGGGGATGGCCGTGTAGGGTAGAGGGATGATGATAGATATACAAATATTACATTAAAATATGTCCCCCTTGGAAACAAGGTCGACGTGTTTCACCAATTTTTCAAAAAATTTTTATCTCCAGAGTTATTCAGGGTGCTTACTTTTGGTTGGGACACCCTGTGTATCATCTGGAAAATACAGTAAAATTATCTCTGAGTAGTGACGCCTATGAAGAAATCTACGAGCTTCTTTTTTTTGCCACAGAAAGTTTCTCATGATATTTTTAACGTTTTAGTTTTTGACCCCTTTTTTTCACTAAAATTTTAAACAGTTACACAAATTATAAATAATTATTGGCTCCTACACACTACATTTTATGTATTATGAATTTAATAATTTATATTTCATATTAATATTATAATAATTTAATAATATCACTGTTTTACAACATTCTTCCAATTTTATGTTAATTTTTAATGTCAAGGTTGGTAATTTTTATATATAGACTTTCCGCATATACTTTTGTTATGTCCATTATTTAGTGACATTTTAAACAACGAAAACGATAACAAAATTAAACTCATATGTTGATATGATAGCTACAAGTTGAGAATAACTTTTGAAATCATTTTCAATGAAAAATGTTCTTTTGTTTCTTATGTTATTATGCATAATTTTATTTTCAAAATCTTTTAATCGTGTCTGTATTTATGAAAGTCGAACCATTTTGAGACATATTGACAAAGGTTTTTTTGCTCATAATGTTTTTGTCTATAGATTATGATATTTAAAATGGGAACATCCTGTGTAATATTGAGACATTATTGTTGGCGACAAACTCTTAAATTTTTCACAGCCTGTTAAATTGCTGGGTCTATACATGTATGTTAATTTAAGTTAGTCTCTGCATCACAATCAATAATGCAATAAAATAATCATTTAATATCATGGCCTGTGTGCATTGTCCAAATAGTTAAGTGCGTTTATTTCAAGATCTCTGTGGAATTAAAGGTTTCATTCTATACTTATATAAAACTAACTTTAAAAACGCTCCCAACTGGAATAAATTATTTTTGAAAAGCTGCAATTTTCGGTAGAGCTATTTTTGCTCCAGGCAACTTGTCTACATAATCTTATCAACCTATATAAGGCAATAAATATCAAACTAAATAAAACTTCACGTTTTAAGATTTTCAAAAAAACTTTTATATTCATATATTTACGAATAAATATAAACATGACAATTGTTTCGCCAACACAGTGGCTTCGTCGGCAATAATTATTATGTATGGAAACTTTTCTAACCCTACATATTCAAGTAAGGAAGGAAAAAATATTAATGCTGTCGTGTTTCATTAATTTCAGAGCAAACTTGTGGGCATACTTAACAAAATGCTTACTGGAGATAAACTGAGATAATAAATAATTATAATCAGAAATAAGTTCTGTGCACTATTTACCGTGGCATATTTACGTTTTAATTATCCATTAAGCGAAGACAAAGCTGATGTAAACAACAATTCAATTACCTTGTTTTTGATTAAATCAAATTTAAAGAAGATTCACATCATTTTTCATTTATTTACCTTGCCTCTGCCAGAGAGAAAAGAGAGAAAACTGTACTAGCTAGTTTCTCAAAATATTAAATTAACATGCATTTAATTTTCTCCATATAAAATAATATTTATTAAATTGTATGCCACTTAATTTTTAAAATGAATTAAACACGGAGTACTCCAAGGCTATGTTCTCTAGCTACATCTGTTTATTCTACATAACAACGATTTTTGTATTTGATACAGATTCGTTGAAATGTCATTATACGAGTGTAAGAAATAACAAACTATATGAAAATGCTGGAAAGTATTTAGAGATGTTTACATTTGAAACATTTGAATTATAAAATGAGACATAGAATCTCGAGGCATCTTCAAAGATGTTTGCAACACAAAGTAATAAAACTGAAACAAGTTCTATTTCAATATTAAAAATAAGGTTATTTATTTACTTTTTTTTTTTGAGTATGCATCAAAGAACTAAAGTATCCTTCAATGAATCAATCAACATAATTTTACCGCTTATTATATTTTGCCAGAACACAACACATTAAAAACGTAAATTTAGACTCTTTGTAGGCCTACTGCTTTTTGTGTATTTAATAGTGTACCACTAATAATAAAGAAAAGCACAGGTCAAAAGTCAATCATGACATTGCCTAACTTTGGAGATTATGCTTTATCGAAGATTGTAGAAACAGATAAGTCGTTATGATTAAAATGTATCATTTTTCATTTCCATTACAGTCTGGATTCTGAGGAATCCATTAATGTTCACTAACCGTTCCGCTAAGCTGAAATGTAGCTTCATCAGAAAAGATAATACGGTTAGCCAAATCAGCATCAACATTGCACCTTTGCATGATCTGATCACTAACGCCCCACACGAAATATCCCTCTTTCTGAAGGCGCGGACTTCCTTGCCATTTTTTGCATTTACTAATACACTACACTAAACAGAATATATCGAATAAATAAAAAATGTTTTTTACTCGCCGTACACACAACAGATTGCTAGATAGAGTATTTTCGAACTGAATAAATTACAAACTGCATATCGGAGCCAATATGACTCTCGGCGGTTGACGCCCGCTCATCGGTGCCGGTTTTACATGCAAAAGCCAATTAATTAATTTAATTAATGTCTAAGTATGCTAACAATTGCAATTTAATTTAATACTAATATATCACGCGTTGTTTAAATATAGTATTAGGTTTAAGAATTCGTTTCTGGGATGACATCCAAACTCCCTATTAGCGTTTTTTCTGCAGGAACAAACCCGGATTCACATAGCTACATTTAAGGAAAAGCAGCAGGATGTACAGTAAATATCTGTAACAACTTATATATTAATTCTCTAGATGTCTATAGTTGTAAAGCGAGGCGAAGTCTATGATAAAACTAAATTTTATAGACATTAAAATAAAAAAATTTAGACATTTACAATATTTTGAATTGTATTTTAAAAAGCAATGGGCTTATTAACAAAGTTTTTTATGTATGTACATACATTTGTGATATACGGCCCTAGAAGCTACACAAATAATTACTTGTCCATATGTTCTGTAATTTTTTAGACCACTTAGTTTTTTTTAACACAAGGTCCTTTAACCACGACCACTTGAGTATTATTAAAATTGGGCATTTTTTAGATTTAGATGCACTCTTAATTATTATCATAATATACTTTCTTGTCAAAAGTGAGCTGAAAAATGAACATGAGTAAATACGAGAATTAATGAGAAGAAATAACTGCCATTGAGGATAATTATACGGTAACTCATCTTCAATTTTCTTTTCGAGTCATTTTATTCATTTATACATCTATTGTATAAACATATATATTTGTAGGCGAATTTAAGTAGAAACCGATTCTTACTTTTTCAGTTTATTAGTAACCAGTATTACTTACATACCTCGGTAGTTAGCTATTGTACACTGTTATGCTATTTTCGAAAGCAATAATAAGTACCAATCATTTTAAGACCACACGACATCTTTCTTCTCCACTTGTTGCGATAATACAATTAATTCGTTAGTGGTTTTGAAAAAACTTATAATGAACTAGAATGCTAAACTAAGTAAGAGAAATTCAACAAAAAAACGGCTATGTCGAACTGTCAATATAACAATCAAATTATGTGTTAGGGTGTGTCAGATGTCAAAAGACTGGTGATTTGTGAAACGTTTGTTGTCAAATTGGCCTTTATTTTTATTTTCCTATTTAATTTTAAATACAAAATAAAAGTACTTTATACAATACCATCCAATTTGTCATCTTTGATATATTTCATAAATATTTTGAACGAAGTTCAATTATTTCATTGTTCATAATGTGACAAAGAAATCTTGTTCCTGCAAGTGTGTCCTGCTAACTGACAGGCTGTGAGTTTACAGTTTTAATTATGAAAAATTAATTGTAGTAAGAAAAATCCTTCCAAAATGAAAAAAATGTGAAAAGTGTATGCAATGGTGGGCAAATACAAATTAAATAAATGTGTTTATTACGAAATATTTCGTGGATCAATCTTAAAATTGTATCGTGTGAATAAGGCCGCATAGCAACCAATTAGAATAAGGTATTTTAAATTTCCTGCACTTAGATTTGCTCCTGCAGGAAAAACGGACTATACGTCTAGTTATCATAAAATTCAATTCGGCGATTGGAATAGTCTTCGCTCAACTAGTCACTTTGTATGGATGCCATTTATGTTTTTTCAAGTATTTAACAAGATAAGATTAACTGATTTCATTGTTAGCAGCCATCGCGCACTCTAGCCAACTACACCGAGTCGATGGAGCCTATTAAATGATGAGCGTTTAAAAATTAAGGTTAATCTGTCTGAGTATTTTGGCCGCAGCTGTTCAGGAAATTTCTTATTAGGAGCGTTCCACAGCCTATATGCGCACTTTATGGCACCTCTAAATTCAACATTAAACAAAAAAGTGGAGGGTAAACCATATCTCAGTGACACCGCACACTCTTATTTTACCATCTGCTTTATTCTACAAAATTATCCGTGATAGAAATGTAAATGTTTTATGAAAAATTCTCTGCACTGACTGGTCCTTGTATGAAGTATTTTACGTGATGGATATTAAAAACCTCTTCCAGATGATTAATTACGAAAATAGCTCTTTTATGATGGATTTTTATTAAAGAATGTTATTTAAAGCATGCACCAGGCTATTACATTTTGTACAGAAAATTAATTAAAACCAAATCAATAACGTCAAATTAAAAGATTGATTTTAACCCTTTTTAACCGAGGTTTTTGCGGAATGCTGGATATGCTTTGTTTAACATAATGACTAAATATAATGGGGTTGTTTTATTCCGCTGCAATCATTTCTGCAATATATTTAACACATCGTTATAAAACATGTACTATGTATAAAAATTGGTATTGCAAAATCATTCAATAGGGTTTCCTTAATTAGCTAGGCGATCAAGTGAAAAAAACTCAAGGACCAAACTGCGGTGGAAGTCTGGTGTACAGCACTGTGGAAGTCAGTAAGAGCCATTGGAGGTCCGCGGAAGTAACACTGCAAAAGGTATGCGCAAAAACATAGTGCGCATGCCCGAAAATGTGAGACGCTACTACTAATCGTGTCATACAAATTTCTAAAAACATGGATGCGTTTCTTCCAGAAACCATAAAGAGAATTTGTTCTGGCAAACGATACCGAAATAACGGAAATATTGATTATGGCTTCCGTCAATGAAAATTCAAGTGTCTCCTCTAGAGCAAAGTAGAACGATTGTTAGAATTGTAAGATAGTAAGAAGCAGTGGCGGTTCGTGGGTCAAGAGATAGGGAGGTCAATTAGAAAAGTTTACTGTATTACCTACCTTTTAAAGTGATTTAAATTCTAAGTCGATCCTCCGGTCTTTTTGAGGTGCAAAGTGGTCAATTATTTTTTCATTAAAGTCTTTCATCCTCTTTATTAATGCCATTTCTATGGTAAGCATAGCTAAAGAAGATAGCCTTTCCTGACCCATGGTATTTCTTAAAAATGTCTTTATTCTTTTTTAAGGTGGAAAAACAACGTTCACTTTCGACGGTAGTCATAGGGAGAGTACACAACATTTTTAACAGTTTGACACTTTCAGAAAAAGTATTGCACAAATTAAGCTGTAACAAAGCAACTGCACCTTCACTATTGGAAAAATCTTCTCGGCTATATACCTAATACTTCTAATTCAGTTTTAAGTTTCAAACGATTTATGACTGGATACTCCGTTTTAACTAATTTAAACATATCTTGAGGAAAGCTTTTTTTTATAATCTTTAAATCGATCTGCGTGAAATAACTGAGACACTGCTAAATGATTACTGAAGCCAAACCTGTTTTTGATATCAAATGTAATTATATCACAAACTTCTAATGAAATTCTCCTTTTTGATTCTTCCGTTTTACATCTCTGGGCAGACTGCATGGATGTCTCCTCCAAATAGTTATTCAACATTTTATTTCTGATGTCTTCAATTTTACTGTTAAAAACGTCAATACACTTATTTACTGTTATGACATCGATATTACATTTTTGTAATTGATTGAACAATATATCATAATGAGGAATAACTAAATGAAAAAATTTAACCAGTAAAGGAAATGTTCATTTTGTAAGTAGTTATTTAAACCAATAGCTTGGTTTAGAGTGTTGTTTTCTGATTCATTATCAATGATTTTTTCTAAACAATTTAATAATTCCGTTCGATAGGTATAAACAGTCTCTATGCACTTTGTATTAAAATTCCATCGTATTGGAGCCGCTTTAGGTAATCTCACCTTAACAACATTATCTAACACGGCTGCTCTTTTTGGCGATTTTCTAAAGAATGATGAAAAGCTATGTAAATTAGCAAAAAAATTGTTATGCTTTTATCCTGACTTGATGCTTTTTGTAAAATTAAATTTAGTTGATGAGCGTAAGAATGAATAAAATTTGCTGAGGGATAATTTTTTTTAATTTTGGCTTGTACACCTCCAAAAGCACCACTCATTACTGATGCTCCATCGTAACTTTGTGCTATCAATTTTTCAGAACTTTCATTAATTTTCAGATATTCTAACTCTTTTAAAATTACATCTGTCAAATGCTGCGATGTCGTTCCTTGAGACTGAATAAATTTCCAAAATCTCTCACATGCAACACTGTCTAAAACGTATCTAAACACAAAAACTACTTGTACTTTATTCATAACCCAACTTATGTCCATCTTTCAGTTTTAATATATTTTATACAACACTCATATTTAATAGTAAACACCAAAAACACTGTTTTACTTAATTTCACGACAAGTAGAGATTTACTAATAAAATGTTCACAAATAAAAACATTAAAAACAACGCGACAGAATTTACCGACCAACGCTTACCTAGTCAGCATTAAGACTGCTCTATTCACTATTGAACTTCGAGCGTTGCCGTTTCCCTAAAATGTGTCAGGGACATTGTCCCCGCCAGTGTTTTCTGTCTCTTTTGCTTTCTGACAATGCGCGCATAAGTCCATTGTACTTTAATTCTTTGTAAATTCGGTCCGTAGCTAGCTTTGAGGACAAGTTGTGGACTGACCCAAGATTTTTAAATTCTATAAATAAACAATGTAATGAATAGAGGCTCGGTACTCGGAGTGGATACGAAATCCTCCGATCTAAATATTTGAATAGTATTGTGCATAGAATGAACTAGAAACTTTAATATATTTTTTAAGAATATTAATATATAATATATATATATATATATATATATATATATATATATATATATATATATATATATATATATATATATATATATATATATATATATATATATATATATATATATATACTATATTATATTTTTAAACTTCAGAAAATGAATAGCTCTATTTTTTTATTTGTATGTGGGAGGTCATTGACCAAATGACCCTATAGAAGAACCGCCAGTGGTATGAAGGGTTCTCAAGAAAAATGGTTATCGATCATATAAATTACGAAAAACTCATGTATATCCTGAGGACAATTCCAGATGAATAGAGTTTTGTAAACATATAATGGCAAACAGTGGCAAATGATTAAATTTCAGAAATATTATTTTTATTGATGAATCGACATTTGCATTACATGCTAGACATATAGTTCATCATTAATCATGGGAAAATTTTCATAAATCTTTTGACTTACAAATTCACTAACCTCAGAATGTAAATGTATGAAGAAAATATGATCGGCTAATTTTTCAAATCTGCAGTAAAAACAAGCAAAAAATTGGAATACTTCGGCCACGTTATGAGGAATCAAAATCGATATGGGCTTCTACAGTTCTCCAAGGAAAAATACTCGGAAAACGAGGATCAGGCCGTAGAAGAATCTCTTGACTGAACAATTTATGAACGAGGTTCTCCATTACAAAAACCTGTTTCGTAACTAACGGCGACGCTGCCAGAAGATGAATATACCGGGCGTTAGTGAGAGAAAGAGTTACCGTCATCTGGGGCGTAGTCGGACAGTAGGGGCGGACGCGGACAGAAGCACATGACCACATGTTTTTTTCAAGGTTTTGTTAGGAATTCACTCGCGAAACTAGTCGAACCTCGTCAGTAACAAGTGAGCAATGAGAGTGAATAGGTGTCGGTTAGTGAAATTTTGCGCAGTGGCGTAAATGTAAGCTTTTTAGTAAACTTGTTTTTTTGAATTTTTTTAAAAGGTCGAAAAGAAACTTTTGCACATAATAGATATAAAGGAATATCAAATTCACTCTGACACTAAAGTGTTGAGTATTTTATGCTTGTGCGCAAAATGGTGATCTTAGTTTGTTTAGTTTTTTTTTTTAATAATTTATTTATAAAAAATTGTCCTCAGGTGGGGCAAAGTCAGACACCATGGTGAGAACTTATAAAATTCAAGAACTATGATGAAAATAAATTAAAAAAAAGCACTGGATGATGTCAAAAAGAGAAAAAAGACTTTAAGACAGGCAGCTGAGTGTTGCAATATTACCAAATCTACACTGCACGACAAAATTAAGGTTAGGAAATATCGAAACCATGGTGGGAAAATTGCAATCTCGCAAGAAGAAGAAAGAATGCTAGCAATAAGCATTACCAAATTTAGTGAAAGGGGTTTTCCTATGACCCGCAGGAACATAAGATGGCTGGTAAAGAATTACTTCGATAGAAAGGGACAGAATTTTTAAAGACAACTTACTAGGAGTGGAATGGTTCTAAAATTTTTTAAAAGGAAATAAAATTTTAACAGAAAGATTTGCTCAAAACATTAAGAGTTGCAGGGCTAATATTACTAAATAGGTAATAAAAGAATATTTTCAAAATTTAGGAGAGACTCTGGAAATTGTCGAGCCCACACATTTAGTAAACTACGATGAAAGCAATCTTACAGACGACAAAAAGTCCTATGCCGCCGGGGATCTAAAAGGGTGCAAATGATAATGGATTCCACCAAATCAAGCATTTCAGTTATGATGGCAGTAACTGCAGCGGGACACCTATTGCCACCATACGTGGTTTATAAAGCTGTACACTTATATCTGACCTGGATAGAAGGAGGACCCGAAGGAACGATATACAACATTCGAGGATTGGTTTGACAAGATTCTCCTCCCTTACTTTAAGAATCTCCCAGGGAAGAAAGTGCTGATTGGAGATAACTTAGCGAGCCACATTTCAATGCACGTTCTCGAATGCTGCGACCAAAACAATATCCACTTTGTGTTGCTTCCACCAAATGCAACACACTTACTTCAGCCTTTGGATGTGTCATGTTTCGCACCCTTTAAGAAATCCTGGCGTGCCATTCTAACAGAGTGGAAAATGAAAAAGGGTGTATATCCAAATCAGATTTTCCTAGGTTGTTCCGGAAAGCTATTAATAACGTACAAAATTTAGAAAATAACATAAGGTCAGGTTTCCGAGGATGCGGCATTGTCCCGCTTTCCAGAGATGCAGTTTTGAAGAAAATTCCCGATGTCAATCAAGAAGAAGATCAAACAGACAATGAAAATCACTGGACTAGAACTTTGAAAGATTTTCTACAAGAAAGCAGGTTGGCAACGACTCAAGAAATCCGACAAAAACGGGGTAAAAAGTTGAATGTAGCACCCGGTAAAGGAATAAAAAGGAACGATCTTGCCCAGTCATCCAGTAGCGCAGTCACTAATGATGAAAATAATAACTTAGAAAGCGACGGTGATGGGAAGCAAGAAGTTGTTTCGGATGTTGAACAAAACTTTGGACTTGAGAAGAACAGGTGGTTGCTGAGGCTGAAAACATTTTAGAGACTGATTCTGATATTATACAAATGGGCACTTTTTTGTTAGTTAAATTTTTGTGTCCAAACAATAGCTATTAGCATTATGTTGGATGTTTAACTGAGGTGATAGATGAAACCAAAGGGATTTATTATGTTAATTTCTTAAGGAGATAAAAATCTAATAAAATGGAGGAATATTATACATACCCAAATATTAAGGACCAAAGCTTAATAGAAAGCTCACAAATTTTTAGGGTTCTTCATGATGTTAAATCTTTGCGACTTGGAAGATTTCACTTTCCCATTTTGCTAAAATATAATGATCTCAAAGTTGAATGATTTTAATGGAGTTTTTGTTTTGTTTTTAACAACAGTTTTGTATATTTTATTATAAACATATTTTCTAAAATTTGCAGAATTTACACTGATTTTTTAATGTTTTGTAAGATTTACAGTGTTTTGTATTAGGTATTTGTTTTTGAAAATAAAACTTTTTGGTTAAGAATTTTGTGGTAATTTTGCATTAAATTATCACTTCCCTGACTAAAATCATTATTTTTGCTTTTTTTGTCCAAATTCGCCCCTTAGTACGTCCTAAGGTACATTTTCAAGTAAAATAAATAGGTGTCCGTGTCCACCCCACACACAGGGGCGAAGGCGGACAGTCTTTAACAAAAAAATTAAATTATTAGGGTTAAAATTTTTAAAATTTTCTCTATCGCATCGTTGTTTAGAGATATAAGGGTACCTGAATTATTTTTTCAAATTTTTAGCACCAACGGAGTAAAAGTTATTTGCGAAAAACCGCGAAAATCATCCGACTTCACCCCAGATGACGGTAATGTACATGAATGTTAGACGTGTACCCAAGAAATAAGAGGGATCCGCGCACCAAACGTTGCGTACGATTTTAATGTATTAATAAATATTTTTAAAAATAAAAATAAATTAGGTTTCCTCTTCGGTAAAAGTTTAAAATATAGAGTGAAATGAAAAATAATAACGCTGAAAATTTTTTTTTGCTAATTATTATTTATTACTTTTACAAAACTTTTCATAGATAAGTACAACATATTTCTTTTTAAACAATTATTTTCCCGGCTATTTGCCAAAACGGTGAAACTTGGATTACAAAAAAAGATAATATGCACATTATGTTCAGTGTGAATGACTCGATAATATTATTTTTAATTCCAACTATTCTGTTCAGTAAAACCAAATAAATAAATAAAATAAATGTACTCACTTTAAAAACTTTAAAACATCGACACGTGTTTCTGCTTTTAGCTTCGTCTGGATAACTCATTTAAAGGATGCAAAGTAAGTAAATACGGGGAATTTCCACTATATAATTTCAACTATCCTGTTCTCTGGAAACTATCAATGTTTATTACATTGGGAGTTTACTAGTATTTAGGTACTTTGCATCCTTTAAATGTGCTATCCAGACGAAGCTAAAAGCAGAAACACGTGCCGGTAGATATTTTAATGTTTTTAAAGTGATTGCTCAACTGGTGAGTACCTTTTGTTTGATTTATTTTTGGTTTTACTGAACAGAATGGCTGGAATTAAAAATAACATTATTGAGTCAGTCGTACTGAACATAATGTGCATATTATCGTTTTTGTAATCCAAGTTTCAGCGTTTCGGCAAATAGCCGGGAAAATAATTGTTTAAAAAGATATATGTCGTACTTATCTATGATAAGTTTTGTAAAAGTAGTAAATAATAATTAGCAAAAAAGATTTTTCAGCTTTATTATTTTTCATTTTACTCTAAATATTTTTATTTTTAAAGTTAATATTATTTTGTAACAAATTATTATGATGCAAATAATTTGTTTAGTTTTTACAACTTCAGTGTCAGTTATTTAAATATTAGTTATTAGAATTACTATAGAGAGAGCTTGTTAAAATATTATATTACACTATGCCATTAAATAGAGCATTAATTAAAGGCATATGTATAAGCTGAATAATCTCGTCATTGCATTGGCAGAAATTTGTAACAAAGCGAACACTGGCGCAGTATACAATATACATTACACTCCAATCCCATATTTCAATGTAATTTAGTAATAAACCAGTCCAAACTATGGTATTATCATTATACATTTAATTGCGTTGTATGATGCAATAAATAGGGAATCATTATTTTAAATAACCAGTACACCTTGTGTTCCAAATTATTAATTATCGATATTATTATATAGCAATGCAGTATACATTGTTCTACATTGGAAATAACGGGTGATTATAAAGTAAGGGATATATTTCAACTTATTATATATTCTTAACAAATCGAATTAATAACAAAAAGTAAATGGAATCTAGTTGCTTACATAATGGGATTTCTGATGTCAAACACTAGTTACCTCAAATGCTTGATGTGACCTCCATTTCGTTGTTGTAAAATTACCAACAGTTCTTCCAAATTGTATACAGCCTATTCAACATTTCTGGTTGAATTGCACGAATTTGCTCTCTAATACTGTCCTTTAATTCCTCCAGCGTTGTTGGCCGTGTTCTAAACACCAAATTTTTTAAATAACTCCACAGCCAGTAATCCGATGGGTTAATATCAGGCGATCTTGGTGGCCATTAATTTGCAAAATATCTGCTTATAACAAGATCTTGAAAAACCGCAGTTAACAATTCTTTAACTGGTCGGTAAATGTGCGGAGGTGCTCCATCCTACATAAAAATCATGTTTTCAATTCCTTCGTGCTCGTTTTGCAACTGTGTAATTGCATAATCCCTTAACATTTACAGGTATCGTTCACCAGTAACAGTTACAGATACGACCTCCCCATTCTGTATTTCCTCGAAAAAGTATGGAGCAATAATGAAATTAGCTGTGAAACCGCACCTAACGGTGACTTTTTTGTCATGAAGGCCTTGCTGAACGATTTCATGTGGATTTTCTGTTGACCATATTCGACAGTTTTGAGTATTAATTCCACCATTAAGAGAGAAATGGGCCTCATCTGTCCATAAAATACGGGAGAACCATTCGGGTTTAATGTCCATCTGAGCCAATACGTGTAATGAAAAATCGTACCTGACAGCAAAATCTGCGTCCTTTAATTCAAACAGCAGTTGCAGTTTATAGGGATACATTATTAGGATTTTCCGTTAAATTTTCCAAACCGTGGTGTAAAGCATTTGTAATCGTTTTGATATCGCATTCACACTACTGATTGCTAGCGGATTAGTATTGGCTACGTTTTGATTTTCCTGAAGAATTTTTGCAACTTGGACTTCAGTAATCCTAGGTCTACCTGACCTCGGAAGGTCCTTTACAGACCCTGTTCTCTCAAATTTGCTAATCAAATTACGATACGCCTTCATTTTGCACGGCCCTGCTCTCAAACCCATTTTCGTACGAAATCTTCGTAATCCAGTAGTGTAATTTTTACCGCCTTCATAATAACATTGCACTAAACCAATTCTTGTTTGCAGATCGATATTGAAATTGTTACAATTTACGTTACGCGAGTTTTATTTTGAGAAAAATTCTCTAAATTACGATTATCTCGTTTGACACTTGTATGAATTGTTGTCACGACAATTTTTTTTGTTTTCCATAGATACATTAAAATCCAATTATGGAGGCAACTAGATTCTGTTTACTTTCTGCTACTAGCATAATTTCTTAAAACTATATAAGAATTTAAAATAGACCCCTTACTTTTTGATAACCCCATATAGTGCAGTCTGCCTATTTTTGGCCCCATGTTAATTTTTCACTTCGGAGATACAGTCAACAAAAATATGTAAAAAATCGGAAATTTTCCGTAGAATTCAATAAACCAAAATACAAACAACTGGCACCTCGGGGGCCCATAGTAAACTGGGCCCAAAGTTGGCCAAAAACGGTTTTTTCCATTTTATTCTGTCATGGTGCCATAAAATGAAAAAAAAGTTTTATACAAAAGTTGTAGAACTATTAAATACGGATCGATCTGTGGAAATCCGATGTCAAAAAATTCAAAAATAAATTATTTATTTGAAAAAAAACCGTTAAAAATCGCGTTTTTTTGAAACGCTCATATCTTCGTGAAAACAAATCATTTTTTCACGAAACTTGGTAAAAGTGTAGCTCCCTACTAACTAAAAAAGATCGTTTTCAAAAAATTTAAAAATATTATAAACATTTTGCAAAAATTGAATTTTTCGAAAAAAATCACGTTTTTTTAAAATCTTGATAGCTCATACACGCTTTCATATTTCTAGTCAATTTTGAGCTTAAAATTTGCTTAAAATGTTGTACTAACATGGTTATTTATTGCGCGCTTTTTAAATTGATCGGTAATATGCGAAAAATCGGTTGAAAAATCGTTTTTTTTTTAACAACAAAAAAATCGATTTTTTTTCAAGAAAAGGCAGCAGCGGCTCAACATGCCAACCGCTCCTATTTGCAGTTGCAAACGTGGCTCGGAACTTCGCTAGAGCCAGAACAATGGGGTTGGACTTCCGACGGCACTAATCTGCTTCCCACGTACAGCTTGGATCAGCTGGTTCCAGCCGAAATCGTTAAAACGATAGCCTGCAGATGCGGAAGCGGATGTAAAACGAAGATCTGTAGCTGCAGGAGGCATGGTTTGAAGTATTCAAGCATGTGCTTGACATGCAATCAAGCAAATTGCACTAATATAGAAATAACTACGATGGAGGCAGATGCTCTTGATGACGACTTGGACGAAGATATATTTAATGAGTCTTGCGTGGTGATGGATGAATCA
The DNA here is from genome assembly GCA_029963845.1 of Rhamnusium bicolor. Lineage (NCBI taxonomy): Eukaryota > Metazoa > Arthropoda > Insecta > Coleoptera > Cerambycidae > Rhamnusium > Rhamnusium bicolor. The sequence goes on along the minus strand of JANEYF010000006.1, from coordinate 300,087 downwards.
CAGACCAATGTCTATGATGATGATGAGATCGAAAGCGAAGCCGACTCTTCCGTACTCGCTGCATACAGCGAAGAACGTACCAATGACAACGAGGAGGGGGGGGAGGGGTCTCCAATAAAAAAAACTACGGATCAATTAAGTACTGTACACGTTTATATTCACTGTCAATATTTTGAACTTTCATGTAAAATAAATATTTTATTTTTATACTAAAAATGTTGCTTAACAATTATTATTTATCTGTCAACTCATATGTCTTTAAGAATCAACATAACGTTCAAGATACATAATCATATGAACGCTCTGTGTGCAGTTGAAACTACGATACGGTACGTATGATAAGAGCATACAGTTTTACAGATGTATGCACGTTAACACCGGCCCGCACCCCCACGACACCGCTCGAGCGAACGAACGTATGAGCCGGGGTGTGCTCCGCTTGCCTTTAAATTTCCAAAGAATAGAGAGCGAATATGTCATTGTAGCATTTTTTTATGTAAAATACGAGTATTGAACTACAAACTCTGTAAATTTCAGCCCTTAATATTAAAAGATAGCGTCACTAGATTTTTTTCAAAAAAAAAAAATTATCTCGGCTCTAAAGTGTCGTAGATAAAATTTTTTTTTTGTAAATTTATAAAAAAATATCAGCTATTCAATGCTGCTAACAAAAAAGGAAAAAAAAATTTTTTTCTTGAAAACATCGATTTTTTTGCTGTTAAAAAAAAAAACCGATTTTTCAACCAATTTTTCGCATATTACCGATCAATTTAAAAAGCGCGCAATAAATAACCATGTTAGTACAACATTTCAAGCAAATTTTAAGCTCAAAATTGACTAGAAATATGAAAGCGTGTATGAGCTATCGAGATTTAAAAAAAACGTGATTTTTTCGAAAAATTCAATTTTTGCAAAATGTTTATAATATTTTTAAATTTTTGAAAACGATATTTTTTAGTTAGTAGGGAGCTACACTTTTACCAAGTTTCATGAAGAAATGATTTGTTTTCACGAAGATATGAGCGTTTCAAGAAAACGCGATTTTTAACGGTTTTTTTCAAATAAATAATTTATTTTTGAATTTTTTGACATCGGATTTCCACAGATCGATCCGTATTTAATAGTTCTATAACTTTTGTATAAAACTTTTTTTCATTTTATGGCACCATGACAGAGTAAAATGGAAAAAACCGTTTTTGGCCAACTTTGGGCCCAATTTACTATGGGCTCCCGAGGTGCCAGTTGTTTGTATTTTGGTTTATTGAATTCTACGGAAAATTTTCGATTTTTTTCATATTTTTGTTTACTGTATCTTCACTTAAGGGTCCAAATAGGCAGACCGCGCTAATATAATAGTTCCGAACTAATTGCAGATGAAAATCTTCTGTAGAACCAGTAAATTAAAAAACAAAAAAAATGACATGTTCACAAAAGTAACATTTAAGTAAGTAATTTCGCCAACCAAGTAAGCATCATCTGGAGATGATCAGAACTTTAAATCTCTCTCTTTCTCATCACCATATCCAATTTTAAATTAAGGAAATAAGTTTACAAATAGTAATAAATACTAAAAATATTATCCAAATAATGTACTAAAGTCGTTTGCGATTGGCCACTAGTAAAACATTTTTACCAAATAAATGAAAATCTTTCTTGACGCCGTCGCGTATGGGTTAGTTTTGGGTTATTGTTACATCGGATTACTAATTACAGAATACCTAATCTTTAATGTAAACAAGTCTCTAACAAGAACAGACGTTTAATTTTTTCACGCCATCAAGTGTCTACTTTATTTCTAAAAAATAATGATAGTACATCAAATGCGACAAGTAGATTAAGTGTATAAAATTGGAAAAATCTAGTAAGTAGTAAGGAAGTTCTAGCAAATAGAAGTTATGGCTAACAATAGTTCTATCACCCCGTATCTCAGTAAATAAGCGAAACAAATTCCGTTTCTGATTAACAAAAGGGTCTTTTATCTTTAAGGCGATATGTACAGTTAGTCATGGAATACCCTGTATAAGAAGTAGCAACAACACCTTTTGTAATAACAACCAATAAAACAACCATAATAAGATTTATATTTTTCTTAATTCCCTATAGTAAAAAATTATTCAATTATTTTGTAATAATAAATTATACGAATAATTTTTGGGCTTATCCGATATAAGATTTTGAGGAACTGTTTTTAATAATAACTTGATTTAGCACAACTTACATTATGGTATATGTAAGTTTTCATTAAATTAGATGCTTTATTGGGTTTATATCTCTCCCAAACATCTGTACATTTCCACCATAAATAATGCCCAAGAAAAAAGTAATCAAATCTGGTGTTTATTTCTTTTATAAATCCCATTGCAACATGGAGTGGGATCGAAATAACAGATAAGATAGGGAAAAAAACCCCTCTGAAGAGAGAACAATGGCAAACTGAAGCCACTTCTGCGACTTTTGTAAATGTTTTTGTGGTTTTTGTACTGCAGATTTCTCTCACGATTTCCACGCAGAAAAGGGGATAAGACGATCTCAATCACTGAATGTCTGCGAAACTTTTCAGTTAAAATGAAAAACATACTATTGTTACTTTTTCCATTATTGCCAAATGAAACTTGTTTCGAATAGATTTGTATTTATTCGGAAAATTTCATATAAAAGGAAACACTGAACAATTGCAATTGTATTTGAAATTTCAAAATGGGACATATTATGCTGAAATTGAAATAACTAACAATAAAGGTCATTTTTCATTGTTTGCTCCAATAATGTACCTACATATTTTTTAAATAATTCATTTATTAATCATCATTCCTACTGTTTAAATTGTTCCGATTTATACGGGGCAGTGATACTTCATTATAATGAAATAAAAGTAAAACGTGTAATATAAATGATGAGCACTCATGCAAAACTCAATATGTCCACTTTTTTCAACTTTGCAAGAAACGATAAAATGATATTGTGAAATGTGTTTTCATTACAATTCTTTTTTGTTGATTTGTTCCCCATTTAGCTTCTCACTTGTGGACGACTTATTTTTATCTTTGTAGCTTCTTTTAAATCAAAGATGCCAATTGTCTCTTGGACTTATTGAGTTCTGTAATAAATGGACTTGTTATGTTTTGATTGAACTTTTCTTAAGCATGTTAATTTTTGCACAAAATATGGAAAATATCGGCCAGAAAATTGCCCTAAAAAACTAGCACATGACAATAAACAAACACCATGTCTTTGCTTAACGTTAACTACGAAATCTAAACAAGTATCGCAAAAGTACACGCTTTGTTAATATAAACATGAACCATATTGTCTATGCATAGTGGACAACAGCTTTATTAATTCATTATCGATAACATAGATCACACAAATCATATCATTTTTACATGATTCCTTAATTGTCTACTTGCAAGTTCGATGCACCAATAATGCATTTCGTCTATTCTACACCAGATGTCACTAGGTTAAACATATTTTCAAGCAATAACATGTACCTGGGGACATATTGAGTTTTGCTTTTATTTATTTATTTTTTAATTTGAAGGGTCATAATTCTGCAGGGAAGCATTTCGGAGCCCATTTTCATAGGAAAAATTGTCTTTAAATCGTTTAATGAACATCTGAAGTTTTCGACATCACTTTGGAAATACCTTTTATAACAGTAACATAAGAATGATGAATATTCACAGAAGCAATAATCCTAAATTGTGCGTTCCTCTTGTGTACATCTTACACCATTGTTTTACCAAGAACTCTTAAGCCTAAAAAGTATTGAGCATGGCATATAACATCTCAGAAGCTGGGAAAAACATCTGTGGTTAGTAAAAGACCCTAAAATTGTAGAGGTGTACACAGAATTGTTCAAGGTACCATAAAAAGTCACAGATAGGCCTCAGGCGGGGAAAGTACTGGCATAGAGTCACTCACTGTGCTTCAGCTAAATCCAACCCGTCGATTCAAAAAATTTGGTCCAGTGGTATATTGAAAAACAATTGCACGGAGTCTGCTATAATGATAGAGAGGCGCTAGATTTTTAACAAGACTGCTATTCGTCTGTTACGGAATAGTTGGCCATGTGACTTAAGACGTACGACGTATGGCATAGACTTAAAACGTAAAAAATTATATTAGACAATATATTTTTTACGTCTTACAGCAAGTCAATCAGAAGCCAGATTTGTGATGTTACAATGTCCTTATTTCTTGTTAATATAAAAAATGAGGATTACTTTTTACCCAAAGTCAATAAATAATTCGTTTCCTTCTTTTTTCACATATAGGAATTGTAACTTATCAAATATTTTCATGATCCATTATCATGATAAATTCTAAATTATGTATTGTTAGATTGAGCATCAGATCATCTGTCAATGTAGCGACAGCAATCCTGATTTTACGGCGAATGTAAGAATTCACCGATACGGAAATTATCAACTTCATAAGCTCTTACGTCTTATGCACAGATTGTGTAATGGAATACTTAAAAGAACACGTTGGTTTTTGTTTATGCCATACGTCTTAAGTCATATCGCCAGTTATTCTGTAATGGTCTTAAGGTAAATTTATGTGAAGTTGCAGAACGATTGGTTGAATTCCAACAGTATGGTGCTGTTAACATTTTGATCTACGTAGCCGTATAATGGCTGTAGGTAGAGTTTCCTGATATCAACTGAAAGACCTGCGCCATTTATGTGAGCGATATAAGAAATGTCGATTCTTTATTTAAAAAAATATACATATTATATCAAAATACAACGATTTTATGTGTAATTTAGATATAGAACTTTTGGAGTTATTCTAAACTCAAAAAGATTAAACTCGTGGCCCTTTCATTGTCCAGGTAATATTGAGGGAACTTTTCATTGTGTCAACGTGTGAAATAGTATTTTCTTTATAAAAAATAACTTACGACTTTTAACAGCTAAGTTATAACGTTATAGCTGGTCATAAAATAGAATATATGTTGTAGACGTTTTAAAAGAGTTTCTCCTTTTTCAAGTTGCAATATTATTCCATTTAGTGTATATTACAGAAAAGCATTAACAAACATTAAAACACTAGGAGTTCCAAGACACATCCCTGGGGTAGACTGATGTTACATTGGTTAATTCTCTAGTAGTTGATTTACTCCAATTTTACAATCTGTTAGCAATTTGTGTATTATATGACTACATGGTCAAGTGGTAATGATAGCAAGAACCGCGAAGAGTTATGAGCATTTCTTGTCAGGAAAAGATGGGTGTAGAATATTAGTATAAAATATAGAAATTATTTAAAAACTGGAAATCTTCAAAAATAAATAAAAACAAAAAATATACTATCAAAATAGTAACAGAAACAAATATTTTTCTCAATAAATAAAATAAAAATAAATTCTAATAGTACAGTTATTACTATAATAAAAACAGAAAGACGTACTTTTGTAAAAATAAATAAAAATAATATTAATAAAAAATAATCTCCTGAAAAAGAATATTTCCCAAGCACGAAAGTACAAAAACGGAAATAAATAATGCAGTTGATATCACAAAATTCACTTCTTCACTTCACATTACTTCATTTTACCTCACCTCACATCGCTGCTTCCTCTGGATCCTCGCCCATCTGACCCCCTTCTTAATTTTCAGATGAACTACTATCTTCGTTCAAATTTATAATAAATTTATTTCCAACATTTACATGAGATTCAGCAATCTTTAAATAATCATCCTCAATTGTAATTACCTTCCTAATTCTTCTTTCCCAATCTTCCTTGTTAATTTTCGACACTTCATTTTGAATTAACTCTACAACCTTTTTTATCGAATTTAGGAAAGGTATTTCCTTTTCTGACATTTTTCTTCAATTTACACCAAATTGATTCAATGGGGTTGAATATACAGAAATATGGCGATAATCTCAACACTTTGTGGCCATATCTCTCCGCTACAGTATCTATAATATACTTTTTCTCATAGTTTTTCATTTGCGGGAAACATTTATTTAATTTCTTAAGAAATAAGCAAATATGACGTCATTTACGTCTAAACCAGAAGTAGGAAGTTTTATTATTATATATGGAATTTACCTTATACTTCTGGGTAATTAATAACAAAACCTATTTTTTTTTTTAATTTTGATTTACCATATTTATTTGGTATAGGTACTTGATTGTCATTATTTTCTGCTTTATCCTTTTAATTCCTCAGAAAAGAAACCATAACATCTGGATTTGTTTTTCTTAGCTCAAAAATAAATCCATGAAATCAAGTCAGTCACTTAAAATGATCATCCTGTACACAAAACCAAAGAAATGAGGAGATTAATGAACACGAAGCGATTTATCAACCTTCATCTTTCAAATGAAGAATTACGACGTAAAAAATGTGTAGTGGATTAGGCCTAAAGGAATACCCGACTTATTTTGCCGCATGACGATGTAGAAGCAAATGTGGGAATAGCGTGAAAATTAATGAAATGTATTCATACCTAGTTATTTTAAATGTTAAAATGAAATATATGTACGTAAATAGAGAGATATAACACAACAACATGACATTTCGTAGTGGTAATAACGTGTTTTCCTGTACAACTAAATGGAAATTAAATATTAGTAGAAAGTCACTATTTCGTTATCATATGCTTCTTCAATATGGCGCAAACGCAAAACTCGCACGAGAGGGAAAACTTAGTACACTTATTTAACTATCAAAAATAAAGCGATAACTACATTTTCGAACTTTCATAAAAAATAAACAACTTAATAATTTCCATGATATTTCAAACTATAATAAAGAGTGTTTCAATAAGAGAGCAATATTTCAAGGTTCAATAAAACATGGTTTTCTGTAGCAAAGTATTGAAATAATTATTGAGTTATAATGTAGACATTTGGGAGTTATGTACGGAATGACACATGTGGTAAATCGCCGCCACAGCTTTGGTGGCACATGCGTAATCTTTTGGGAAATTTTGAATAATGGTGTTGCACACATATGGCGGTATTTCATTGATATAGTGTCTAATTTCGGCCTTCAATGCCTCGGTGGTCACGAGCTTGTTGGCATAAACCTGTGACTTCAGATAACCCCACAGCCAAAAGTCTAAAGGTGTTAAATCTCAAGAGCGTGGCGGCCAATTCTGGTCACCAAACCGAGAGATGACACGACCAGGAAAAGACTCGAGCAAGACCGTTAATGTTTCACGTGCGGTATGGCAAGTGGCACCGTCCTGCTGAAACCATATGTTGTAACAGTCCATTTTTAGATATAATTAACTTGCGTTTTATTTAATGCTAATTGCATAATTTGGTTGGAGGTCAACCTTAAAAATTCTAGAACCGACTTTACTACCTTGTAAATCTTTGATAATTTGTGCGACCTCTGGACCTTTAGTGCGCCAGCGCGACCACCGCTGTGTGGGGACAAGGGGGAACGCTATTACGAGAACAGTTAGGTTTCGCGGGCAGACTAGAGTTGGCCTTTGAGCGAGGTAGTAGTGTACGTTGCTGAAATTGCGTTCAAGATTTTGTTTGGTTAAGCTGTTATGGTAATGGAGTTACGAAGTAAGTGACATAGGAAAGCTGTGTGAGAAGGTAGGATCCCTTCTTATTATTATTAAAATATGTACCTATAATAAAATTAAACAGTTTTCGCTGTGAGTTTGAGCTGGAAATCTGCAAATTAAAACTGGCATCAAAAGGCTGATTTGCCTATCTATCTAGAGGTGGAGAAAGCCCCTTAGAGTTTACTTTTGCTCTTGAACTGTGCTATAAACTTTATGAAAATTAACCGTTCTTTCCCCCTTTCAACGGCCTTAGGGCGGGTAGTTTTTTTGACGCTTAAAAATATGTAATTCTTGTAGATTTGTAACATTACGAAAAGGAAAAAGAAAGGCGGGTGGCGCCCTACACAAACTCCTTAAGTGGAAAAGAAAAAGAAACATTTCTGTGGTTTTAGTTTTAAGTTTTTTTTGAAAGGTTTCTTACTTGTTCTCACTCCCTGAAAGAGTTTTTGTATAATAAATAACGAATATATGTATTTTTTTAATCTTTTTGTTTTATTAAAGAACTACAGTAAGGTAATTAAAATAGCGAGGGAAAACACCCCGTTATAATGTCGTCGAGAGCAATATCTTCCAATTGAGGCACAAAAAACTGGGTTACGATAACGTTCGCCATTCACCGTTACTGCATTACTTATCTCGTCTTCGAAGAAAAATGGCCCAATGGTTCCTCCAGACCACAATGCACACCAAACAGTGACAGGTTTTGGATGCATTGCTTTCTTATGAATCATTCTTGGATTTTCTGAGCCCCAAATGCGGCCGTTTTGACTATTAACGAAGTCATTGAGGTGAAAATGGGCCTCATCACTGAAAATGATTTTGTCCGCAAAATCGGCATTCACTTCTTGTTGTTCAAGGATCCAGTTAGTGAACTTTCTTCGCTGTGCATGATCTGTTGGCAGAAGTTGTTGAGTCAATTGTTTTGTAGGCATGGAGATGCAAATTTTTAGCGAGAATATGCTGAAGAGTGGCTGGTGTAACGTCCAATTCTTGTGCACGATGACGAACCGACGACGTCCCTGGACTCTCAGTCAGTCTCTCGCGAACTGCCGTGATGTTTTGTTCTGAACGACCTCTACAAGCTCGTGTAGTGTGTTTCACATCACTAACCAGTACTTTTGAAATTTCGATTATTCCTTTCACATTAGATGAATGAGGAACATTGTTTCGATCGAAAATTGGACCCACTTTACGAATCGTGGCAATCAAACTTTCACCATTTTAATAATAATGTTTAACAGTCAGGACGCGTCGTTCTATCGTGTAGTGCTCCATCTTTACCAACTCCCATCTGTCTCCTATTAACCTGGCATGACATAATCTTGTGACATCATGGCAGCCAAACTGGCGCGCAATTCAAATCTTGCGCTCTTATGTTTTTTAGAATAGTTATGTAACAAATTTGGAATATGGTATATTTTGCACAAGTGGAAAGTGTCGCCCAAGCCAAAAGGCGAGGGGGACGTTCCACGAATGCGGCATAGCCATTCCAAACGTGTTAACAGACTGTACTTTTTTCTATGACCCTAAATTATTTAGGTCATTAAATTTTAATAATTATGAATAGTATGTACTAAAACACACAAAGAATAATTAGGGAAAGAAGCAACCTTTATTACTCACTTAAATAATTTGAAACTAGGTGTCCCGTCATATAAATAGACGTTTGTTTTAAAAAAGATTTAATTTAAACAATAAGTAGAAAATGTCTTATTTTAAAGTAAAATTAGAATAACAACGGCAGTAATTCAATATTCATTGCTGAAATGCAGTGTTTATTATTAATTAATTGGTTAACATTCCAGAATTCATTTAATAGCCAATAAATGTCGCTACTTGTACTCATTGTGTAACAAGTCTTAGAATGAAATAAAGTGTCAGAATGTAGCTATTTCGTACTTAAAAATGGTATTAGAATACTTATTTATATTTTAAAATATTCGTAGGAGAAGTTATTACAATATTTAGCCAGATTATAGTAGGCTTTCTCGATAAATATACCCTTTACTGCATTTGTAAATTTTTTTAAATGAGTAATATTTCCCAGAACTGAAATCCACATCTTATTTGTGACTGAATTAAAGAAAAGTACTCAGTTTTGTAGCCCAACTGGCCTGAAACAATTCTCCCTGCATAGCAACCAGACGCTTACTAAGATTAAACAAATGTTCACCAAATATTAATTTGTCAAGGGCCTTTCTGTAGGATCTATTTTCAATGCGGTGAGTGTGTAAAAGAAGACCAGAATAGCTAAACTTGAAATTAATTGAATTAAGTTTATTTATGTTAAATGAGAGGGATTATGAGTCATCATTATTTTATCTTACGAAGGTGTGATTCTATGTGTCTCTCAGGTTTTAGCACTTTTCCTATGCCAGAGAATGATGGTGTCATCGGCAAACAACGTAAATGTTCCACGAATGTTTATAGTTGCTAAATCCTTAATTAGTATATTCGAATGGTGAAAATAATAATGGACCTAATATTGATCCTTGCGGTACACTAGAGCTAATATTGCCACCTCTAATATATTGTCACCAGTTTTTACTACTTGCGTATAGTTATCGAATAAGCACTATATGACGACCAAAGACAAACGCGAAAACCATGTTTATACCGGGTGTAACAGGATCATGGTACACCCTCCTTTTCTCCTTTACTTTGAAGATAATTGATTGAAATTTGGGATATCCTATACACATAATAAGCGGCACTTTTTGACATACAAGTAATTTTTTTTCACTTTCGGTTTCGCCGGAAGTGACATTAACTTTCGATTTTTAAATGGAACACCCTGTATATTATTCCATTTTCGAATTTTGCATAATTTTCTGAATCCAACAATATAAAATAAGTGACATTTCAAACGTCAATATTTTTTATAATATAATTTTTAGTTTTCCATTTAAGTGTGCCATGACGGTTCCAATTTATTCTAAATGATCCGTGTAATGCTAGAAAAATCGAATTTTCATCAAAAATACTAAATTACGTGATTTATGAGCAAATAAAATTCATTAAAATGGTTTTTGGGGAAAAACTAAATTTTTTTAAATGGAACCATATTGGTACCGTGATACCATTTATTAGTACTATTAATAAGGAATTTATTCATATGTCGTATTAAAATGTGCGATAAATACAAACAAAATTACAGCTAAAAGAAAATAGGAAAATAAAGTTTTGTTTTAATTATCTTGTTATACATAAGGTGGCTTTGGAATACACAAAATGAACACAAAACATTACAACAGCTGTTCAAAGTGCTGTCCATTAACGTCAATGCACTTCTGAACTCGCATAGCTGTTTCTCGAAGAACGTTCGCCAATTGCTGGGCTGTTATGCTATTAGTTGCGCGTCTTACTCGTAGCTCCAGGCCTTCACGGGTTGTAACGGCGGTTGCGTAGACAATATTTTTTAAATGATGCCAAACAAAGAAATCAAGGGGTGTTAAATCAGATGACCTTGGAGGCCACCTCACAGGACCATTCGTCGAAATTACGTTTTCTCTGAATTTCCGTTGAAGGTAATCAATTACTATCCTTGAATTATGGGTAGGAAGGAGAGACATCTTGTTGGAAATACATTCCCTGTCGTAAATGGAAAGGTAATTCAGCTAAACTGTCCTCAATTGTATTTTGCAGAAATCCCAAGTATCTGGCACCAGCCAAGGGTCCTTCAAATATTATTGGACCAATGATTCTACTGCCGATTATTTCAAGACAAACATTGAAACCGAACCGCACATGAAAATTACTCTCCCGTAATAAATTTTGATTTTCTTGTGACCAATATTTTGTATTTTGTCGGTTAAATAATCCCAAATTTGTAAACCTAGACTCATCCGAAAATAAAATCATTCCCAAAAAGTCATTGTTTGGCTGCACGTTATTCTGCAAAATCCAATTGCAATATTCCATCCTACGTTCGTAATCATTTTCGTACAAGTGCTGGTGCAATTGGTATTTAAAAGATTTAGATTTAGTGACATTTATGCAAAATTCGGCTTACTGTTTGGTGACTGATTTCTAAATCAAACCCAATTTGCCTTAAAGAAACAGTCTTATCAGCTTCTACTCGAGCCGAAACATTAATTTCCGTTCCTTCGTCAAGAATGAAATTTTCTTAGGAATCATTGTTGGGCTCACTTCGGAATTGATTTTCAAGACGATTAAAATAATTTTTCGCTGGACATTGCCTATGAGGATATCGTTCGACATAAAGCCGCCATGGTATTTTTTCTATATTCTCCATAAATAATAAACATGTTCACTTTTTCTTCTCTTGTATAAATTTGCGGCATTTTGGACACAATTAGCAAGAATTTTAAACAATTTTTAAAGATACAATAAAAACACCGGTAAACCAACAAATGTTTGACAAAACGAAATATTTCATTGTTTTTAAAGCAACCTTAGTTAGTTACTCCTTAACATTTAATTAGAACAAAATTGTATTTTCTTATTTTCTTTTAGCTGTAATTTTGTTTGTATTTATCGCACATTTTAATACGATACATGAATAAATTCCTTATTAATAGTACTAATAAATGGTACCATGGTACCAATATGGTTCTATTTGAAAAAATTGAATTTTACCCCAAAAACCATTTTGATGAATTTTATTTACTTTAATGGAAAACAAAAAATTATATAATAAAAAAATATTGACATTTGAAATGTCACTTATTTGGTATCGTTGGATTCAGAAAATTATGCAGAATTCAAAATATAATAATAAACAGAGTCTTCCATTTAAAAACCGAAAGTTAGTGTCATTTGCGGCGAAACCGGAAGTGAAAAAAATCACTTGTGTGGCAAAAAGTGCCGCTTATTATGTACATAAGATATCCCAAATTTCAGTCTATTATCTTCAAATCTAAATGAGAAAAGGAAGGTGTACCATGATCCTGTTACACTCGGTATGTAATAAAATACTGTCGAATTACAATACACACCTGTTAGAGATTGTCAATGTCTAGGCTCTAACTGTAACTTTTAAAACATCCCTTTTGTAATAAATTCTTTTAATGTTTTTTACAGAGGTAGACATGAAACCCCTAAGTCAAGATAAAGTACGTTATCTATCCAGATGTTTAAAGTTATTAGTCTTTCAAAAAATACTATATAAAATTTTTCAAAACGTGCTGACACGGTTTTTATCTTGCATTTATATTTACAATTCCCTTTCATGGACACATTTTAATAATCTAGTGCGTAAATCTCTCGCGGTTAAAACTTGGGCGTGAGTCTATTTCAGACCCTCGAGGAGGAAAACATGCAGAGTTAAGAACAACCATAAGATTTTATCTTTATGGTTCTTTTACTGCTAATTTCATTCAGCATCTATCATATAATCCTAAATTACAGCAAGACTTTCTTGGCAAGCGCTATAAGAACTTTGGGTATATCGAGATTTTACCACTGCAATTTGGCACCGCTTTTCACTATAGGTTATCTGAAATAGAACGCGGTAAAGTTGGATTTTTTACCTTTTAGTATTCTGTTCGAACTTACGGTTTATGCCAAGTCTTATTTTAGACGATGGAAGTGTTCTTATGTAGTGTAGACGATTGAAAAACTTACACATTAAATAAAACTACCCTGCAAACATTTCCACATTTCGTTTTATTCTTGTAAGGCAGTTCATTAGAACAAACACTCTTTCTTATATCTGAAAAGAATATTACAGACACAGCACAATCTGGTTGGCTATCAAGTTGATTTTTTTTAAATCTAGTTCCTGATACGTACAATAGCATAATAAAAGATCTGAAATAATCCGGTGTGAGTATTAGCCGTCATATGGAAAATATGGCACTAATTCAGTGACAAGGAAGGTAAAAACTAACAAAGAAACATTGAAAACAGTGTTAACATGACACAATGACATTTGATGAAAACTCTTCAAAGGAACAGTCCGTTCCATTCAGCAAAATTTGTTTAATCCCAGAAGAAATATATTTTCCGGCAACAGTCTTGTTATGTTTAGTAATAATTTATTGACATAGTGAGTGGATAAGTGTATCCCTCTGGTGGTCAATGCTACTACCAGTCAGACATCACTGTGTCTTAGTGACTGATAGCGACCTACAAAGCAGGTACCAAGAGCTTCGACCTCTAACCCCGGTGGGCTAAACTGTATACTGAATAAGATTTGCAGGAAACAAGTACTCAGCGGATATAAGCCCCGACCTGCATTGAATTAAACCTGCAAATCGTGTTTGGTAGCTAAAATCATTTGTCAATTTCTCACTAGACATCGAACGGTTTCGAACCATTTTATGTTCTCGTCAGTATGCCATAAGTAATGGAAAAGACAAATAATAATAGCAAACCAGGCTACCCTAAAGCAGACTAAGCAAAACAGACATAGTGAGTGATAAGTGTATCCCTCTGGTGGTCAATGCTATGGGTTTAATAATAATAATAATAGTAATAATAATATGCTTTTTCCACAAACACCATTATTAAAAACTAAATTTTTAACACGGCATACTTGAATTAAAAATGTAATATTATATAAACTCGCGTTAAAAATGATCACATGATTTACTTTTAACACTAGTGCAAAAAGTAAAATGAAAAGTCGTTTGTAATAATGACATTTATATATTTATTAACAAAACGTTACAAGTTATTTAGAAATATTTATATTAATTGTACAATTGGAGCAATTAGTAATATTTATCCCTTGTGAGGAAGCTACTTCACAAGAAGAAATTGTTGAAGTTGAACTTGAAGCAGTGGAGGGAATACTATTAATATGCTCTATTTCTGAATTGTTAGAAGAAGGGCAATTATTTGGAATGTGACAAGCAATCCTCTTTTTGTTTTCTAACGAATCTTCCAAGTATCCTTCTGCAACACTCGAACTTTTCCATCCTCCATGTCATCTTATTGTACATAAATTTGCACCAGAGTCTGCTAACAAGCAGGCGGATGCATCTTTTCAAAAATATTTATTCAAACAGGTCGAATCGTACATTTGTTACTAGTGTATTTAATAAAAAGACGTTGGTGGTTGACATGAGCTGAACGTAATGCTAAGTACTTATGATATAAGTCAATATAAGTCTTAGTAACAACAGCAAAGGTTCTTGAAACTCAAGTCTTGCTATCTGGAATGTTTACCACTAGTGTATTTCCTAAATCCTCAATATTGTTTAAACTCATTTGACAAAGTTCTTCACGGCGACACGCGCCTAGTATATCCATTACAGCAGCTACTTTAAACATCAAATACTTGTCATCTGGCGCCTCTGCAATAAACATCAATATTTTGGCGTGTAAAAATTTTTGATTCTTTTGGACGATATCCTTCTCCTTTGCGCTTCAAAAATGCGATGAGTTTATAAAACTTACTTATATCTTGATTGTTCTTGACATTTAACATAGCCTTTATTTATCATTGAAAAATGTGCCCAGAGCGTCGAAGATTTCCAAATTTAAGAATTTTGCTCGAAATAGGCCAACATTACATTTTCACTGTACTTGCCTGCAACATTATTCCGATCGCACCATTCCACAAAGCGTTTGTACGCTAATTCATATTGTTGTTTGGATTTTGTGGGCAACAAATCTGAAGTTGCCCTTGTAGCTGCTTCTTCAATTTCTTGAGGAATCGATTCGCTTCCTTCTGGACTATAATTAATATTGGAACTCATCATATTGCAATAGTTTTTCACATTTGACAAGCATGTGTCAAACAACGGGCAAACTTGATTTATTTATTTCATAAATCCTACAAACTACTAGAATTATGAGGTAACCAGTAAAAGGATTTGAAATCTTTTTTAAAGAAACTTTATTGTTCTTTTAATGGTGTTTGTAGGAAAAACACTGTATGATACACGTGTTAAAAATGACTTTATTTTGTTCGTGGAGTTGCTCCACTCGCTTACGCTCTTTTCGCAAACTTCTCCACTCACAAAATAAAAAGTCGTTTTTAACATTTGTGTCATAACTAACTATTCCACAAAGCGTTTGTACGCTAATTCATATTGTTGTTTGGATTTTGTGGGCAACAAATCTGAAGTTGCCCTTGTAGCTGCTTCTTCAATTTCTTGAGGAATCGATTCGCTTCCTTCTGGACTATAATTAATATTGGAACTCATCATATTGCAATAGTTTTTCAAATTTGACAAGCATGTGTCAAACAACGGGCAAACTTGATTTATTTATTTCATAAATCCTACAAACTACTAGAATTATGAGGTAACCAGTAAAAGGATTTGAAATCTTTTTAAAGAAACTTTATTGTTCTTTTAATGGTGTTTGTAGGAAAAATACTGTATGATACACGTGTTAAAAATGACTTTATTTTGTTCGTGGAGTTGCTCCACTCGCTTACGCTCTTTTCGCAAACTTCTCCACTCACAAAATAAAAAAGTCATTTTTAACACTTGTGTCATAACTAACTATTATTTGCCCAACAGGTAACACCCAATTAAAGGACAATTTAAATTACTCTAAATACCACTAAACATTTTATAATATTTAGTAACAAATCTTTATATTAAACATAAAGGTAAGTATAGTAGATGTTATTAATAGAACTGAAAATTAAATTAAAAAAGAGAGTGTGATAGTAATAGTTAAGAAAAACAAAATAAGAACTAATTATTGAAAAAAAGTGAAATAAATAACGAAAAAAATGTGTATCTACATAGCACACAAAGGAACAATCAACAAAGGGAATAGTAAGCTAAAATTATGTACTAAAAGTTTGCTTAACATATTTTACCAGCTGATTTTGTCTGCAAAGGTTTACAATGTTGACTTAATTTGTTAAAATAAGGGCACATACAATGTATTGGTGATTCTAGCAACATATTGGTATTGGCTCGTTTAGTGTAAAATGTGGAATTTTGTCGAGAATGCATTTTTTGGAGTGAAGAATTTGAGGACAGTCAATTTTATTATTGAATAATTTGTATAGAAAAAGTAGCATAGAACCAATTCTCCGGTACTCTAAACTTTCAAAATGAAATGTGTTTAGAAAATAATTGTTATCTATACCCCTCTCAGGATATATTCCTGTCTCTAAATGATAACAATTTTAAAAATTTTCTTTGAACTTGCTCTAACGCGCCTTTGTGAACTAGATAGTAAGGGTTCCAGATTATGGATCCGTATTCAAGTTTTGATCGTACATAAGAATAATATAATGATTTTATACAATTTAAATTAGTAAATGATTCACAGTTTCTTATGATAAATCCTAACATTTTGATTGCCTCTTTAGATTTGATATGTTTATGTTCGACAAAACTCAGTTCAGAATCAAAATATATAGCTAAATCTTTAATTGTTTGTATGCGCTCTAAACCATTGTCGTCTATGCTGTAGTTGTAGTTAAAGCAATTTTTCTTTTTTGTGTAAGACACTACCTTACATTGATACCAACTTTGTTCAGGTGACACCACTTTTTGACGATATTAATGTTTTCTTGAAGATATATACAATTGTTTACGGAATTTATCCTCTTAAATATTTTTAAATCATCTGCAACGATTAATTTGTCGCACTTCAATTCAGTGTATAAATCGTCAACAAATAATAGAAATAGTAAAGGCCCAAGGTTAGAACCTTGCGACACTCCGGAAGTGGCTAAATATATTGATGATTTATATCCATTGTAGAATATAAGTTGTTGCATTATGGATTTAATTCAATGCAGGTCGAAGCTTTTGTCCGCTGAGTAGTTGTTTCCTGTAAACCTAATTCAGTATATAGTTTAGCCCACCAGGGTTAGAGGTCGAAGGTCTTGATACCTGCTTTGCAGGTCGTTATCAGTCACTAAGGCACAGTGATGTCTGACTGGTACTAACACTGATCACCAGAGGGATGTACTTATCATTCACTATGTCTGTTTTGCTTAGTCTGCTTTAGGCTAGCCTGGTTTGCTATTATTATTTGTCTTTTCCATTACTTATGGCATACTGACGATAACATAAAAAGTTCGAAACCGGTCTATGTCTAGTGAGAAATTGACAAATGATCTTAGCTACCAAACAAGATTTGCAGGTTTAATTCAATGCAGGTCGGGGCTCTTGTCCGCTGAGTAGTTGTATCCTTCAAATCTTATTCAGTAATAATTTGTTAAAATACCTTGGTCCATAATAATTCTCTGCATTCCGACTTTTAAGTAATATGATTTAAGTAATATGATGCTATTGATTTCCAAATGTTATTGGTCAATTTACAAAACCTTGAACTCCAATAAAATCAGAACATCAAATTCGGGACCATCCTGTATTGTCTGTTGGCAAAAACCTGATCTACTCTGAATAATCTTCATGTCTCCCCCCTAGTGTTTTGTTCATGTATGTAAAACATATCTATTAATGTTTTGTTTAACATGCATAAGAGCTGCTAGAATATAGTAACTAGAAATTGTCATGAAATTCGATTCTCTAAATTTTTGTCTAACATCCTGTCTAAAAGCTAACTCTGTCATTATTCTCATATTCTCACCTCTGTAATGAAAGTACTTTACTTACGTGAGAGAAGTATCACCAATTAAATAAAGCATACGAAAAACACGCCGAAATAACAAAAAGTGAATCAGTTTTATTATATTCAGTGGAAACTGTCATTAGGTTTATTATTAGATATATAACTTTGGAAAATTTTCCAGCAGCATATAGATAATTACTCCTAGTGATAATATGGGGTTTGTAAAGTTGACCTAATCTCTGAGTAGACAAGATCATAGTCTGTGTTTTTGACTGGTTAAGATTCAATTGATTAGCTCTGACCAATTCAAAAGCCTTCAACTGTGATACCTTCATATGCTGCAGTCGTTGTTATTATTTATCATGGTTGTGTCATCAGGAAACAATGCGAACAAGAGAAATATCTTTTACTTAATTAGGTGGATCACTTACAAATACTAAAAGTAACAGAGGTCCGAGTATGTACCCTTGTGGAACTCCAAATTTTATTTTGGCTGATGATGCCGCCACTACGTTATATACAGTTATTTGATATCTATCTGTAAGATAAGTAAGAAGTTGGCAGCTGCAGTTTAAAAGCAGTAATTATAAATTTTGTGAACTAGAATGTCATACTGCATACACTCAAAGGCTTTCGACAGGTCAAAGAAGATACTTCCAGCAAATCATTTATTTTTACGAGAGTCCATTATTTTCACTATTTTGTTAATTGTCATCATGGTGGATTTAGTGGAGCAGAAACCAAACAGACAATTTGAAAACAGATAGTTATAATCAACCCCCAGTAGAAAAACCTTCTTATAGCCATTCTTTCAAGATCGTGTCTTAAACCAGTTCAGGAATTTTCTGGACATTCGTTTACTTATTAGTAGGGTTGTCAAGAAAATGTTTCGTGGGACAGTGGCGTACGCAAAATTAACTAATACGAGAAACAATAAACTGTTACAGTTTATAACAATGTATGTAAAAATTACTCTCTTAACTAGCTTAATGAACTAGCTTGCTTATCACAAACTGGAGAAGATGTGTAGCCATTTTGCAGCATCAGGTATGTTTCTATGGTTGTCTCCATGAGTGATATTCGCTTTGGTGAAAATATATTCTTATATTTTGAAAACAACCGTTCGACATCTACTGATGTAATACACGCATACATAAAATAGTGTTTGAACGCACTTAACGGATCTGGGGCTGCACCATCACATATTTGTCTTAATTTGGTAAAACAGGTATCTTTATTTAACACACTTGCGAACTTTTCTTTAACGCGCTCATTTGTTGCGTCACCTATAGCGTGTAGTAGTAGATTTACTTCGTCCACTATTTGCAGTGACTCCGCTAACGACAACGCACTGTTTTCTAATTTTTTTTATGCTTTCATGTAATGGTTTATAGTTCTTCGCAATATTTTTTAAAGCTGTTTCAAAGCAAGTACCTTCGAATTTTGTCTGACTTTCCTTAATAGCTGCAGCATCATCTGGATTGAATTGTAGTATCACAGCTTTTATTTGTTGGAAATATTCAGCATAATAAAAAGCTGCCTGCAACCATGTTCCCCAACGTGTAAGAATCGGCTGTGGTGGTACAGGAATACTGGGACACTTGCTATGAAATGCACGCAGACGTTTAGGAGATTTAGGAAACAATTTTTTTTGTACTTGCTATTAATGCATCCACCTCTGGAAAACCTTTTCGAATAATTTCTGCCACAATATGTAAAGCATGCACTTTACACGTAACATATGTAAACATACAACCTTGTTTTTGCGAAGAACGGCCTACCGAACGCATTGTCCCGGCGCCATCAGTCACAAACATCAACACTTGACTTTTTGACAGTTCAAATTTTTCCAACGTCTCCAGCACCACCCTGGTAATTGTTTCGCTAGTACACTGACTTAGTCTTTTGCTAGCTAGTAACAGTGGAACTGTGGGTTTAAGAGGGTCCAGTACTCGTACTATAAAATTTAAAATAGAATTTTCTTTACAATCTGTTGTCTCATCAACAGATAACCACAGCCGTGTATTTTTTAATTCACATTACATCTTATTTACCATGTCTACGTGTACAGCTGGTAGATAGTTACATAACTTTGTGCGACTTGGTAACTTCACCTGGGCATTGTATTTATTCTAGAACTCTCGAAATGGTTGTTTATCGAGTATGTGCAGCGGAACATCACAGGCAATCAGCATTAATAGTAAATCAAACATAAACTGAGTCGTCGAAGGAATGCCATTTTTTTTATTTTTATAGTGTACACTATTTACGTGAAGTCAACAATTACGCTTATCCCAGCACATCAAATCTTTCTCGCACACTTTACAAATTATTTTAGCACCATCATAGAGTAAATCCGGGAATTCACCTATGAATTTATTCACTTTGTCAGCAAATGACCGTTATCTATCCCTGCGTATGTCTGCCATGCTTTATTATTAAATTATTATCAACAATACAATACAACAAATAAAACAAAAACACAAAAACAATATGCAATACGCCCAAGTGACTTAACGTGTACACAACTCGAAAGCTAATAATAGACTGGACTGAAGAAAGAGTTTCGCGGTCAAGGTGAATACCGGCGACATTAAGTACATCTGTACTCTACGACCATGATATACAGAAACGATTTGCAGCTTTACTTATTAGATAAAATATCACATGGTCAAAAATGTATACCTTATTCCCTGTATTCACTGTAATAAAATACGTTTTGATTTCTGCCCAGCACTTTTCAAATATTTTATATAAATCGTAATGTCTTATGCGCGTTGTCAGATTTCTAAAAATTATTGATCAGAGATTTATTACTTTGGTTTCAAGTATTTCATAACATTTATTAGTTTCAGTTTTATTACACCTATTTGCTGCCAAATAATATATGAAATGAAACGTGATCTTTTATTTTAATATAACATTTTACCGCTGGGCCTTACATGGATTGCTTTATATCAACACAAAATGTAGATTGACATATATTAGTATTATATTGTGAAGCAACAAAATATGCTTTATATATTTTTTTATAAAATTTACATAGGTGAATCTTTATTGAAAAAATTGGGGTTTACGTATCAAAAGGCCCTCAAACTCTCATTTCTTCGACCAAAGGTAAATGAGAACTTATACAGGATGTCAGGAATGTTCACCGAATATAAACAAAATAGATCTTGCCTATTTTTTAAATCTATTTCCAAATTAAAGGAGTAAAAAGAGTTGCAAATGACTAGGTCTTACACCCGATTTCATGTGACAAGACGAGCGATATATTACGCGGTTAGCTACTGAACCTCAACCAAATTTTCTGAATCCCCAAACCAAACTGCCGATTCAAGAAATATCCTTTAGTAGCATGTCAATAAATCCCTACATGATAAAAGTAGGGCTAACGTATGCCTTTCTAAAGTCAACTAGGTTTAATTGTAAGTAGAAAACGGGGCAATTATTGTGGCCTCTTAATAAGCTGTGATGATGATTGTAAAGTATATGCATATGGACAGTCGCCGGAATTGTTCATGTAATTCCTTTCTCTGCATTCTCAATAAAAGATGTTCGAATAAGAGCGCGCAAGATTTGATTGCATGCCAGTTTGGCTGTCATGATGTCACAAGATTATGACATGATTGGTAAAGTGCGACCAATTTTCGGTCGAAGTAATGTTCCTCATTAATCTACTGTGAAAAGAATAATCGAAAAATTCGAAAGTACTGGTTCGATTAGTGATGTGAAACACACGACACGAGCTCGTAGAGTTCGTTTAGAACAAATCATCATGGCAGTTTGCGAGAGCGTGGCTGAGAGTCCAGGGACGTCTATTCGTCATCATGCACAAAAATTGGACGTTACAACAGCCACTCCTCAGCGTATTCTCACTAAAGATTTGCATCTCCATGCCTACACAGTCCAATTGACTCAACAACTTCTGCCAACAGACCATGCACAGCGAAGAGAGTTCATCGATTGGATCCTTGAACAACAAGAAGTGAATGCCGATTTTGCGGACAAAATCATTTTCAGTGATGAGGCCCATTTTCACATCGATGGCTTCGTTAATTGGCAAAACTGTCACATTCGGGGATCAGAAAATGCACGAATGATTCATAAGAAAGCAATGCAACCAAAACGTGTCATTCTTTGGTGTGCTTTGTGGTCTGGAGGAATCATTGAGACGTTTTTCTTCGAAGGCGAAACAAGTAATGCAGTAACGGTGAATGGCGAACGATATCGTGCTATGATAACCCAGTTTCTTGTGCCTCAATTGGAAGATATTGCTGTCGACGACATGTGGTTTCAGCAGGACGGCGCCACTTGCCATACCCCCTGGTCGTGTCATCTCTCGGTTTGATGACCAGAATTGGCCGCCATGCTATTGCGATTTAACACCTTTGGACTTTTGGCTGTGGTGTTATCTGAAGTCACAGATTTATGCCAACAAGCCCGCGACCACCGAAGAATTGAGGCTGAAATTAGACGCCATATCAACGAAATACCGCCACATGTATGCAATATCGTTAATCAAAATTTTGCCAAAAGGATACGTATATGCCAGCAAAACCGTGGCGGTCATTTAACAGATGTTTTGTTCCATACATAACCCCAAATGTCTACATTATAACTCAATAAATATTTGAATACTTTGCTACAGAAAACCATGTTTCATTGAACTTTGAAATATTGCGCCCTTATTGAAACACCCTTTACCAGATTTGGGCATACATTCAATGAAACGCGACGTTCCAGTGCTATATGAAGCCCTCATATAAGGTTAACCACATCCCATTGCTGCCTTAAATATCCGGAAATGTTGAAATAATCCATTGTCCAGAACAGGAATTCCCATATTTACTGAAAGTATTTATTCGCGAACCTCAGACACATCTAAGCCATGAGCTTGCCATAATACGCTTCAATCATCCGAGCCAGGTGATGTACGTCATCTAGATCTCTGCCCTGTTAAGGTTGAGACAGGCATCAACCTGAATGAAGGGAAAATTGGAGAAGATATCGTGATCTCCTGTATGAGCCCCAAGTGCGAGACTATTGTAATCGGAGTTATGACACCTACATGTTCTCGAAAATCAGCTGAATGATTGGCATGCCAAATTCAGAAAACTTCTTAGAGTCACCTGCTTAGGGTGCATGATTCTAGAATTTACAGCCACTAAGCTAGCAGCTAAGTAAGTAGTGCCTGTAGTTAATTTGGTTGAGCGACTACCACGGAAGACAAGGGAGTACTATTCGATATCGGTAAATCGAAAAAAAAACTAATGGAAGTTTTTATTGAAACAATGAAATCACTGGCCAGCAAATTTATTAAGGTAGAGCTCAATCATCTCAAAAAAAATTCCAACTTGGTAGGCGAAATGATCATCGAGTATTCCATGTGTTTTGCTGTTTATTGGAATTACTTACGTGCTAGCACTATTTCATGGCAGCCTTATATAAATGTCCATTTAAATATAAAGCAGATTTACAACAAATGACAAATTGTTCCTCTTAAAGGGGGATTTATCAAAATACACAAGCTTGCAAATTTAATTTTACTTTTCGTATTCTTACGTTTCTCTTACCTTCACGGCACTCTATAGCAGTATTTTCTTAGTAATCCGTAAGAGATAAAAGTCGGGAAAATGTTAAATTAACAGGAACCAACTCAAAAATCCTTAAAAGTATTAAACGTGGCTCCCGTATATAAACGATCTTGTTATAAACTTGATAAAAAGACAAGTCTGTTAATGCTATTAGGCCTGGTGATGTTTTATTTTCATTAGGCTGAGCGATGTGAGGATGTAGCCCA
The DNA here is from genome assembly GCA_029963845.1 of Rhamnusium bicolor. Taxonomy (NCBI): domain Eukaryota; kingdom Metazoa; phylum Arthropoda; class Insecta; order Coleoptera; family Cerambycidae; genus Rhamnusium; species Rhamnusium bicolor. The sequence continues at coordinate 276,281 of JANEYF010000006.1, read as the reverse complement.
GTAAAAATAAATTTTGCTAGTAAAGTGCTCAGTTGTGTTCTTTTCCGTTCTGTGACCCATCATGTACAACTTTGCAGTTACAAAATCAATATATACTTAATCCTAATAATACATACTTTCCCTAGAACTCGAAATAAAATAAACTTATCAAATGTCATATCGAATATTTGAAAAAAATATTTAATCATTAATACAAAAAAAGAACCTCTTATCAGGTTAGAAAAATCTCCATAAAACATAATAATATACAGGGTGTCCCAACTAAAACAATCCACCCTGAGTGAATTCCAATACGATCAATTTTAAGATCATTTCATTTCGTTTTACCACAAAATTCGTTCACGCTACTTCATAGATCTATGAACTTGGCACCACAACCATCGGTACTAATTGTGAAACCTATCATCATCTATAATCCATTTAGCACTATTTGACTATGTAAATAAAGCAGAGGTGCTAATTGTTTTAATAAAGTTATTAATAATTTCATATTTTTGGTACCAATTTCACACGAGCATGTGGATGTTAACGTAAATTTTTATTAGTATTTTATTAGTACAGTATTGGAAAATGTTTAATTAGAGTGCCTGCTTTGTGTGTGTGTGTATAAAGGATAAAAATAGCAAAGTCATGCATGGAGAGAAAGAGAAATATGTATCAATGTTGCCTCATTGTACGTTGTGTTTGCGAAGTAAAGAGGGCACGCCCTATCATATCCCTTCTTTCCACACACAGTTTATTGTACAGATATTAGGTGCTTAGTAAAATTCTAGCAATTTGCAAATATCTCTTTATCTAAAACTATAAGAAAAACAAAGACAGAGATAGCGAATTGGCCACTCGGGGTAAATTCTCCTAAACCCCTCAAAAACCACGAAGTTGCGAGCACTATGCATTGGTATGCATAGGTAGTCGCGGGGCAAGTAGTAGCCAATAAATTATTCATCTTTAGGTTATGCGCTGCGATGGCCCGCCCTTCATCAGATCATAGCAGGTAGTCGATGATACTGTTGGTGGTGTTTTTATTAGTACATTTCAAAATGTTGTGGAGTATAGTTGTTATTTCTGTAAATAACTACCTATCCCTGTTAATTTCGAAAATTTTTAGTTATTTGATGTTTTTAAAATGCATCAAAAAAACTCAGTGGCATTTTTTTGAGTAATTTTTGGCAATTTGGCGTGAAAGTAAACTGACATTCTGCTATTAAATAAAAATAAATGAACAAATATTCTACCGAAAATAAAATAAAAAATTCTAAAATGATATAGATTTAAAAAAACGTATTAAAAATGAAACAAACATTTTTTTTTCTAAATGTTACTTTATAACGGGATCAAAGATGTCGCCCTGTTGCGCCTGATGATATCCTAATCGTTGATAAAATCGTTCCCGGCATTTAAAAGCATGTCAGGAGTCACACTCTGTAAGGTGGCAAAAATTTTAGCACGTAACTCTTGTAAGTTACGCGCTCGCCCGTGTTCATGTTTATAAATTTGCGAGGTTACATATCCCCACAAAAAATCATTAGGCGCCAAATCGGGGGATCTTAGTGGCCATTTTATTGTGTCTCTTCCACTTATAAGACGATCGGGAAAAGTGTTGCCTAAAAACTCTTGCACGCTTCTTGCATTATGAGCAGAAAAACCGTCCTGCTGGTACTAAATCTCCCCGAAGTTGATATCAAGAGCTTGAACAGCCGGTATAATTTGATTGTGCAAAATGTTTAAATATTTGTCGGCATTTAAGTTACCGTCAATGAAATGACATGATCACCTAATACACCAGCCCAAACATTTACTTTTTGTGGATATTGAGTACGTAATGGCACACTCAAATGTTTATTTTCCTTGGACCAATATCGAACTACAGAAGGATTATGTCAGCCATGTATGGAAAAAGATGTTTCATCAGTGAATAAAATATTTTTGATGAAATTTTCGTTTTCATTAGCCTTTTCAATCATGGTTTCACAAGAATCCATTCGTTTCGTACGGTCTTCAGGAAAAATTTCTTGGGTAGTCTACTCGAACAAGGTGCATTTACCTCGGCGAAACTACAGACATTAGTTTCCCGCCTTTCCCGATCTTCCCTTAAGTAAACTGTAGGCTCGTTTTCGTGATTTAAATGACTACATTTTCTGCAATTTGTCACACATCCCACAGACTTAAACTTATGATGAATGATGTTTAACACAGTTTGAACCGTCGGGGCAGGACGGCTTTCAAATGTAAAAAAGGAATCGCCCGATAACTCCCTCAGCAGTATTACCGCCATAATACCACTTGATCATTTGCACTTTTTCTTCAGCTGTATACATTTTTAAGTTAAGGGAAATTCAAGTTTAACTTACCACGCTAACGGCTGACGTAATAATAAAAGAAATGAAACAACAGCAGCGTGAGAGCAGTTCACCACATGATCACAAAATTGTTTATTGCAGTGTTGCCAGATTGTGAAAGTGTGATTATCAGAAGGTAACACTGAAATTATCAGATTTTAGGAAAAATTACCAGATACTTCAAATAATACCCCAATTATCAAAAACTTTATTATAAAAAAAATAAATAAACAAAAGTAAAACAGTTACAAGTATATGAATAGAAACTTTTCAAATAATAACAATTGGCTGTCAAGTTCGACTTCAGAAATTACATTATCATCTTCATTTTCGTTTATATTTTTATATAATATTATGGAATTTTATGATTCTTTCACGCATTCTGAACTTAATAAAATACCATTACTATGTTCGTCATTAATTGATTTTTGGTTATAGGTTTGATCTTTTTGGTTTTGATGAAATTACGTTAACCTTTGAAAAAATGCATCCACATGTAGCACTGCGTATAGTCTGCACTCATTGCAGAAAGAGGGGTAGAGCTCTCATTTTTCGAGCAGTGTAACATTTATTTTATAACTATAAAATAATTTATTTTATAATTATAAAATAAATCATCGTAGCTGCATGAACAAAATCTCGTATGCCGCTCTACTACTAACCAGATGTCACCAAATGTTCATCGCAGTTAGTAAAATGGAACAGTATTCATTGCATAAAACAATTTTAGTTATTTCTCAAGGTGTAAATAATTTTATAAGAAAATTGACGTTCCCAAAGAGTTATCGTAGATTACGCCATTATTAGAGGCTGCATTAATAACTAGCTGTTAAAATTCCAAATTGTAGATTTTGGTCATTACCAGGCATCTGGCAATACTGCTGTTTGTTCTGTCTACAATAAACTTAGTGTAGAAAGGGAAGGGATCAGATGTGGAAGGGATGTGATGACTGAAAACTGGAGGCGTACCTCGTTACTTCGTAAACACAATCATGCAGAAAAAGGCAACAGTGATACACAGTCTTTTTTTGTCGCATACATGACTTTGCTATTTTTATCCTTTATGTACACACACACACAAAGCAGGCACTCTAATTAAACTTTTACCAATACTGTATGTAAATATGTGAAACTTAATATGAATAATCCTGTATTAAAAAGGCAAGCAATCATACTTTACACCAGACTTCCAGTTCATATTTCCCATTCCATTCCCTTTCGAGAACTGACCATATTGTGAATAGTACGCAAAAAGAGAAATAAAGTCCCATTGAAATTTATAAGATGCAGTAATAACGCTTCAAACACAAAATAGCTGAGTTGATCGGGCTATAATGGGATTCTGCGGCATCTCAATTGAGGTGGTGGGATGCGTCAGCAGGGAGACTGGTTTAACACACGTCCAACGCCGGAACCGAAATACTGCGTAATTTACAAAGTGTTGCCCTAGGCGGCGGTGCTCACTAGACTGTCTAGATAGCACGTTTTCACAACACTTCGCCAAAAAACAGCGTTTGTCGAGATTTTAAGTGCTTTCTGGTAAATACAGATCCGTCATGGCTATCAACATATCCGGACGATGCTTTTAATTATAATTTTTGGGTAATTTTTTACATTACAGGAATTTTTGAAACAAGGTTTTCTTAATATTCCCATCTGTCCCTGCTGAACAAACAATTCGAATAAATAATCTCCGCTCGGCTATACTTTTCGAGACATTGATTTACAAAGTGACAAAACTTCCCATTTTCTTCTAACCACCATAAATATTTGTTCAGAGATTATTTAGTTTATTAAGATCGATACGGATTATTTGAATACCTTTAAAGACTCTGACATATTAACTTTAAAAATACATTGATCTCAAATACAGGAAACAACCAACCCGTTTGCAGTATGAAATTTCTGTGTATGCATATTGATGAAAAACTGGATTGGAAACTTTCCAATGTAATCGATAAGAAATTGTCTGGTGCAGTTTTTGCCATAGGGATTATAAAAAATTGTATTGGTTTTGACGCAGCTAAAACAATACACAATGCGTACATCTATTCCATCTTTCAATATGGGATTGAGTTCTGGGGAAACAAATGTAAACAGTAGATTTTTAATTCAATAGCATGCCATACGTACCCTATGTGGCCCTTTAACTAACCTGTACATACAGGGTGTAACAGAAAAGCATGTCATAAACTCAATGGCAGATTCTAGGCAACAAATAGTGACGATATGACTTTAACTTACCTCTATGCGAAAATGCTTCCAAAAATTTTTATGGGCTTTTAAAGTCGAAAATAAAAAATTAAAAATTTGCTCTAACTCTGGAGTCCTTGTAAGATATCTTCTTTAAATTTGGTACAATATAGCATTAGTAGTAGTTCAATATTTTAAGTAATTATGATCAGTTTATCTCTATTCAAAAGACGAGAAGTGGGGGTCATGTGACCCATTTACCCCCCCATTTTTTTATGGACACGCGAATGGCAAAAAAATAATTTTTTTTTGAAAATAAAATTTAATTCTAAAAGTTTTTTTACTCTTACCTTTTTTTTCTACATGCTTTAGTTTTCAAGCATTTAGCATATTGAAATTGTGAATTAAAGTAATCTAAAGCAGAATTGAACAAATCTTTTGCGATAAGACTTTTAAATCGAATGAAACAAGAAATTTAATTTTAACAAAATAATTTTTTTGGAACTTATTGTAAACAATTTATTTTAAATAATTACTTTATAAATAAATAAACAACACTACCTAATTAAATAATTTAAAATTTCATAAATTGAACAGCAATTTATTCAGGCTTTATTTTATTACTTTAGCAAGTGCTCAAAGTGACCTCCGCTTTCATCAATACATTTAATACATCTTTTCAAAAATGAAAATCTGATTTTATTAAAAATTTGCTGCTTCTGGCGAAAACTATCTTCAGTATAAATAAATAAATAAATCGGAACCGGCATGCATAATGGAAAACTAAAAATTATATTATAAAAAATACTGACGTTTGAAATGTCACTTATTTAGTATCGTTGGATTCGGAAAATTATGCAGAATTCAAAAATGCAATAATATATTTGAAAATCGAAATTGTATGTCAAAATGTTCCGCTTATTATGATAGGATAACCCAAATTTCAATCAATTATCTTTAAAATTAAAGGGGGGTATACCATGATTCTGTTACACCCAGTATACGCAGGTAGGTACGACAAATAGAATAACATACAAAGTTGGATAGTTTCACTACTTAAACTCGACTTCTGTAGGTCAGATTAAGGGCAAATTTTAAATAAGGTAAATTTGGTGAACATTTGGTCGGTAATCACAACGACTAAAGTCGGTCCTCTACGTCGAATTGATCCATATTTTATTGACCAGATTAGTACAAATATGAATCAACACAACGTTTTGCGTACGTAGCACACCGACATTTAGTTGCGAACAGCAACGTCCGTCGCGTCGCGGTAGGTTCGTTGTCAAAATGTTGCATGGGACAGTTTACAAGATCCTAATGATGAGGCACGAATTTGACTAACCCTGTATTTATAACGAGCTAAAAATTTCTAAAACTAATAATAACAAAAAATAATAATAGTTGGGAATGAGAAATGCCGGATTTACTTGAACTATTCATGCCCGACGATCAGGCTAATCCAAGCCAACAACTGTAGGTAATATGCGGGTACACCTCCATGGTGAGCTTAGGAGACCACTGGAAGACTGTTCAGCGTCGGGAAACTGAGAAACAAAAAAAAAATAATAATAAAAATAAATACTTTTAGAAAAGGTCCATCCCTTTGATGCTCTACACTTTGCACGTTAATACCATAATTTTATTTCGTAGTGTATCATCTGTGTACAAAATTGCATTTTCTCATAAAAATATGCAGTTTTTCACATGTTAACCCATTTACCACAAAAACTATTATTATTATATGAAACAATAATAAAATTGTCGTTAATTATCTATGAATCCAAAATGAAATATGTACTGCCTGTAGTAAATTTTGATGATATATTATAACTTTTTAATTGATAAATGAGCTCTTGTATTTCGGTTTAATTATTGAAGCATGCTTTATTTTTTTTCAGAAATAAATTAGTTAAATATCAAAAATTTAACATACATTAACATTAGCAATCTAGTTTTGATTGAAAGTGAAAAGTTGTTTACATTACAGTTGCGTAACTTTATATTACATTCGATAATTCACCTATAGTCCAAATAAACCATGTCAAGATAACCAGACATGGTCATTTTTTATTCATCTTATTTTAATGTGCCTAAGGTGTCAGCTGTGAAGATTTTATCGGTCACTATGACTAAGACCTTCGGAAGGTATTAAAATAAAATGTTCTTATAAACGGTTGTTAATTCTGAAAATTGGAAATAACTATATACAGTGTGTCCCAAATTCAATCCTCACCATTGAGATATCGGAAATTATAAGAGATAGAGAGTCGGTTAAAATGGCAAAGTTGTGGCAAATTTTGAATCCGTCGAGAAATCATGGCTAACTGCAATTGTTTACGACTTATGTTCAAAATAACGAAAATTTTATATTTTCTTTTTTTGTCAAATATCTCAAAAACGATTAATCGTATGAAGACCATTAATCATTTTTGAGATATATGGCACTGTATAGTGTCATACATTAGGAGAATGAGAATGTTGATTTCAAATATGTAAATACAATATGGCGCCGATAAGAAAATCGAAAGTTGTAGATCGCATCTCGAAAACTGAACGCTCTTGAAGAAACTAAGAAGGCTACTAAAACGTTCATGAAGATTTGCCTTCAGAAGGTCAAAGTCATGTCTTGGTACAATTTGTCGTTTTTGAGATATTTATAAAAACGAAAATACGAAATTTTTTTGAAAATAACTCGAAAACGCTCACGGTAAGTCTTGATTTTTCGAAGGATTCGAAATCAGCATTAAATTTACTAATACCTTACAACTGACTCTCTGTCTCTTATAGTTTCCCATATTCCAATAGTGAGGATCGAATTTGGGACACACTGTATACAGGATAAACCAAAATAGTTTTGTATAATTTTTAAACTGTTTTTATACGGTGCGTAATGTATAAAGTCGTTATAAAACATATATAGGGTGTCCCACTTAAAATTCCCGTGGCCATTTTCTCTAAAACTAAAAAGAGATATCTGAATTCTGTGAAAGGCATTCACTAGAATATATAAATAACTTCAGTTTTGGGCAAAAACGATCTTTTCCAGATTGAGGTATAGATGGCGTTGCTATGCAAAGAAACTATTCCATCCCAGGAGCCTTGAAAAGGGACGCAGGTGACAGGACATTAAATTCTAAGCAACCTTTATAATGTGAACAATTCTCGAAAAATCACTGGTTTTCGAGATATTTGAACTTAAATTTTTTTACGTAACAAAAATCGCCATAACTTTTTTTAAAATAAATTTTAGATAATAGGTTCTTTGGGATGTTTTTTTATAGTAAATCAGACTGATTAGTTAATTCTTGCCATAGCAATTCTGTTTGCAAACGAAAATGATTCTGGTATCCCTCATAACAAAATTATTTCTCAAAAAGACGTTGTTCCCTCATACTCCGCGGTTATTGTTCTAACTTGCTTAAATGAGGCTTTATATAACAGATGATTAGGAAAAAAGAGGAGTATTATTAATAAGCGTTCAACTTAGCATGCTTATTAATATACCAAAAGAATACTTTTTAGTGAGGGGTGCATTTTCAAATTACATGCATGCACCTTTAACAGTCACTTATCAAAATTGTGGCTGGGAATGTTATAAAAAATTAGTGGAGCATAAATTGATTGATTGATTTTATTTGTATTTTTGGCTGATCACAATCAGATAATGCATGTCAAAGTAAAAGAAGGAAAAAATATACATGTAAAATACAATAAGTACGACACAATTAATGTATAAAACATCACAGAAGTCAAAACTGTATACAGTCCACAATTAGTACTAAAATGGTTTCAAATAAATTATATCAAAAAATAATTGTCTGTATACAAGTTAAAAATATTAAAGGTTATTTTAAAAATGACATATAAAGTAACAAGTTGACAGATTCAAAAAGTCCATTTTTTGACGTTTCAAAAAAGTCACATTGACGTTTCAAAAAAGTCACATTTTTTGACGTTTCAAAAAAAGTCGCATTTATTGACGTTTCAAAAAAGTCATTTTTTTGACGGTGGAATGTCACTAATATTTTTTTGGATCGATTTTGCTTATCAACTAACTCAATCTCTTCCTTGACCTCTAGAATGTGTGTACCAAATTCGTCGAGATTCATCCAGAAATGCAATAAAAATTTACAAAATTTTTTTCACGAATACATAACATCCTCACTTTGAGGGGTGAGGAAGTAAAAATTTAAAAGAATTGAAAATATGATATAAAGTATTAAAAAGGAAGAAACATGATATAAAGTATTAAAAAGTAAGACTATCTGTTTAAAAATTCATCAATGATGTAAAAAGTGCCATCCACATACTCTTGATCTTATAATTAAATTCATTGTAATTATTTATTTTCGTCATATCAGATGGCAAGGAGTTATATAATTTGATACAAGAGTATAATGGCGATTTTTCTAGTAATATAGTGTTATAAGGTGGTATCAGCAAATTATTGTTTCTTGTAACATAGTTGTGATGCGAAGATAAACTCTGAAAAAGTTGTGGATTTTTTTTGTAAAACATAAACTTTCATAGATATAAATTGACGCAGTAGTAAGAATATTATTTACTTAAAGATACTCCTACAACTTTCAAGAAGTTTTACATTAAATATTAGGCAATGAGTTTCTTTTAGTCAATAAATACTCTGTTACTTTCTGTGGCTGTACCCCAACACAATATGCTAAAATTTATGTGTGAGTAGACAAGGGAATATAAAACACTTAGGAGTCCATTTCGTTGTAAATAGTTTTTCATTTGTAGTATAGCAATATAGGTTTGGTTTAATTTCTTATATCAATTTCAGATCCCCAAGATAAGTTCAGCTTTATTACAGAATGATAAATTGTCTGGGACTACAGGATTTCTGTTGAAGAAATTAATATACTTTGTTTTGGTTGCATTTATAATTAATTTGTTACGGTCGCACCATGCAGCAAATTCGTCTATAACGCATTCAATTTTCGTGTTTAATGTCTTTATATCAGAGTCTGTGACTGTTATAGTGGTATCATCTGCATATATGGTGACTGAGCCATTTCTTATGTAGTCTGACATATCATTTACATAGAGTAGACAAAGTAGTGGCCCTTATACTGACCCTTGAGGTACTCCCGTTGGAAGAGTATATTCTCCAGAATAGTGGGAACTAACTTTTACCATTATTCTACGTTCCGCTAATTAAGAATGAATCCACTGCAGTAGATTTCCACGAATATCGTGATTGGAAAGTTTAGCCAGAACATAATCGGCGTCCACCATGTAAAAAGTCTTAGAGAGGTCGAATTGGATCACTAATACATATCTATCTTTGCCTAGGTTGGTAAGAATACTGGATGGTAGGTGGAATAACTAGGACTGGTTTCCATAAAATGTTTGGGAGTAAACTTAAAAAAAGTAGCTTGGATTTACATTAGGTTGTTCTTAAACTACAACACCTCCATTTTATAAAATGATTGCCTGTTTTTAAAAAATGTTGAGAGAGTATATACACTTTTCATTGGTACATAATAAGAATATTAAGAATTCATTATCACCCACAAATAATTACTTTTAAGGTATCCAGTACAGACAATTTGAGTTTCAAAATGGCTGCCAACAATTTTGTAAACATATTTAGATATTATTTAATATTATGATTTGCATAATTAATAGAGAGGTATGCGTTAAAATTCTATTTTGTATATTAATTGTCAATGTGTAAAATATAAAACTCGTATAGTTAATATATTTGTCTAGTTCCTATCACTATATATCAATGATGACTTAATTTATGTGATATAAGAAAAGCAAAATTAATAATCATTTTAGTATATTTGAGTAAATTATGAAATTTATAATTTATACAGTATTTTCCCACCCGGATCCGAAGTTGAAAAAAGACCATCTGTATTTAAGAGCTCATTAATTTATGTAATCAAGAAGAATCTATGCCTATAACCCTGTCCAAGTTAAAGTGTAACCGCCTTATTAATTCATTAATAATTTACAAATTTCTGCTGTCAGTAACCTTGAGTAAATACGATCAATGTCGCGAGCGTAACACCTGGCGGTTCTTACAATTTATTCACCTTATGCTAAATCTTGACAGTGACTTTCAATTTTACTATTTCAAAATCTACAGTGTCTGGTAGTTAAATTATTAGCACAGTTTCTAGTACTTTAAATATTGTTTCAATAGGATCAAATTGGTTTCTAATAGTTGTTGTTTCATTAAGAAAAGTAATTAGTGTTAGGACATATTTTATCAAAAAAATGTATTAAAGGACGAGGTGTACAAGTGTTTTTCGCATCATAACTTGCAAAAGTGCATAAATTATCTATAATATTCAATGCAAGAACTATGTTATCTGAAAATTTTATGATCCTACAAAAAATTTTTAACAAATTTCACGATGAAAGTACATGAATAAGCTTGACAAGAAATGTCACAAATGCCAGCGGTAATTTTCTATAATTTACACTAGTGCAAAATTATCGCTATAATTCGATGCTGATTGTTCAGAAAATTCAAAATAAAGATGCATGGTTGGTCAAATATACAAATTTAATAGGTGAATGAAATTTTCTTAATAATTGTCAAATAATACAAAACGGATAAAATTTTTTTCGAAATTGTCCCGAGCAGTAGCATATCCTGACTTAAAAGTTAGAAATTGTTTAAATAACAACTTCCATGACCGTTTCGTAGGAATATGTAGGCCACCTCCTCGATCACCCGATCTCAACCCATGTAACATTTTGAAAATTCAGCATCACTTTGTGTCTTTAATGTATGCGCAAGCGTTTGTATAGTACGTGAAGTCAACATATTTAAATCATTTTTATCAATGTTGTTTTCATTTTGTATAAAATTACTAATAAATGAAGTTACTTAATTTTTCAACTTAACGGTAGTATTTTTAATTATTTGACCAATATCTTGAAAACGAAAGCCAACAGAATATTTTCTCCTCATTACAATTTCGATTTTAGTTAGTTGTTGAATCAATTTTTAAAAGGGGCGGGTGTTACTTTTTAGACACCCTGTGTAAGTAAATATCGAAAGTGCAAAAACCATCTTACAAAAATATTTTGTCATGAAAATCTTCTCAGAATAATTTAAATACTAATAATCCAAGATTTGTTTGAAATCCAAAAAAAAGATACAAAAAAATGTCAATTTCTAAAAAAACACTTAAACCGTTTGCATTCACGTCAGTTAGAAAGAGAGAGAGAGAGTTTGTTTATTTTTATAGAATGACATTTAAAATGTGAGTGACAGATAATTTTTTGACAAATACTAACAAATAGTAATAAATACCAAAACAAAAGTAATTTTAAATTTTTGTTTTAACTAAATTTTTCATTAGACCATTTGGGATATTTTGAATAATTTTTTCCCAAAAAAAATGTATTTTTTTTATTAGATGAAATTTTGGGAAAATTTTCGACTCAGTGCTTATATGTTACTCTTGAAACCAAGGCGTCTCGGGTTTGAATCCTTGCTAGAGCATAGATGTATAGTGGCGATTTTAAAAATACTGAAAGTAGTTGGTTAGAACGTTGTATGTGGCAGAACGCGGGTAGCCGCCAATGTCTATCTCTCCTGAGTCTGGACTGTAGCATCTGGCAGATGTCGCAGGGAATGGTTATTGTGCGTGCGTGTCTGTCCTGATTAAGTGGTGCAATAACAATGTGCTAAACTCCGGGATGAGGTGTGGACATCCGTTTGATTTCCGATATTCGATCAGTGAAGTTAAGCAGCACTGATCGAGTCCGACAATTGGATGGATGAACGATAGCTCGTCTAACAGTCGGTAGGCTGTCAACAGACTATCCCGGGAAGGACGCTAGCCTGATGCAGGCGGAGAGGTGAGCCCGGGTGGAGGGTCGAAGAGACCTACCCAGGAGATTTGCCACTCTGCTAGCGGTGCAGGAGGGCAGGCCCAGGCGGTGGGTTAGTTGACAGTCGAAGGCCGTGGTTCGGAGTCCACGCTAAACTGTAGGTCCCTAGGTAAAAAGGGCCCATTGTGGCCTACTTGCCTAGTAAAATAAGTAGCTACTACTAAGTCATGTGCTAAACTCTGCCAGGATGATATATATATAATCGTAAAAAAAACTATATTTTTATAGAAAAACAATATTTGCATTTTACTTCAAGAAAAACATAGTTTATTGAGGTCTTCTCATCAATAGTAGGATACACTAAGTAATATTACACATTTTAATAAGCGTAAGCTTTCTTTACTACATATTTAGAAGTACTGTGATGTCCATAATGTATTTTTTAGTAGTATACGGATTATATTTATTGATATCAAAGATATATCCTACAAACATTGTGTAAATGTATACAGCCAACTATTTCCCATAGAAATTCCCACAGTTTCATCGAAATTTCCTCATTTTTTTCCCACATAAATAACTGAAATTTCCAGTTTTTCCAATTTTTGTAAAATAAACGCAAAGATTTTCAAAAATGAACTGCTCTCTGGCGGTTTTTTAAACAATTCTGAGCACTCGCTATCATTTTTTTCCAAGAGTAAACAAGTTAAAGGATGTTTTAAATTATTTGTTTCACCAATTTGCCATGTTTTTGTTGAGTTGTCAGTCATTTTTGTCCGTGGACACTCATTTATTTTCTATATATCTGGGATGCTTTTTTTTGTTTTCTTTTTTCTTGGTGATCCAGAATCTCTCTCGATCGCCTCAAAGTCTTGTGTATCTGCATCACTCCGCATTTTATTGTCTATTTTATTCATGTAAAATACTTTTTTTAAAGCAAATATTACGACAATTCGACTCTATTTTTCTATCATGGGGTCTTTCGTAAATGTTAGCCGATCCTAATATAAATGCCCAGAAAATTTCCGACCTCCTTTAAAAAAACTTAGAAAAACAGAGACAGATATAGTATCTGTTAGGATCGGACTAAAAATAGAACAAATAAGTTGGTCGAAGGTGGTTAAGTCCTTTCAAATTAAATGCCATTTCCGACTAGGGTGAAAATTTATTACGCAATTATAACTGCCACTAATAGGGAAAAAAAATTTTGGTTTTACAGACATTCCCATTTTTTAAATGTTCCTCCATTTTTTCCAACCCATCACAAAATTACCACGAAATGGGAAAATTCCCTCGGGTGGACAATATTGGATGTATATGCAAAAAAAATATACATTGTGCGTTTTAAAAAATGATATTAAACTGGATATTCCTAACATCAAGCGTCTTCCACAAAAATAATAAAGAATAAATGTGTCGCGTTTATTTTATATCACATCTTACTCACACGCTGTATATCCTATAAAAAACATTATAATTAATAATTATTAACACCGTAAACATAACTATTTACATATTAATATTCTCAAATAAAATACTATGAAATATTAGCTTAGCTGTAATTTAATTTATTCAGTGACAACTATAAATTTGTTTATATTTAATTTTTCCTAAAATCTGAAAAGAAAATGTAAAAATCAGAAAGAGAATTTCAATAGCAAATGAGTTATCGTACAAACTGTCAACGTCTTCTGGAGATAAAATTTAAATAACGCCTTGACCGAAATATATAAAAGCAGCAGTAGACACCAAAAGTGAGTCAGTTATTTGAACCACAAATCAAAATGAAGTTGTCGATAGTTCTTGCTTCGGCATGCATAGTTTTTGTTGCCAACGCCTCAACGATACAAGTTAACCCAGAACAGGTCCGTGATAAACGGGGCCTAGCTCTTGCAGGATTGGGATTAGGTGCGGCAGGTCTGGGGGCTGTGGGACTAGGTGCTGTAGGTTTGGGAGCTCTCGGTTTGGGAGCGGCAGGTGTAGGCGCTGGCGTAGGCGCAGGGCTTATTGGAGCTGGAGTTGGAGCGGGATTAGCTAGAGGATATGGCGGAGGCTACGGAGGATACGGAGGCTACGGAGGCTACGGGTAATAAAACATATATTTTTTAATTTGACGATTATTATGGGCAATATTTTTTTTATTGGTTTTTGTTTTATAGAAATATTACCTGAGGTTATTTACATCATTTGCAGTGCAGCAATAAATTTATTTTATAATCTGTATTATTTTTATTCATGTAAAAATTCTTTTAAAAAAACTCATTTATTTTTAAAAACAAATTAAGTTCCTCTTCTTGATAAAAGTTAAAATATAGAGTGGAATGAAAAATAATATTAACTGAATATTTTTTTTGTTAATTATTATTTACTAACTTTTTATCACAGATAAGTATAACATATATCTTTTTAAACAATTATTTTCCCGGCTATTTGCCAAAACGCTGAAACTTGGATTACAAAAAAGATAATATGCACATTATGTTCAGTACTACTGACTCAATAATATTATTTTTAATTTCAACTATTCTGTCTAGTAAAACCAAAAATAAATAAAACACAAGGTACTCACCAGTTGACACTCACTTAAAAAAAAAAAAAAAAAACTTTGGATTCTTTAAATGTGCTGGCTACCCTGATGCTAAGGCAAGCAAAAACAGGTGTCGGTAGATATTTTAAAGTTTTTTAAAGTGAGTGTCAACTGGTGAGTACCTTGTGTTTTATTTATTTTTGGTTTTACTAGACAGAATAGTTGAAATTAAAAATAACATTATTGAGTCAGTAGTACTGAACATAATGTGCATTTTATCTTTTTTTGTAATCCAAGTTTCAGCGTTTTGGCAAATAGCCGGGAAAAAAATTGTTTAAAAAGATATATGTTATACTTATCTGTGATAAGATTTGTAAAAGTTAGTAAATAATAATTAACAAAAAAAATTTTCAGTTAATATTATTTTTCATTCCACTCATTTATTTTTGTAAGAGAAACAAATTTTTTATTATTTATATTTATTTAAGTAACCTGATATAAATTCGTTATGAAAAGGCAGGATTTGTTTTCTTTATTGTGTACTATAAACAACGGCTTTACGGAGTTACTTATCCTTTACATTTGGGATTTTGCAAAGTGGTAGGGAAATAGGGATTTATTTGTGTTTTTTTTATAATATTTAAAAAACCAAATATGGTTGATATTAAAAATGATACAGGACCTTGCTAATATTCTAACGACTATATGAATATGAAATTTTAATACTAATTTTTGTTTGTAAGTAAAATTTATGATCTGACAAAGAAAATAATACGAGAAATACCCAGCTACTTTATTCGTTAAGTCACAAACTTCAATTGGCCAAAAATTAAGAAATAACATTTTATATAGTCATATCTGTTAAAATTATAGCAAAATTCTGAATTCATTTTGAGAATTATACAATGTTTGGTTTTTAAATACTTGTAGTAAGCCGAAAATAATTGTCTGAATCAAAAATCTTAAAAAAATCTGATATTCTCTGAAATTGTTTTCAAGAAAATTATCAAAAACTGAAATTCGGAAAACTTTTGTCTAATCTTTTTATTTTTTGTATTTCACATATAAAAACTTTCTACAAGATGTTCCAGGATTAAATAAACAAACTTAAAATCTGAATTCAGGACCTCAAAATGAGGAAAAGTTTCCTATGGAGATATGCCTGGAAATGCTTCATTAAAGAGCTACAACCCTTCAAAAATGGAGGTGAAAATAAGGTTTTTAATTTTTTTCTCAAAAGTGGGAAAGGATAAAAAATGAATTTTGGTAGAGACTTTCTTCTAACAACAATGCTTCTAAAGGATATATTTTCAATCATCCCTTATCAGTAAAATGGGTGATATCAACAACCCCCACTTAATTTTTTTATTTGAACATATTAACGGGCCCGAATTTTATCATATAAAAATGTGCCTTGGAAACCTTGATTCTTTTAAAAATTATTTTCTCTGTTTTATTTTTTTATTGCTGACAATTTTTTATTAAAAAAAATAAAATATCGATCCACACGGTGCGGTGTTTGGGGAAATTGCATTATTTAATAAAATGAAAAATGCCTAGTAGGCTGCTGTCAAATAACCATGTGGATTGTGACAACATATTTTAGCAAATTTTTAGTAAAGCGTTAGTAGTAATTAATTATGCCTATTAGGCATTTTACATTTTGTTAAAAAATTTTATTTTCCAAATAATCGTGTGACCGTGTGGATCGAGATTATTTTATTTTTTTATTCAAAAAGTGTCAGTTCACGGAATTTCTAAATGAATGAAGCTTTCCAAAGCACATTTTTATATGATCAAGTTCCTATAAAAAATAAAATGTGGGTTGTTGATTTCACCAATTTTACAGATGATTAATAAAAAATCAATCGATGCGTTTCTATTAGTGGAAAATCCCTACTGAAATTTGTTTGTTATCATTTACCACATTTGAGAAAAAAATTAAAAAGCTAATTTTACCCTCCATCTTTGAAAGGGTGTAACTTTTTAATGAAGCGGTTCTAGCATACCTCCATAGAAAACTTTTTTCTTATTTTGATGTCTTGAATTCAGATTTTAAGTTTCTCCAGTTAATCCTGAATCACCACGTATATGAACAGCTTTTAATTTTATTTTAATAATAGTTTATAAAAGTTAAAAAGGATTTCTCCAAATACCTAAATTGCTGAATAAAGTGGGATAATTTTCATAACTTTAAGATTACCAGCAATTTATGTTTTAATTTAACATCAATTTTGTAAAATATACAGGCTGTCTACTATAAGAGAGCCACTTTAGAATATCTGGCTTAATATGCGTCGTCAACTAAAAGTGTTTAAACATCATGTTCTATTTTTAAAGCTGCATGTCTGCCAAATCAAATTTAAGCTCATAGCAAACTTTCTGAATTGTAGCCAAAAAAAAAAAAACGAAAAAGTGTTAAAATTTCGATGGCTTGTAATTTTTTTATTTCAAGAGATACAGAAAATTTTTGTTAATGAAATTTAACGGAAAAATAAATATCTCTCAGAATGTTCACCCACTTAACGGCAGACTGTGCGATTGTAGTCCCTCACCTTACCGAATTTTTCGCAATTTTAAGGGAAAAAAATGAAAATTTTTAAAAATGCTATGTTAATTGTAAAAACAATGTTTACACGGCATGTTGAAGAAAATATATGTAAACAATTAGTACCTTTATTGAAAAACAGTCATTGATAGATTAAAATAAATATTTAGGATAAAAATATTTTCTTTTAAGGCTTATTGAACATATATATGCGTCTTTTTTTATACATTTCTATGTACTAGTCTAATACTCTAGCTTGGCACTTGAGTTTGAATGCGCCGTGGTCTAAACTTCGCCTCTATGTAAAACGGTTTGTTCTTCTCTGTCCTACACTAGGATATTTCTCCCTCTCTCTACGTCGCCAAGTGCTATGCTAGAATCGTTGATTATTATATTAAAAGACATCAAAATTTAAATACTTTTTTTTTTAATTGCGTAAATTCAAAAAAGTAAAAGATAAGTTGGGCATGTAGTACAAATAGGAAAAAGTAAGCAATTTTTCCATACTACAAACTACTTCGATGGATCTATTAGAAATTTTAAAAGTCTGTTAACACAGTGTAAAAGTAGTATAGTAGGCAGCCTGTATATATAGTTTTTAATGGTAATAGATAATATATTAATAATTGTAGAAATGTATAGGTTGCTTATAATCTGTAAAGTTAATGAAAGAAAACGTAAATGTTATAATAAGCGACCTTTTTTTTTCAGTGGACACTCTCATGTAACTCACGTTTATCTTGACGATGATCATTATCACGGATACGGAGGACATAATCATGGGGGATATGGATATGGGCATGGTTATTATGATGATGACTATTATTATTGGTGAGTTAAGTAAATTTCATTATACAGGGTATTTTTGAAATGGCTGTAAGAATCTACTACATATTATCGAGACCAAAATATAAAACGATTGAACAAAAGTGCATCGTTAAGTCGCTATCGACGGTAGATTGGGGAAAACATTTTTTAATTCTACGACCACGGGCATTTCACATTACCAATTATAAATCATTTTTGAATATTTCAAAATTTTTTTAGAACGAAAGTAAACAATTTGGATGATATTAATAGAGCATGGCAAATCAAACGGCTTTCAGTATCGTCCCATGTGGATATCTACGTTCACGATAATTCTGGTAAATGATGAAATAAATAACATTGTTTTTTTTCTCACCTTCTTGGGTATTAACGACTGAGGACAATGGCTGAGATTGCGCATCAATGAACATTCGCATGAGTGATACAGTTTCTGCGTTCTTTGCTGAAAAAGATCTCCTTTATGGGACAAACATGTGCGTACGGAGAAAAAGATCTTTCTACATCTACCGACGTAATATTTGTAAACTTTGCACACCTCCCGTCCAATTGTTGGCATAACACAATTAGCTGGGGGTTGTACTTATTGACTGGTAGCTCAGTTAGCAGGTCATGAATAAGGGCTTAGATTGATTTGAGTTCTCACCAAAATTTAGGCTAGGCGCCAGGACTTTTGCGAGTACCAAATAATTAAAAGTTTACTTTAAAAGGTAAAGATAATGTTAATACTTGAATTCTGTTGGGAAGGAAGTCGAATAAAAATATATTATTTAATAAAAAGTATAATAAAGATTGGTGTGAAAAATGTACAATATTTATATTGGCTTAGATGGCCTCTTTTAGTCAAAAAAATCTAGGTGTGGTTGAGGACCAACAAACTAACCACAAGAAAATTATATGAAAGAGAAAAAAAAATGAGATCAGTATTATAGGCAAAACAAAATAAAAAGCTGGGATGTTTGTATCACTGGCGGTTCTAGGGTCATTTGGTCAATGACCTCCCACATACAAATAAAAAAAATAGAGCTGTTCATTTTCTGAAGTTTAAAAATATATAATATATATTTTTTAAAAATATTAAAAATATATATATTATATATTTTTAAACCTCAGAAAATGAATAGCTCTATTTTTTTATTTGTATGTGGAGGTCATTGACCAAATTACCCTATAGAAGAACCGCCAGTGGTTTGAATTGTCCAACTATGTAGACAAAATATGAGAGTTAATACAATTCAGTAAATTGCAAACTAGACAAACTAAGATCGGTATCCCACAATATTTTAGGAAGTTGAAAACTTCAGCTAACTTAAGTATCAATAAAAGTTACGTTAAATAGTCCAACAAATAAACTAGGTGTAGCTATGATAATAAACAAAGTAAAATAGGTATTCACTATATTTTAAGCTATTTTTTACTAAAAGAAGGTAATCTTCAAGGACATAGAATTTAGAATGTCTGTATACAGACAGACAACTAGAAAAAATAACGTAAATAGGTATTTGCTAATATAAAACAATACGATAATTTTCAAATTGAAGGTAGCGTTAAATTAAATTATTTATTAGTTCCTCGTAGAGAGGTAATAATGAATTCCAGATAAAGTTAAATAAAGATATACAGCTTTACTATATGTTTACTGCAGATAATCAACAGTTAATAAATTGCCAGATAACTAGGCAGGTATCTTTGCCAGAGAACTAGGCAAGGCTCCACTAGAGCAGCGTTCCTGACTAAATACTAAGTAAACGTTCAAGTAAGCATTCGATATTTTAAATTTAGAAAAGCCTTACATTACTGAGGTCTGGTTGGTAAATATATGCACTGGTATAAAATGGTCCACCACAAAACAAATGCACCACATTAAATAATTCTCACAAAGGTTATAAACAAATAGGTTTAATCCAAAAAGGTATACCAATCTCCAAATGTCACCAGTCACCATTTTCATAGAGCTACCAACGTAGCCAAGTGACCTAAAACATCAACAGATAAAGACAGAAAATAACTAACTACGATACAAACTGGCGACATCCGTAAATCTAAAATTTACAAGAACTGAAAGTTAGTTAAAATTAGCACAAGAAATTATTAAAATATCTGAGGGATATTAGATAAATTGCCAACAAGGCACGATAAATCGAAACTAATCAATATTAATGATGGCCGTTCCAAAGAACAACCAAGGTGAACTGATCACCGAAAAGCAAATTCGCCCAAGGCGTAAATTAAGGTAAATACGGTACGATATTATTATGAAAATTACCTCAAAGGTACGTTAAATCAATGTAGCAACTTTTTAACTAATGATGATCATAAAATTACACGATAATACCAGAAAACATATAAATTTTACCAGCTCGCTGATGTACAGGTGTTGTCTTCAGAACGCTACACTGGTAAGAAGCAAGTAGCACAGTCGTGTTCTGCTACCTAAACTCGATTATAGTTTGGAAAGAGACAAACATTTGAGAGTACAGTATGAGCAATAAAAGCAAATAGATAATATAATCATTTTTTATAAGTGCAAAAATCTACCAAACTAATTGTTCCAGTAGAAATCAGTGGCGCCATCTGGACTAGACGACCAGAAACAATTTTTCACGGAAAACAACAAACTGGAATGAAATGGCTTGCAGTTTCGTTACAACTTAACTATCTAAATCACTTGTTCCTCTTTAAGATTCCGATTAATATTACATAACGTTTCATATCCCACATTTTTATGTAAAATATCATTATAACGCTTACTCATTCGCATATCAGGGTCATCTTTTAGAATTTGTAATTTATTTTGTACATTATGAATTATAATAATAATAACATATCTTTATTTAGTTCAAGCTATTTATATACAATTGACACATAACTTAACGTAATTAATTATTTTAAACAATTAATTTTAATTATTTGAAAAATTGGAATATTTACATGACTGAAAAACAATTTTTTACATATTCACAAAGAAGTCTTTTGAGAGATGTGAAGTTATTACAAATTTTTAGATGTGTTGGCATATCATTAAATATTTGTAAGTCTAATATGTAACGAGTTACAGCGGCGGAAAGATGAACATTATGCAAAAAACTGCCATGGCATTCTTACTTTAATCAGTGTATACGATCGCGACGCTATACTTGCTCACTGCAAACTGGAATGCGGCTCGTAGAGGTTTTAATTATATCTGCGTACAGTGTTGTCTACATACTACATACATCTATGACCAACAGCGTTAGATTAACGATGCTCTAGTAATTAATATTTATTATTGAATTAAATATTATTAATTTTTATTATTTATAATCCTCGAGTAAACTGGGTTCAACAATAAGGCAATACTAGAGATTTTTTGCATTAGCAAATAGATCTTTGAACTCTTTACTCTAAAAAATGAAATATCAAAAATTCACAAGAGAAAATCTCTCAAAATTTCGAAGAATTAGGATTGTTTTGAACACCCATGGTTTTAAACTTTCAAAGTTATGTATTTTAAATACTAAGCGTTTTTGAAAAGGAACGTCGAAGATAAACAACACTTATTTTTCAGTAATCTCTCGTTTCATGAAATTCTTGCATTTAAAATGAAATAACTGAAATCAAACCAGATGATTTTGAGATTTATTTAATCCAGTTAAAGGACATTAGTATAATACATATCATTTTATATTTTGTTTTTAAAACCTTCAATTTTGTTTAATGAAGTTGCTGTCTTTATTTTAATCAAGTTTAAGGTTTGAATAATTGTGTAATAACTTTTTATTATGGAAAATTATTATTTAAAAAATAATTGGGAGGGATCAACCTACCTACGTTAAAAAATAATTGTTTCCTTATATGTTAAATGTTACTTGACATAAAGAATAAATAAAACATTAAAACGAATCAAACCAAGTGACTCACCTCGAATATGTTTTTAGTACACAACCTTATTTCTAATATTTATACCAAATTACTTTTTTTCAGATAATTGCCCTGGACGTTGACATCGTCATTTTGTTGTACAAATTATTGATTGTATATAATTATTGTTTATTAAAATGTTTTGTTGATATTGTACATATTTATTTTTAATTATAATAAAAAATTAATTTAAATATAAATTATCATTTTAATGGTTCCTTCCATTTTTAACTTAACTTGGACCATCCTATAAGCTGTCAAGGATGAGTGAAGTGTATGGCAACATCATCGAATTACCTGTTACATTGACACTTAGATTTTTAGCGGCTTCTTAGATTAAACATATTTAAAAAGTTTTTGGTGATTTGATTACTTAGTCATTAATGCTGATATAAATTGCCAAGGTAGAACCTTCCTTAAAATTGTACAAGTATTTTTAACTATTTTTAACTTTTAATATATTTGCACAATGATTTCGCTAAAAAAATCTGACATTTTATTTGATTCGTATTTATGCATTACTAGAAAAAATAATAAAATGGTTATTTCAAACCTAATATGACAACAATAATAAATATCTATAGTGTTTTACATTTTATACAGTCATTCTTATCTGAATAACGTTTTAGGTATGTAATATATAAAACATGATATTTTAAATACATTTTATCGCAAAAACTATTAAAACAACTACTTCAACTGGAGGGAATCATTTCATAAATGTGAAAAATTTTCTTCTAAGTATAGTCAGTATCTTTTTAATCTCAATATTTTTTTTACTTCTAATACTAACAATACTATTATTTAATCCAATGCAAACATGCTTCCAAAGTAAATAGTTTTAATAGTTTCTGGAATAAAATGTACTTGAAGTGTTGTGTTTGATTTTTTATCTACCTAAAACTTTTATACTAGCGTATCAAATAAGTGCGACAGTATAAAATGTAAGTATTTATTATTATTATCATATTAGGTTTGAAAGGATGCTTAAATAATACCAAATAATTATTTTATTATTTTTTCTATAAATAATCTCACTTCATTTTTTGGTATATTTTATAAAAATATGCAAATACGTGTAAATTTCATTTACCTATATATATTGTTGATTTTTGAACATTTTTTCAAATACAAATATCTGACATATTATTACTTCGTGTTTATGCATTTCTACAAAAAAAAATAATAAAATAATTATTGGATATTACAAAAGCATTCTTTCAAACTTAACATGATAATAATAATAAATACTTATATTTCTCTATATTTTATAGTGTCATTCTTATCTGAATGTACTAGTGTAAAAGTTTTAGGTATATAATAAATCAAAAATAACATTTTCAATGCATTTTATCATAAAAACTATTAAAACAACTACTCAATCTAGGAGCAAGAACTGCACTGAATTAAATAACAGTGTTCTTAGTATTAGGGGCAACAAATTTTTGAGATTAAAAAAAAATATTAACTAACAAAAAAAGAAAATTTTTACACGATTTCCTCTAGTGACAATACAAAACCGAAAAACCCTTAATTTTATTTACTTATTAGGTTTAAAGGAATGCTTTTGTCATACTCAATAATTATTTTATTATTTTTTGTCTAAAAAATTGTTCCAAATTACTTAAAAAATTCCCTAAAATCTAGAAAATTTGAGTTATTTGAGTAAATGGGGACAGAGTTCTACAGTTTATAGTGAAATGGAGTGGATTCTAAACAACTTTCACTAATAAAATTTTTTGAAAAAAAAAACTAATTAATATAATTTTCTGAATTTTAACAATTATTTATTGATCAGGCCATGCTTTTGTATTTTAATCATACTATCTCATGACCTATGAAAATATACATCTTTCAGTATTCTGTAACAAACAAAACACAATTTTGGATAAGACAAATAATTATTATTTTAAGCAAATCTTTTGCAATTTTCATTGTGAATTTAAAATAAATAATTTTGCTTGTTGATTTCTTTACCGTAATTAAAGAAAAGCTAATTATAAATAACAGCAGTAAGTAACTTTCTTTGTAATGGGGTAAATAATATTGAATCAGAATAGAGTTTGAGAAACATTGTTTTCGGCAATTGTAAATGGAGGTAGGTACCCCGCTTTTGTAACTAAATTGAAATCCGCTGGGATTTACAAGACTTGGAAAAACTGTAAGTAAATGAATAAGTAATTTTGATTTAGTTTTGTTTCAGAATAAGATAATTGTTTGTAATTAGAACCAATACATGTGTATGTTCAACGAATTAATGACGGATATTTATTGATATCAGAATAACTATTGGCTATTCGCTGATGTAACTAATGTCATTAACTGGTTCAGATTGAATCACTGATTTTAAATGCCCTCGTAGATAAAAATCGCAAGGTTTAAACCCTTAAGTCTTTTAATCTTGGAGTATTATTCAAAAACCGTCATGCATAAAGTATATAGACTATATAAAAGCAACAACGTAGAGTAAAGGAAGTCTGCCATTTTCCAAAATTTTTTCGTTAATAATAAAAAAGAAATAATAAATTCCAGAGACAACTTTTACCTACATAGATGTAATATATTGTAAACATCTAATAAAACATTCCCAAACAATATGAAATGATAAAATATTCTTACGCATTATGGAATAAAACCGCTTTCTTTATAAAAATGGGAACAAATAATTAAAGGTTTTTGTCAGATAATTTGACAGCTTGTAGCTATAAAAATCAATACTTACTGACCGTTATCTTGACGGGGATGTTTGTTATTATCGAGTATTCAATAGCACTGCGACTGCATATATAGGCTATCACGTTTACGCCTACTGACCCATGTTGAATACACTCTAAATAGTAATATTTATAAAATATCTATGTGAATAACACGTATGTACGTAAACACTGCTAAATTAAAGAAAACGGAGGTTAAATTTTTTGAAATGCC
Organism: Rhamnusium bicolor; assembly: GCA_029963845.1. Classification (NCBI taxonomy): domain Eukaryota; kingdom Metazoa; phylum Arthropoda; class Insecta; order Coleoptera; family Cerambycidae; genus Rhamnusium; species Rhamnusium bicolor. The sequence goes on along the minus strand of JANEYF010000006.1, from coordinate 251,197 downwards.
ATGCTCAATTCCTTCAGAGAATAAAGGAAACTTGTGTATTAGAGATTTCCCGGAGTTGCAATTGTAAGGTAGAACACAAGCTTTAAAAAAATCTTTTGTGCAAAATTAAAAAGTGACATTTCCTCAGTTATTCATAAAAAGTGTGTGAGTAGTTATAGAGTGTGTCCTTAAAGTATGGAATAAATTCATTATTACTTAAACCAAAAATTTTTAGAAAAAAATCCTCGGACACGTCAATTTTTAATTTCAATTGCGCACCTTATTCTTTATTTTTGGTTATGACATCACTGTTTCCGTTATGACGTCATCAGTTTCCGTTATGACGTCATCAATTTTTTTTAATTGAATGCCCTGTATATTTATTCATTTTTGGATTCTGCTTTAACATGTGATTCTAAATTTGTTTCACACTTAGGGTCTAAAATTGATAAGTTGAAAGATACGGTCACTTTGAATATAAGAATTTACTAATTTTTCATGTTTTGTTTGAACACATAATAGTCACTAGAATTAACGGTCAGTTAACAATAAAAACAATTTATAGAAAATGTTCAAACTGTACTCCTTGTTGTAGTTGACAGTACCCTGAACAATGAGTAAAGCGTTGCTGAACCTTGTTTATAGTTTCCGGAGAAATGTTGTTTATTTCTGTTCTAATTCTCTCTTTTAATTCAACAATATTTTCCGATTTGGTTTTATAAACTAAATTTTTTAGACAGCTCCACAGAAAATAATCTAATGGATTGAGGTCCGGTGACCTTGGTGGTCATTCGATTGGTCCACGTCTACCAATCCACCTGTTCAGAAATATTTGGTCAAGATACCTTTCGAACGTCTACTGCATAATGAGGAGCACCATTGTGTTGATACCACAGGCTTTCGTCGACATTTCCAGGATTAACTCTGCTGTTGAATAAATTTAATAATCTTGGGATGAGATAGTTTATTAAAAATTGGAGATATGCCGGTCCGTTTACAGTTCCATCAAAAAAAATAGGATCGAATGATTCTATTTCTTACAATTCCCGTCCACACATTTACCTTTTGATTCACTTCACCATTTAATTTGAGAGTGCATTCATTGGAGAAAATAAGATTTTTTATGAGAAGAGGATCACCATTGCACATACTCATCATTGTTTCACAAAATTGTATCCTTCGATCTGGATCATCATTATTTAGTTCTTGCACAAGCTGAATCTTAAAGGGATGATATTTTTCTAATTTTAATACTCTATGTACTGACGATTTAGTAATATCATAATTGCGACTAACCTGGCGAACGCTGGTATGTGGATTTTCTTCAACAGACTACAATATTTAATTTCGTATCCTCGTCAACACCTGAGCGACCTGTTTTGGGTAAATCTTCCACCGTACCAATCTCTCTAAATTTTTATAAATTTTACTCACTGTGGATTAAGTTATGAATCGTCCTGGATATTTAGTATTAAATAAATTACATAAATCTTGTTGAGTTCGCATCATACCCAATCATCAAGTAATATTAAGTGATTTACTGTTAAAGATGATAATGATAGAGCAAAAAAACAAACAAAAACTAGCCTACCTCAAAAATTAATAAAAAACAGTGATGACGGCATAACCAAAAGAATAAAGGATAAGGTGCGCAATTGAAATTAAAAATCGACGTGTCCGAGGATTTTTTCTAAATATTTTTGTTTTAAGAAATAATTAATTTATTTCATACTTTACGGATACACTTTATATTGATAATGACAGGCAAACAAATTTTAACTTAGATTTAGTGGAAATGACAATTGGGTGTAATATATCGTGGACAAACTAGATAATCCACAATTTAGTCAATTTTTGCAAAAGTGTGTTAGTGGACAATACAGCAATGTTCAGATGCCATCGAAAACAACACTAAGAAAAAATATTTATCACAGAGATGTCACTAATAAAATATTCTGAACTTAATGAAACCACCAATGCTTACCGTTGGAAGGTGGCAAGTGTTTCAAAAGGTGCATTAATATTATTAATTATAGTTTTACTCTTGTGATCACTAGTTGTATATCCATATCCGATCTGTAGTAGTAATTACCACTAAACCTTAGAAGTAGAAAAAACGGAGCCTATTAAAGTATTATCTACAATTTCAGCCCAAACGTTTAAATTGAATTGTTGCTGATGCCTGCCTGAGCGTTTGCCAGCTTCATAGGTAAAAACATCATTTTAAGAATTTCACGTATGAACACACTTTCTCACGAACTATCAATAAAAACTGGTGAAAGTGCCTAACTTCGCTGAAAATAGTAATGATCCATATACTGAAAATGGTACTCATACATCAACTGCATTATTTAAATGTTTGATAAATTTAAATTGCAAATGACAATCTAATTTCAGTATTATAACAAAGAGTGGGCATTCCTTTCTATTTTTGAATAACAATTATGACTATGGCTAAATATTATTAGGATGGGATAATGCGTTAAGTGAGGAATTGCTTTAGGTTAAACATGGCTTATATTTTTAACCGCATAGTCTTGTATTTATATAATTTCATTAATGCGTTTCTTAATTATAATGTTTACATCGGGATCAGTAAATTTATTCAGTATTCGACCTCGCATTTATATTTATACCATTTATAATTGACTTGATGATGCATGTTACATCATTTAGTTCTGTATATTTCAAAACAAAACTTCCCGAAATATAGAAATTAGGTAGAGGACTGCGAGTTTTAGTTTTTTGCAAGTCATCGTCTTTAGGTGCTAAATATTTAAATTAAGCACCTTGACATGATATATATAAAAGAATTTGCTAATACAGAACTCAGTCAGTTATACATCACAAATTAAAATGAGATTATCGGTAGTTGTTACATTAGTGTGTGTAATTATTATGGTTGGCGCTTCAACCAAGCCAATTAAGCCTGAACATGTTCGAGAAAAACGAAGTATACTTCTAGCAGGATTAGGATTAGGAGCCCTAGGATTAGGAGCTGTAGGTTTAGGAGCTCTTGGTTTGGGAGCTCTTGGTTTAAAAGTTGTTGCTTTAAAAGTTGCTGGTTTAAAAGCTGTTGGTTTAGGAGCTGCTGGTTTGGGCGCTGCTGGTTTTGCCAAGGGGGTTGGTGTTGGAGTTATTGGGGCAAGATTGGCTAGTGGATATGGCAGTGGACGCTACAGGTAGTGTATTAAAATTTATTAATTCTTCTAATCTACAATTTAATGTTTTTATTATTCTGCTGCAAAGTTGCAACTCTCACTGAAAATTAAATTGAGTTGTAAATCGTAGTGTCCTGAAATTAGCGTGAAATAATTCGCCAGCAAATTCTATGATCAAAAATAAAAAAAAGTTCCCATAAGCATGAGTTGAAAAGTGTTTCTTCATAAGTAATATTTATTTTGTCAAGTTATCTTTCCTAATATAGTAAAATACAAAAACAAACATAACATTGAGCACTGTGGACTATATACACACTGACGACTGTTAAATTGTTTTAAAATTTTTTACTGTATGTACAACACCGTTCCGTGAAAACAATTTAGCAAACCTTGGCGAAAGCAACTAACTCTACAAGAGACAACCATACGCGGTCATAAGATAAGGCCATCTGAGAAGCTGCGGTATACGTACTTAGTTGTCTATAAATTATATACGACAAATCCCGACTTCCCTTATAGATTCAGGTTGCACCAAATATAATATATGCACCCATATTTAAGGTATATGAATAAACGCGTACATACAATTAATTTAATTATATAAAGGTCATTAAAAAATAAGATGTCTATATAACTGCCGTCTCCGAAAAACGCAAATATTTCCGGTACCTGGTTACGAGTGACTGTGAGAGAAGCTAACAAAAAGTTAAGATTTAGTAGTTATACATTTCATGAATAAATGATCATACCAAATGTTAAGAAAAGTATTTAAAAATATTCATACATAAAACAGCTGTATGTGTTGAAATTAGTAATAAATGAAGGTGTGGCATACTTGCACACTTACTAGCATTGTTGATACTTCCTATTATTGTTAATATTACCAACTAATCACTGTCAAACTTTGACGGTTATTTTCTTGAAGGTTTAATGACCTGCTATACATTACAACTTGGTGGGAATAGATCCATCAAAAACAGAAAAAACTATTTTTCCAATTTAGTCGACATTTCGTTAACTTTTATTATCGTCCTCAGGACTCTAAAAGATACCAAAAAAAAATATATATGTACAACAATGTTGGAAATATAGAAAATACTAGACAAATTATGTAATATTCATGATAAATATATATATATATATATATATATATATATATATATATATATATATATATATATATATATATATATATATATATATATATATATATATATATATATACTTTTTAGAATCCTAAGTATGCTAATAGTCTAAGATCCGAATTAAAAGCGACCTTCACCTATCCGTTTAAAGGATGAAAAATATTTTATACTAATTTTAATATGTTATAAAGTATATCGCGAGTGGGTTGGCTAAAAAATCCCTGGCAAGACTATGATTAATTAAAAATTCAAAGATACCTTTTTTTTAAATCATTTCACTCATTTGTTTAAGGAACAAATTTTATTCCAATCGAAACTATGAATCCTATAGAATATGCAAACGTTAGGTTGTCTATTTTTTTCCTGGCGTAACTATTGGGTTGGCAGGTATAAACAGGTAATTCGATACTAGTAATTTACATTCATCTGTTTAATGAATAAATCTTATATCAAAATAAAGGTAATTAAATTGCGAATAGAATGATATAGGGTTGTCTGCGAAAAATCTGGTTTAAATTCCGGTTGGCGAGCTTTAAAAAGCGAAATACTGGTGAGAATGAAAATGTGCGTTGGTTAGGTCAACTTCATTGTATTTTCAGTTTTTTTTTTTTACGAAAAGCCAATTTCAATGAACAATTTTTAAAAGTTTCATCATTAAAATCAATTACAGAATCGTCCGAGTCACACAAAAAACACTTTTTAACCATTTTTTTATCATAATATATTGTAAATTAATAACAACGATGCGTAGTAGCACGTTTTCTTGATTCGAATATTGAGGTTAACTGTTCCAAAATAATGCTCAGAGTATTTACTAGTCTATCGCTACCCTTTTCAATTGCACGAACAAATAGTATGCGCACTCTCTTTCATCCGATGAACGAGCCGCACCCAGTGCAATGCTGCGTCCTCTTCTATCGCACCGGATTGTTTGCTCGGACCTCTTTGTCGCACATTTTCATTCTCACCAATATTTCGCTTTTTAAAGCTCGCCAACCGGAATTTAAACCAGATTTTTCGCAGACAACCCTATATCACTCTGTTCGCAATTTAATTACCTTTATTTTGATATAAGATTTATTCATTAAACAGATGAGTGTAAATTACTAGTATCGAATTACCTATTTATACTTGCCAACCCAATAGTTACGGCAGGTAAAAAATGGACAACCTAACGTTTGCATATTCTATAGGCTTCATAGTTTCGATTGAAATAAAATTTGTTCCTCAAACAAATGAGTGCAATGTTTAAAAAAAAGTTATTTTTGAATTTTTAATTAATCATAGTCTTGCCAGGAATTTTTTAGCCAACCCACTCGCGATATACTTTACAACATATTAAAATTAATATCAAATATTTTTCATCCATTAAACGGATGAGTGAAGGTCGTCTTTAATTCGAATCCTCTACTATAATAAAAGTTAGCGTAACTAAAACTAAAAAAAAAATAGTTTTTCTCTTTTTGATTTACCTATTCCCACCAAGTTGTAATACGTTGACAAGTATTTTATTCCTATGGTTACGATGGTCAGGAAAATGATTATTATTAATGATATTTTAGTAACTACTAATGGATATTTTTTAACTTATACATTTTTGCAATTCTCCTCGAACAAACATTTTAAATCTGCTGTGTCTTGATTAACTGTGGTAATCCTCACAAATGGTAACTCCGACGTGATTTGAGGAAAATCAAACAGAAAAAAAAAATTAAAAATTAACACCTTTTGATTTCAAGGTATAAGAATTATTAGTACAAAAATTCCAATAACAAGTAGCAAAGATTCGGCAACTCTCGCCTAGCAGAGTAAGTCCATTCGGCCCAGCAGTTTTTGAAACTCCCGACCAATTGAAGGAACGAGAAATTTTAGAATGACTTGAGAAAACCGAAAATTTTGTATATTTAGAAATTGTTCAAATTTTAAATTTGGTAAGTAATTAGGGTTTAGAACTATGATAAAAGAAAACTTAGAGTGTTTCTCTGCAGAACTTGTTTTGGTCAACCTCTACGTCTTCCGGGAGAATTCTTCGTTAATTCTCACGAGAACCCGGATATTCCGTTTTTTAATTCAAAGTTAAGAGGATATTTTAATAACCTCAAACTAATCAAACGATGCATCAATCGTAAGAAAAAACATTTATTAGTCCTGACATTAAAACATGTAATTATGCATTCATTAGAATTGAAGGATTGAAACCTTCTTCATCTCCAGTATATGTGGAACCCTTTAAGGTGGTATTACGAACAGAAAAGGTGATTTGCATAAATAAGCATAATAAAGAGATCACAATTAGTTTGGACAGGGATAAACCTGCTTATTTATTAAACAAAAATTTAGATATAGTTGAGAAGAAAATTATTAAAAAATTGAGACTTGCAATAGATATGGTTAGGTAACATTCTTTTAAGAAAGGGAGTATTTCTGGTGTACTTGCACACTTGCTTGCGTTGTTAATACTTCCTAGCATTGTTTATATTACCAACTAATCATTGTCAAACGTTGACAGTTATGTTAATTATTTTATTCTTATGTTTATGGTAGCCAGGGAAATGATTATTATTAATAATATTTTAATAACTATTGATACTTTCTAACATACATATGGCAATTCTCCTCGAATAAACATTTTAAATCTGCTGTGTTTGATTAATTGTGGTAGTTCCCACAGAAGGTACTTAAATATCATTTATTACAAAAGAACAAATAAAATATTCAATGTTTACTCCTGTTTATTTCAGTGCTTATTGAAGTAATATGTAGGGATCATTTTCGAACATTAGAAAATACATAATTTTCTTATGAAGGTGATGTCGGTTGCATACGTCGGGTCTTTATAACTAATGAAATCCATTCCTAGATACATAATTGAAATAAATAGAAAACGCATTTTTTATAATGTAATTCTAGAAATATTGATCGTTTGGCTGACATTAAGCAATTGACAAGTCCTTCATTAAACATATTTTTTCGGGCAAAACAAGAAGAAAAAACATTTTTTCAATTTCAGATTTATATAAATTTAAATAATTATATAACATATAACCAATTGTTCAAAATAATTTAAATTAATCTTTAGTATTAATGAAACCAATAAATTAGTAAATTTACAATTAACAAAACAATTTTTTTACAGAAGACACCCTTATATAACCAAAAGCTATGGATATAATGGATACGGAGGGCAAGTCCAAATTAGGAATTATAGAAGTGCAGATACTGGATATGGATCTGGATATGGTTATAACAATAATTAGTGAATTGTATAAATTTTGTTTATATCGTTTTGTGTGAACGAACTGTGATTTGACTTTATATTTTTGAAATAACTGTGTGGACCTGATTGTTGTTCTACTTTGTGTTTTAATCCTTAGTAGGAGCATTCTTACCTCGTTTCGCCAAAGCCACATTTGCTATCTCCCCCAGAAGAAGACATCTGTGAACGACAAATTTTGTCAAAACTTCGCGAGGATTTATAACTAGTCGCAATCATATTAATATTAAATAATCTGTCATATCTAACTGCACCTCATTTTTGTTTGTTAAATTTGTGTATTTAAGGATATTTTAATAAATTGTTAATTTTTTTTAGTTACCGTGCCTTTATTAAAACTGCAAGTGAATTTTTTAACTATTTTATTTTGATCATATTTGTGTAGCTAAATTTATTGGTCCACCTTCAAATACAGACATTAGTCAGGAAAAGAAATTTGAAACAAGTTTCTATTGTAATTACCAAAGTTACAATTAATCTTTCCATTTAAAATATCCATATAAATAAATAAATATGACAAATGTTCATATTTTGAGATATGTAATTTAAGTATTTTTATAAATAATATGTTCCTGTTTGTTTGTTCATGTTTATGTTTAAACTTTTAATTATATACTTTTACAAAATTTAATTTAAATAGTCCTGAGGATGTGTCAAGATACATGATACGTCGATTAATTGAAACCTTGGATTTCTTCTCTTTGCCGACCTTACCCCTACTGTTTTAATAAATAAATGAATAAATGAATGTATATATATATATATATATATATATATATATATATATATATATATATATATATATAAAACAGAGAATGAATTTGACGCGGGTTTAATTACATTACAGTAAAAAACAATAAGAATTAACGGGTACGCCCGCATAAAGAAAAACATTGCACGGTGGAAAATGCAAAAATTGCAATTGGCAGAAAGATGCAAACCGTGGACACGTGTTTCTGACTAATTGGTCTTCATCAGCACGGTGTAGCTGAGTTAAAATGATGGACAAAACTCAAAAAAGACACTAAAGGAAAACCACTGACAGGGAGCCAGTCGCACCTTTGTGGCTTCCACTTGGATGACTCCGGTATGGGAGCATCGTCCAAGTATCGCACACGCGGGCAACTATAGCAACCTGCGTGGAATTCCGGACCCAGGAGAATGAATATGAACAGAGAATGAATTTGACGCGGGTTTAATTACATTACAGTAAAAAACAATAAGAATTAACGGGTACGCCCGCATAAAGAAAAAATTGCACGGTGGAAAATGCAAAAATTGCAATTGGCAGAAAGATGCAAACCGTGGACACGTGTTTCTGACTAAGATATATATATATATATATATATATATATATATATATATATATATATATATATATATATATATATATATATATATATATATATATATATATATATATATATATGTATATAAAACAATGAATTATCGGGTAACGCCCGCAAAAAAAAAATTGCACGGTGGAAAATGCAAAAATTGCAAATAGCAGAAAGATGCAAACCGTGGACACGTGTTTCTGACTAATTGGTCTTCATCAGCACGGTGTAGCTGAGTTAAAATGATGAACAGGAAACTAAAGGAAAACCGCTGACAGGGAGCCAGTCGCACCTTTGTGGCTTCCACTTGGATCACAAAGGTGCGACAATAGCATTTGGAGTTATGTATGTTCCTCCTCCTGTTGCAATATCTGACTTAGATGTAGTAGAGGAAAGTTTAAGTTACATTTGTATGTGTTTTGATGAACTGGTTTTAGTTGGTGACTTAAACACTAACTTCCTCGATTCCACTAGTATCCATTTTAGACACTTAAATAAGATTTTAGGCATTTTTTTTACGCAAGTCTTAACTGAACCTACCAGAATAGGAGGATGCACGGCTTCATTAATAGATGTGATATGTATAAGTGGAGACATTAAAGTGTTAAATAGTGGAACTACGGACTTATATAACATATCGGATCACCTTTTTTTAAATAGAGCAATATTATTGCTGTTCGATATGCATGCGCCTTATAAAACGATATCGACTAGAAATAAAAATTATCAACCGTATATTACTGAAACTTTGAAAAATGTGATTAAGATGAAAGATAAGGCTTACACTAAGTATCAACATACAAAGAGTCCTACTGACCTTGAATTGTATAAGGATATGCGTAATTATTTGTCTAATGCTATTAGAAATGAGCGAAATGCATATATTAACCATCAGATGAAGACCAATGCAAATAACCCCAGGAAATTGTGGAAAGACTCTTCATCATGGAATGTTCATATTAAACCTAAATTCGAAATTTCTGAAGAACTGTCCCTCAGTTCTTCAGAAATCAATGATTTCTTTATTAACAAAGTACAAGAAATAAACATTAACCAGGGAACACTTAACTCTTATGATAATGAAACGAATTTGACTTATGAACAGTAGGAGCTAGAGTCTATTACACCAGATAAAATACAACAAATTCTAAAGAGAATGAAATCCAGTGCATTTGGAGTCGATGGTAATAATCCAAAAATGCTCAAATATATGTTACCATTTTGCATGGAGGCATTAGTGCATGTTATAAATAAATCTCTATATACTGGAGTTGTTCCCAGTATATTAAAAAAAGGTTTGATAACTCCAGTACCTAAAGCTCCGGTTGCAAATATTTTAAATGATCTTCGACCGATTAATGTCTAAAATCATTGAAACTCACATATCAGATTGCTTAAGCCAACATATGAACTGCAAGAAAATACTTCCATCTGTCCAAAGTGGTTTCAGAAGTCATCATAGCACCAATACTGCTCTCCTTAAGATAACAAGTGATTTAGCTAAAGCTATTGCCAACTCTAAAATAACCTACCTTGTTCTGCTTGACTTTAGTTCCGCCTTTGATGTTATTAATCATGAACTATTAATTAATTCAGAAACTAAATCATTATAAAGTGAATGGACTAATATTGAACTGGTTAATAAATTACTTATCTGAACGTTCGCAAACTGTTAAATTGGACACAGGACTATCTGAGGAGAGGAATGTAATGTGTGGTGTGCCACAAGGTAGCGTTCTAGGGCTACTTCTGTTTACACTGTTTACTGCAGACTTGCCCCTGATTATCCCACATGGCTGGAATAAACACATATACGCTGATGATACCCAATTGTACAAATCCTGTATCCCAGAACAAAGCAATCATGTGTTAAATGAACTTTCTGATGTTTTGTCTTCAGTAAGCGTGTCGTCATCCCGAAACGGTATAGTGCTTAATCCAATGAAAACTAAGTTACTGTGTATAGGAACCAGATATTTAGTCAATAAAGCGAAAGAAAATATAAATATCAGCGTTATGTTAAAGAATACAATGATTAAAATGTGTGAGAATGCTAATAATTTAGGAATCATATTAGATAGTAATTTAACCTTTGAGTCGTATGTTACTAAAAAGTTAGGTATATGTTATGCTAAGTTTAAAGCCCTGTGGAAATATAAATTTGTATTATCACCTGAAACTAAGTGGAGTTTATGTAATAGCTTAATTTTGAGTAATGTGGAATTTGGATGTTGTGTTTATTACAATTTCTTAACTAATGAATTTAAAAATAATATTCAGAAACTTCAAAACTCCTGTCTTAGGCATTCTTATACCAATTTAAGAAGAGCTGAACACATTATTCCGCAGTATAATAAACTTGGGTTATTGAAAATTGAAAGTAAGTTCTTGACAACATATGCAACCTTACTATATAATGTTATCCACTCGTCATTACCAGAGTACTTAGTAGATTTGTTAATATCTCGAATATTAATTTAAGAAATATCGAGTGTCAATATACTATACCTAAACACAACTCTGTTAAATACAAGTACTGCTTTGAATATTATGCGCCTAAACTATTAAATTAATATCCTGAATGTTTCTCACAGCCTTCAATTAATAGCTTCAAAAAAGCATTCAAATCCGTAGTGTTGCACATCCAATAATCTGTAATTAGTTTGCGTTATTTTCTTTCTAAATCCAAATTATTGCTAATATGTATATTTAGAATATAAGTTGCTCATGTTATGTGTTAGATTTTAAGATTTTTAGGCAAAATTGAAAAACGGCTCTACCAAATTTTGTCCTTTTGGTTTATATTGAGTTATTACATTTATGATGTCTTCTCTTTGAATTATAATTAAATTAGTCCAAATGTAATGTAAAAGCGATTATAACCAATAAATGTGTATTATTATTTTTATTTTTTTTTTTCGGTTGCCCGACGCTGGACAGTCCTCCCGTGGCCTCCGACGCCTCACGGGAGTCGCGCCAGCACATTAACCTCAGCCACTCCCCACATCCCGCAGGGTTAGTGACTGTAGGCTCTGGAATCGTGTGCCCTAAGCAGACGGAGAGAACCCAGAATGACCGCCTTCTGCATTTGGCCTGCCAGTCACTTAGCTGATTTTTGGCAGACCGGTATGCTCTTTAGTTCCGAAAGTATCGTAGGCTTTATCCCTCCGAGTACACCAATTATAAGGACGACCATTTTTACCGAGTAGCCTGGGTACAGCACTTGGAGCTCGTACCGGAGATCGCGATATTTGGTCCGTTTCTCCTCCTCCTTCAAGGTGATGTTTTTCTCTGCAGGTGCCGAGAACTCGATGACATACATCACCTTGAGTTGATGGTCGAGGAGGACTATGTCAGGCTTGTTTAACCAATAAATGTGTATTATTATTATTATTATTATTATTATTATATATATATATGAACAAGGGGCACTAGTCTATTTCAACAAGGTAAATATATTTATCTATTCTTAAAAGTTTTTAGTTAACTAAAAACAGCAGGGGGTTTTATGTTAGGTTTCTACTTTCGGTGGGATAATTTAATTTTAACACTTTAATTTACTCTTTAATTAAAGTTTTATAAATAAATCTGTTACACAACTTACACAACCCCTTTTTTGGGGGCGTTCACCACGTATTTTCATTAGAGTAGTAAATATTTTTTTTATTATTTGGTACACATTTGGTCTTTATTTCTTTTGCTTTCTGCTTAATATTTGTATTTCATTTGAAATTATCTCGAAAATTTTCAATAATAGATTTTAATACTCCATTATTGAAAGGTAAATGTGTTTATGAAAATAATTTCTGAATACCCAATTTAAAAAAAAAAACTAAATTATTTAGTTTAGTTTTCATAATTTTAACAGGAGAGATTATATGTTGAATAGAAACATTATTTCATATTTATGAACTAATATGAGACTCATTGGTCGAATATCTGATGCTATTATATCAGTAATACTATTGAGTTGGTTCAGAAAGCATGTTGATTGTATCGACAATCAATAATATAGATATACAAGGTGATTCTAAATTGAGTAACATAAATTAAAAGGAGTGTAGATAAAGTGGAAATAATACGAAAACCTAAATAATTTTTTTCTCGAAAATGCTACCTTAACAATATACAGGGTGGTAAATGGTCGACTACCGGATCACTCTTTTACTCATATCATATCTTTTAACAAAGTAAATCAACGGAATTCATTTTTTTATATACAACAATTACTTACAATTAGAAAGAGCAGTAATCAGACAAACTTTCAGTCCATTCTAACAATCCAGTGCCGTACTAATAGGGGTCATGTGTTATTTTATACTCTAAAAATGAATTACGGTTTGGTTTTTTATTTTTCTTTTAATTTTCGTAAATCTTGACTCAAACACTACAAAAAAAGGTATACTTGTTTAATTTGCCCAGGGGCGTCCATTTTCGAGGTATTTTCAATTACATGTCGCAACATCAGTTGTTATGTGACATACTATATTGCAAATAAAGTTATAAAGGTGCCTTTGAAATTTCTTCTTGTATCAAGTGTCATTTTGTTACTATTTAATAAATTTACTTGTCATAAAAGCAGTATGTAAATAATAGTAATTTATAAAATTGGCAAATTATTCTTGTGCAGAATACACATATATGCTTTTAATATTAGGAGAATGTCATGGAAATTCGGCAGCAGCTGCTAGACGTTAATCAGAAAAGTTTCCCAACAGAATCCTGCCAAATGGTAGGACTTTTTTGTCAGTCGAACATCGTTGTCGTGAAACTGGTTATGTTAAACCACAACAATTGAACAAAGATAGAAGACGAACTGCGCGAACAGTTGAAAAGAGGGAAGATTAGAAATTTCACATAATAATTTCACAGTAAGCACAAGTCGACTAGCAACTTAAACAAGTATTTCTCAGTCCGTTGCCTGGAGAATTGCTAGGGAACAGGAGCGACACTCTTATCATTTGAGGCAGGTACAAGATCTTTTGCCTGAAGATAGAGTAGTAGAGTTTTGTAAATGGTTAATTGATATGCATAATCATAATTCCAATTTTATGTCAAGAATCATCTTTACGGATGAATCAACTTTTACCAAAAATGGGGTTTTCAACATACGCAATTCACTTGTTTGGGCAGAGGAAAATCCACGAGCAACTAGAGTCACTCATTACCAACGCTCATTTAAAATAAATGTTTGGGATGATACACTGGCCAATAAGATTCTCGGGCATTACATATTTCCTGGAAATTTAAACGCAAATTTATATCATAAATTTTTGGAAAACACTCTTTTCATATTCGTACAACATATTCCACTTAGAACTAAGCGCAGACTTTGGTTCATGCATGATGGCGCCTCGCTGCATTATGGCAGACAACTTAGGCAATGGCTTGGTGATCATCTTTCAAATCAATTGATTAGTCGTGGAGTTAACGTCCTTATTCATTGGCCTGCACGATCTCCGGATTTAAATCCGTTAGATTTTACTATCTGGGGACAAACTAAAGACAACATTTACGCAACCCCAGTAGATACTGTAGAAGAATTGAGACTAAGGGTAGAAAATAGTTTTGAGTAATTACCAAATCAACTAGATTTGCGCAGAATTATGTTTTCTTTAGAGAAGCGTTTGCGCGAGTGTATACGTATCAATGGATGACACTGTGAACAGTTATTGTCATAGTCTTAATTCTAGTTAATCGGTTTTTAGGTAATAAAATTTCTTTCTTGGTAATTATCATTTGTATTTGCAAAATAGTATTTCACATATCGACTGATTCTGCAACATGTAATTGAAAATATCTCGAGAACGGACGCTCTCGGCAAATTAAACAAGTATACATTTTTTGTAGTGTTTGAGTCAAGGATTAAGAAAATTAAATGAAATAGTCATTTACGTAACCAGTTATGAAAAGACTAATTTTATTTGACGAATGTAAAATTTGCTTTTGCAAATTACATGAGTCAAGTAAAATTACTTTTCATAACATGTTAAGTACAAAATTTTATCTAATCCCGCTTTAAAATAGGAAAAAAATGGCAATTTATTTTGAATACTATTTTGCGGTTCCAAACATAGCTACGCTTGCAGTCGTATAAATAAATTTTGTTTATCGCTTTACCTGAGCGTTACTATAGATTGACATTTGTATAAACAAACCTCAGTTGTCAATCTGCTGAATTTTTTGAAGCAAATTTAATCGAAAATGGTTGATTCAGATATGGATATTCCATCTGATACAGAAGAATCGGCTAATTTAGCAGTAAATTCAATAATGCCTGGTAAATCAAAAGGCAGGTATGAAGAAGCATATAAGAAATTTGAAAATTGGTGTCAACAAAAGGGAGTAAAAAATGTTTGTGAAAAGATTCTCTTAGCATACTTCGAAACGATGAAAAACTATAAAGCATCTACAATATGGACTACCTACTCAATGTTAAAAGCAGAATTAAATGTCAAAAGAAACATTGACATAAAAAAATATACCATATTAACAGCATTTTTGAAGAGAAAATCTACAGGTTATCACGCTAAATCTATCATTTTGGCAAGAGAGAACTTTGAAAATTTTATTAGAAATGCTGATGACGGCAAGTTTCTATTTGCAAAGGTTTGATTTACTGTCACTATTTGAAACTTTAAAGTTTTTAATTTCTTAATTATTTTAGGAAGCAATGATTATAGGAGTTGCCGGTGCTTGTAGAAAAGCGGAATTGTGTGACATGCGTATCAGAGATGTTGTGGATAAAGAATTTTTTTTTAAATTACTATTACAAACACAAAAACAAATGTGATACGGGAATTTGTGGTCACAAATAGCAATATTTCTGAATACAGAGTAAATTTAGTAGAAATTGTTCAAAAATATGTCAATCTGCGTCTACAAAATACAAAGCATGACCGTTTTTTTTTTTTTTTGTTAAATACAATAATAACAAATGTGGAGTACAACCTATAGATATAAATACATTTGGATGTTTACCAAAATTAATTGCAAAACATCTTGGTTTATCAAATGCCGACGGTTATATTGGTTTACTCGGTTATACTCGTTTTCAAGATATTTATTCTTAAATAATAATAAGGGCTATTTCAATTACCCAAAAAGCTCAAAAATTTTTATTGGAGATTTGACCAATATAGAGTATTCCTGCATACACATCAATATCCTTAGAAGATACTAAGAACAAAAGCACTCCATATTGGTTAATACGAAGTACCTACATATGGTGTTTCTAAATTGTATATCTTTAAAATCACCTATTGCTTACTTAAATATGAGACGAAACGCAAACAATAAATCCCATTGTCTTGAACTCTTCTCTGACGTGATTTGTGTTCCCATAAATTTCATTTTCAAATACCTCTAGGGGAAACAACTGAGTGATCTCAGGGGATCGAGGTGGCCATTGTACAAGAAGTACTAGTAGAAATAACCATTCTTAATTTGTTTTATGAGTATATATTTATAAGTAAATTGTATCAGATGAACTGCTATTTTTTTCACTAGAGAGTTCACAAAAACATTAATATCTCAAGAATGGTGGATCAAAGGACAAACTTGTCTGGAATAAGATAAATTTAAAATATTATTAGTTAAGAAATCAAAGTTAGCAAAAAATATATATAACAAAGTTGTGTTGTGCCTTTGCATGCTATTTCCGAAAATATTCAACTACTATTTTCGAATTCTGCACAAGAAATTAAAGAAAGTTTACTCTTGGTGTTTTTTTTTACCTAGAGCAGTTTACAAGAAAAATTATATTATGTGGCTGCCTGACACTGTATATATTCCGTTTAAAAAATATCCACCAGCTCTTCTATCTAAAGAAAAATGACGACTCGTTTTTTTCATATATAATTTGTATGCTGGGTAAGGTATTTATTTTAAAAACTTCAAAGGAAATTTTTATTTTTAACATGAATTTATACTAAATAAACCAGAGATTAAAAAAGTAATTACTTAGTCCACTAATGAAATTACAAATTCCAACACTTCCTTTCATACAATTTATCAATCTGACTTGCAAATGTAAAGTAAACATTACTAATAACAAGAATTTATTTAAAAAGCTCATTAACAACATTTTAAAGGTATATGTATTAATCTCTTTCTATATTGTGAAAGCTCTACTCAAGATTGAAGTAAAATAATAAGACATCCAAAAATAAATAAAAATAATTACCACGGAGTATACACTCAAGCTTTCAACTTCGTTTTTTCTCGGACACATTCGACTAAGGTCGCTAGGGCCTAAAAGCTTGCAGCAGCTTTCATATTAGAGAGCACAGCTAGTTCATGGCCTACACCAGGCTACGCAAATCGCACGCGGACTGTTCCTGCTAAGAATCCTGCAGCAGCGACGAGATTTCAAAACAAACAATCGCTTCCGATATGATTATACGTACCCCGGCGCGAATTAATACGTTTGATTGAATAACTACTTACCCAAGAAAATAGCGTACCGTTATTCAGTATAAATTGAAATATTTTGTTAAATAAAATTTGATACAATTTTGGACCTACCGTTTACAAAAAGAAATAACATTGCCATTACTTATTAATTATAACGTAAATGGAAATTTTAGTGAAGTGGATAAATGCAATAACATATAATGTTACTCGAGGTGTTAAGTGTTTGAAATAAATAAATAATTAGTTGTTAGTGTTTAGACCATAGTTATGTTATGATGCATCTCTATTAGTTTTTGAACAAAATGGCTTCTAGGGCAGTGTGTAGTCTAACAGTTATTTTAGTGTTTTTACTTCTAATCACCCAGTATGTGTCGTCGAGTCCTTCTCCGATCAAAAGAGGTGAGTCTAAATGTAATTAAATATGCTAAAGCTGTCATTTTCGAAAAATATGTACACAAAGGAATCCTGCTGGAACTGCACTCCATAAAATTGTCAGGAATATGTTTTATACCATTTTTATGTCTCATTACAATATATATAGTAACATGAAATTGGAAACTTGCCCAATGCAGACGTTGGCGTTATTTGACATATTGACGAAACAAGTAAGCGCTGAAAACAATATATGCATACTTTCCGAATGCTTTGTCGATTTATGTTCACTAGCAAATTTATGTGCTTTATTCGTCCACAAATTGTAATTAGGTAAGACCAAAAAATAAATTGCCTCTAAGTACATCCATATCCAATATTGAAAATGACATATCTAAGGACAAATCCAAACAATTTCTTGAGTTTTTTTAATGCAAGAAACAATTCGTCACATATCCCTTCATCACTAACTTCTTTACCTCTCTGCAATATTGACAACGTAAATACATCCAGTCTTAATTTCAATACCATAAGACTAACTGTCATTACGGAAGACTGTTCTCAGCCTTTAAGAAATGAAAGCCACTATGACCATGGACCCTGATCTTACACCTGCATTTGTAATTAAAAATTGCATATCTGTATTTACTAAGTTTATAACAATAAAGTTTACATCATTATTTAATTTAACATTCAGTACTTAAAATCACGCATGTATCCCTTGTTTAAGAAAGGACAAAAATAGTGAGATAATTATATGCCCATTACTTTTCTTTATATATTTTTTTTCTTTCTTGGGGCTTACTACCACATGGATAATTCTCCTAAGCTTGATTATCTAAAAATATGTTACCCAATAGAATACTGGACATCAGGATATGATAATATTTCGCCAATTCTACTAAAACAAATTATAGTTCTGTTAGCTGATGAACACTAATGAATCCTTTTTACAGGGTATTTTTCTTAAAGCATTGAAGAGGTTACATGTTGTGCCACTATTTAAAAAAGAAAATCCACAATCCTTATCAAACTATCGATCTATTTCATTATTAATTGCAGTATCAAAAACTCGAGAGAAAATCATGAAGAAATTATCGGAATTTTTAAATAACTATAATTTAACAACTCAATGTCAACATGGATTCTCAAACAGTAAATCAACGACAACAGCAACATAATGTTAAAAACTTGTACTAATATTTTCAAATAGTTGGTATAGTATGGTACTTCCTCAAAGCATTAGATAGCCTGAATTTGGAAACATTTCTTCTAAAACTAGAAAACTATGGTATACGGTGTGTAGTTTTAAATTGGTTTCAAAGTTACTTAGTAGACAATAAACAGCGATACCTTTTAAGAAAGCATACTGAACAAACAGTATGGGGTAGAATAAGAAGTGGGGTACCTCAGGCATCAGTCTTAGGCCCAATTATGTTTCTACTTTATATAAACGGGATACCATTTTTTTTGGTAAAATATGACACCAACAAATATTCTACCCTGTGTAAATTAATGCTTAAAATATATAATTGGTGTGAGGTTAAAAAAATTAAAATCAATTTTGAGAATTCATATTGCATAAACTTTAATCAAATACAAAAACCGAATACTAGTGTCGATCAACATAGCTTCGCGAAGTCGATTTACTAAGACTAATATTGTGTGCAATTTCTTTACGATGGATTGGATCTGGGAGGTTGCGTAAACATTAAATACACTGGCTTGTCTAAGGTCTTTAACAGACTTGATTACGAGTTTTTCATTAAAAACTTAATAAATTCGGTCTCTCATAATCGTTATTTTTTTCTTACGAGGCGACATCAATATGTTTAGCACCATGGTCATAGGTCGTTCAGTTTCATACAAAGATCTAATGTACTCGATGCTTGGACCTCTTTTTTTATATTTATTGTTATGTTCATTGATGATATTTTTGAAAGCTTTAATAATAAAATCCACTTCCTCATGCGGTACATTTTGGAGGTCTCGGTAGGATAGGAGAGAATTTTGATTATCTCTGCTTTGGAAGAAATTATCGTGACCGCAAGAAGCTTACAAAGATAGCATTCTGAGGTAGACGGCATCGTTTCATCAGGGAACGTGTTGATTTGTCTGATGCTGACTGATTAGTGATTAGGAACGAACAATCTTTCCCAATGAGTCGAGATTCTACCTGCACAATTGTCATACATGTGTTCGTGTATGTCGACGCCGAATTGGGCGCCATCAGTACAACGTGATAATTTCGAGGTGGCTTGGGATAAAATTTCGTTGACTACTCGCACAGAGCTGGTGATCCTTAATAATGGTGACTGTAGCAGTCACAGGTATATCGCGGAAAACTTAGAACAAAATACATCCCCATTCTCTCCATATATTGACGAACATTTTATATTAATATATGATAATGTAAGACTGCTCGAGATGTACGAAATTATCATCAAGAAGTTGGTATTCAAAGATTGCAGTGGTCAGAACAAAATCTTAACTTGAATACGATTTAGTATCCTTGGGATACACTTGTCTTTTTCGTAACTGCGTGACGTTAATGTTTCTTATACTGTACAATAATAACTTGAACAGCTTAAGACTAAAACCAATTTTTCCAAGGCGTGTGGCAATTTCTTGAAATACTGTAAATACAATTATTGGAACTTTGTACGTCATTTATCAGTTTAGTTCTCAATAAAATAGATTTCAGGGTATTACTGCTACCGTCTGAGTATAAAATTGATTTCAGATTTTATTTGATATATTCCATCAATTTTGTATTGTATGTTTATTCTTTTATTTTACATGAACGGAATGTTTTTTATGGTTAATCAGGATACTGATTATTTAGTAGAACAGTTTTATTGAATTGATTTTCTTTTGTTACAATTTCATCATTTAAAGACATTATTTGGGCTCTAACAATCAAACTCCCGTCACACAAAAAGTCTGAACTTAGTTCTTCGGATGAAGTAGCAATTACATTGAAATTATTCCTTAAACTTTATTAACTACTACCTTCCATAATAGCTGTGAAAATTATTCAAAATGTATGGTGCTCAACTTACGCAGAAAATTTTAATCTTGGATTGTTTTTCGTATAACTCAGAGCAAAATTTTAGCTAGAACTGATTTTTAAATATGCATTTTAACAAAAATTTTCCACTAGCCGTTTGTATATGTAGGGTGATCCGCGTAAAACAGAACTAAAAAAGATTTTATTTATTTTGTGAACGTGATCTTCTCAGTAGCCTTAATGGCTATAATTTTGTATTAAATGTACAAGTTGCTATGTCATAGTTAGACACCGGACAATTTCCGCAAGTCCTGGACCGGCTTCTCATATGAAAGAACAATAAGCGCATGCACAGCGAGATCTAGACTGTGTTTATTCACTATTCAGTTTATCTACAAACATCATAGTGTGTAGACGGCGTGAGGATGGAACTCTATCACATTTTCTTTCGTGTTTGTCGACAGTTGAGTTGCAGAAAATTGTTATCGGTTACAGACAATGACGCAAAAAATCAGTACGTGTGGATTTGTGTTGATAAAAGTACGAATTTTAAGGGACATAAAATCATTAATGTTATTATGCGTATTTTAAGTAATATTCAGAGAAAACCTTCATTGTTATTATGTAGTAAATAGGTGTTGCAAACCAATGCACGACTAGTTGAGGAAATAGTGGTAAATACTTTGTTATTGGTGTTAAAAGTGAAAATTAGACGGAGCGGCATATATTTATGTATAAAGCTGCCAGGTTTTTACGATCAACATATCCCATTATGATTCATGTATCTTATCTGGTCAATAACTTGAATGCAAGTATAAGGTATATATTATAATAAAGGAGATATTCTAAAATTAATTTCTCAATTACTCTGTACCGCAAAAGGACACTTTGAAACAAATTTATCTTTAAAAAAAGTCTATCCATTTTTTAATAATACGTTGTTTAATTTCTACCACAGAGAATGGGGTTGGTTTTTGTCGAGATTCCCGAAGTAGTTGATACTAGTCGTTTGGTAATGAGGTCTACCGCGCTTGAATTCACCACAGAGGTATTAGTGTAGAGTAAGGTCCATGTCACTGAACGTTACTGTTTAAATACTATGGCTTTTTAACGCGAGTTTTTAGTAATTTCTATATAAATTAGCTGAAAAACATTTAAGACAATGATGTCAGAAGGGGAAAGTAGTAATTTACTTGCTCAATAGGGAAATTATTGTACCTATCAGAGGTGTCTTATGATATATTAAATTTAGGTTATATCAAGCATAAGCATGATGAAAACAACGAATGTGCATGATTATTACTTACGATTTTCTGTAGTAGACTCCTTTGGTGACGCATAATGGTCAGGATTAAAATGTTCCTTACAAACACAAGAATGTTTCGAAGGAGTAAAGTTATCCCTGCGAATCGCTACTACCCACTGTTTTAGGCGAGTTTTGTCTCTCGGAAGCATATGTCCGCCTTTTGTTTCCAAAGAAAATGCACAACACTGAGGCATAATTAACAAGTTTTTTTATTTATTAGTGTACGAAATAATTATAATAAAATCCTATAAAGTTGTTCCGCGCCTAACAATAATTTTTGATAACGACCTTACTCGTCAGTGGCGCCAACTGGTGAGCCTAAAAATGGTAGCCCTCATTCTTTTCTTCAAGTTGATTAGGCTCATATTTTTGTCACACACTAAATAAGAGTGTCCTCTTATTGGAAAAGTTATCTGTATTGAGTCGAGCCTTTTTACGATATGTACCATGAAATGCATAAACTTGAACATTGTATAATTTTTGTTTTCTGCCCCAGCTGAATAGCAAAAGAATGCAGATGTCTAACATTATTATCTAGGTGATTGATTATGTAGTAAAAAAGGAAGGAACAAACTTCTTCGTACCATTTCTTAGCAATAGGTTTTGGGTAGGTTTAATAGAGTTACACACCTGAAGCAAGTTCGAGTATACTGAATGAGTACATAAAAAGCTGCTTAAGGTAGTAAACATCATTGGTTGGTATATTGGGTAGATAAATATTTTTTTGGAAATTCATTGTGATTGCAGCGAAACTTGTCTTAGTCCTAGCTTGTTTCTTTGCATCCTTTTTTTCCGTCGTAGAATGAATGGGCTTGTTTTTATGAAGCTCATTTTCTACATCTAGTCTCTTAATTTCTACTTATGACTTTCCTTCTTTTTTTTACCTATTTACTTTGGCCGTCAATGCATCGCATGCGCTACATGGTTTGGTACGGAGATGTTCAAAACATATTAAACGCCAATCTGGTTCATACGAAATTTTCACAGATGGGAATTTTTCCTTGAACATGGAATAAATTTCTTTATGTTAAGTTGTTCAAGGAGATACAACTTTTTAGAGTCATGAAGGCTATCTATAATGAGATAATCTGCCTTTAAATGAGTTTATGTGATCAAACACTTTGTTGTAAGTATCATCAGGCAACTTGTTTGCTTTAGAACTGTGCTTTCCCCTTTCATTTTTAGTAGCCTTCCCTACATTTTTCAATGAATTTTGTAAATACTCGACTTTGCCTTTAGTAATAACATGGATGTTGCAGAAAACTTTAAAGCAAATAGGTATTTCTATAATTTTGTTATCACGTTTTGCTCTAATTCTATATGCATAAAAACTGTCATGGTACAAAGCACCTACTTCGGGTTTTCGACTTCAGCGCCTCTGAACCGGCACACCAGAAACTAATCCACTATTTTGTTCATTAGTAGTTGTCATACTGTTAAAGTATTTTAGAATACTTTTGCGACTTACTTCATCTACATTTTCAAAACATTTTAATCGTTTGAAAAAGCATGACTCGCCTTGTTCATGGGTTGAGAGCCTCATTTTCTTCGCAACATCTTGTATTCTTCCCGTCATTTGTCTTTTTTTTTGACGATTTGCAGTCCAAAAATTCACTTTTAGCTCTCATTATCACAACAATCCTATAACCTCAATCTATTCGTACACACAAATAAACGTCTTCTTAAATGAATAGGGAAAATACCACCACAAGTTAGGTATTGAGTGACGAATACTGGATATTTCTAGTTTTATTCGGGTTACGCATAGTTTTACTATTGTACAGGGTTGGTAAATTTTGATGTTTGTATAAGGTAACTCGGTAACTGTAAGAAATGCAAAAAAAATGGAAGATACATTCTCGATCACTTTTTTTGAGGAAAATTCATTGGCGAAAACAAAAAATTTGTTATCATCTTCTGTTTTCTAGTTATAAACAAAAGTTAGATTTTTGGACTTTTAGACACACATGTCAATATCTTGGTTGTTTGTAAAGTTATGAAAAAACAACTTTTACATTCTTCAGGCACTTTTTTATGTAGAATACATGCTAAAGTTTTGTTGCTGTGCGGCAGAAATTGTTTGGAATAGGTCTAATGCTTGGCCCCTTAGTGCTAGTACCAATGCTGTTGCGATTTCCTCATCGTTTGAGTTATTTGAACACGCAGCTACCTCGAACGGTCTCTTATAAGTTGATTATGAACTTTAACCGTCGATGGAAGGTGGTTGTAACCTAGAACCAGACGACAGTAGCAATTAACCACGCCTCTCCCTTAATTGTTGTTTGAGTCGAGCCACTCCTTCTTCAACAATACTGACTTTTCCTTTAACTTCACTGACTTGTTCTTTTACTTCACCGACTTTTTTCTATAACGCCTACTTTAAATTTTTCAGAAAGTGAGAAAATGGCTGCCTGCTGTTCCTCTAGGCTTCTCTTTATATCTTCGTTTTCCTCCTGTCGACTTTTTCCAGGCCCTCCATTATTTTTCTCAAGTTTTCTTTCTTCCTGGAGCCTTCTTCCATGTTCTTCTTGTCGCTTTATTTCTTAATTTTCCATAATTTTTCTTTGTTCATCTTTCTCTTCCTGTCGTACTCTTTCTTGTTCTTCTTTTACTTTCTGTCGTATTTTCTCTTGTTCTTCTTTTTCTTCCTGCCGCCTCCTTTCTTGATCTTCCATATTTATTCTTCATTCATCCTGGCGTTCTCTCTTCTGTTCCTCCATTTGTTGCACCAATGCTGCAAGTAAGTCTTGTGCTTGTTTCTCCGCCATGCATCATGTTATAGGCATTAACTCTCGACACGTAAATCAGTTCAAAATAAAGTTTACTACACTATAATGTCCTTAAAATGTATCTATCATGTCTATTTTGATAATAGCCACACTATTATCCACAAAAATCTCGAAACAGCACTAGAAAGTCTTATTTAGAGTCTATACTACTTTTGTGTTGACGAAATTGACTCCACTAATTGTGCAGTGAAATGTTCTAAAACTATCACGATATATTACTATTAAGTCTTCTTTTGAGTCTATAATACGTTCCCGTTAACACAGTTCACGTATCTTCTGTGGTTTCCAAATCGAATGTTCGAGAATTTTTACGAAAAGTCACTTATACTCTTGTTTTTAAGTCTATAACACATTCCCGTTGACACAATTCACGTATCTCCTGTAATTTACAAATAGAATGTACTAGAAATTTCCAGAAATTGCACTAATAGCCCTTTTCTCCTGCCCATAATACGTTATTGCTAGCGACACTCGCGTATATGCAGCTTTTTTCTAAATCGAATGTTCTAGAAACTTCTCAAAAATCCACTTTAAAATCCAGAAATAGTCCTAACTATGTCCAGTAGGTGAATTCTTCGTGTTACCACTAATTCCTGAGAAGACCAATGTACAACCTTTTCGAATATTCCAGAAATTTCTCTTTCAATTCACTTCCGACACCAAATTGTTACGTGTTTGCTATCCTCACAAACACCTATATACGTAGATTCGTTGATTGAAAGTCCAGGTAACACTTAATCACTACTTTATTAACTACTTATTACTTAACAATGATAGATTAATGACAGTCTTAACTATAATCACAATTAAACACTTTATAAGTCTCTTTCTTATTTCTTCTTTACTCGTTCACTTTCAACTGAAGACTGAGCTCTCGGCCCACCGGCCGCCTTATTCATACATCCATTCACGCGGTCTAGAACATTCCAGAACATTCCCAGCCTCTCTCGTAAAATTCTAGTTTGATCTAACCATTCTATACAGTCCAGTGGCGTAACAATACATTATTTAGATTTAAATGTTTTGTTTTTGAAACAAATGTTACTATTGGCTGTGACGTAACCTCACGTGATGTTGCTTATACATGTATAATGTATCTTTTGTTGCATTATTTGGAAATAAAGAGTGTTTATTATTACTTAGTATTATAACTTAATTTATTATTGTATATATTTCAAGTTACTTCTAAAAACGATACCTATGCCATCCATTACGAACTAATGGATTACAAGACAGTGCTGCCAAAATTTCCATAAGACTGGCCATTTATTTTATATTTTAATATAAATGGACTGGCCAATATGTATATTATATTTTATGAAAATGCCACCAGGACGCTATTATTGCTACCGACCTATAGTGTGGTCATTACCAGTTAAAATTATAAAACATATAAAATAAATATGTAGCAATCTAGTGATTTAACTTCTCGAACCCCCCCCCTCACCGTTGACGTGGACGTTACATATTTTGTGTATTATTATTAATAGTATTAATATTATTATTACTATATTGTTGATTTATAACTCGAGCTTTCCTCCTTAACTTGAAAGTGAAATAATGATAGATCTAAAGGTGACAACCCCTTAAAGGTAAATATACGAATGCCCTGTTTTATCGATTAATATCCCTAATTCATTCAATGCATAATTCATTTTGTTTGGATATTTTTACTTCTAATAAATAATATTGCTGTAATCGGAAAAACTCGGCATTAAA
Source organism: Rhamnusium bicolor (assembly GCA_029963845.1). Lineage (NCBI taxonomy): Eukaryota > Metazoa > Arthropoda > Insecta > Coleoptera > Cerambycidae > Rhamnusium > Rhamnusium bicolor. The sequence continues at coordinate 224,690 of JANEYF010000006.1, read as the reverse complement.
TTATATTTCCTGCTTGTTGGTTATCGTCTCTTCATTGATTTTACTATGAAGTTATGAAAAGTTGTGAAAGAAAGTTAGTTTACTGTGGAAGCATAAATAATAAAGCTACTGGGTGTTTCTTATTCAGTGATTACTCAATATAAAAAACATTTTTAGTGTTTATTTAATTCAATGCAATTCTTGCTCCTAGATTGAGTAGTTGTTTTAATATTTTCTATGATAAAACGTATTGGAAGTATTGTTTGTGATTTATTATATACCTAAAACTTTTATACTATCGTATTCAGATAAGAAAGACAGTATAAAAAGTAAAAAACTAAGTATTTATTATTGTTATCTTGTAGGTTTTAAAGAATGCTTATTTAACAACCAATAATTATTTTATTATTTTTTTCTAGAAATGCATAAATACGAAGCAATAATAAGTCAGATTTTTTAAACTAGTGTGGTCCTAACATAGTATTTCTATCTGCCACTACTAGAAGATCAAAGCTTTAGTATCAATCATCTATAATATAAAAGAAGAGTTTTTGTTATTAAGTTATAATAGAAAAAGTAGTATCTTGCAAACCGGTCGCCTTAATCTGATATTTCACTGAAATGTTAAATATTTCACAAACCTTTTAAGTTCTTGTTTTATGACCGCATCCAATCATAATAATTAGAATATCTATTCTTTGAGTTTTCTGATAAATGAGCCATAATAAAGTTGAATAAATAAGGAAATCTTATTAAATACGCTGATGCGTGTGAAGTAATTTGGAATAAAATGACAGCAATTGAAGACAAAAATATTCCATCGCCTACTTGATAGTTTTTTAAGGCATAGTTAATGGTGATATTTCTTTAGGGTTTTTGACTAATTTTTTGGTGTTTACCCAAAAAAATCTTTCTGGTGAATACAATTTTGTATTAAAAACTTGAAAACCAACAACAGACTAGTTTTAATTTTTCCACAAAACCAATAATTTAGCAAAAAATACTTCAACTGGGTTTACAAGACATTTACAAAATTTTACATTTTCAAAATTAATTTTCTCAGTAATTAATGCCCCAAATTTAAATAACTTGATACTGCTGAATAGAGAATCAAAATCCCTTTCGAAAGAGGTTCCTTCCTAATTTAAAATTTTTGGGAAAGTAGTAATAATACAGAAGGGGTGAACACGGGGATATTATTTTCATGCAAAAAAATAGAAAATTCAAATTAAAAATCGACCTGTTTCAGGATTTTTCCTAAAAGTGCATAATTACGCTTAAAATGAATTTATTACATGCAAATGGACCGCACTGTATAATCCCTTGTGCATGCAGTTTACTATACTGGCGACAAGATTTTGCCTTGTAACACATTACCAATATTCTTACCCTCATAACTCATTAAAAATATCTGATGTGGCCAGCACACAACATTCCTATACCAGTATATATCATTCTGATCTAAAAAAATTATTTTATTTAATTCTTCACTTACCACAATCAAATTTTAATAGCGTACCTTGAAACGTTTCATTAAGATTTTTAAATAATTAATTATCAGCGTTATCCGATACTTTCAACAATAATTTATGTCATATATTTTAATAATTTTTTGTTGTTGACATTGACATTTTTGTAACTGAATTAGTCCTTTCAAAAGTCAAATTGTTAAATTTTATAAGGCCAAATGTGTAAAATATTTCAGTTTACATCAGCTTTATTTAAGTACTTAAAATATATTTTATTGACTTGATATTGTAGACATGATTTATAATCTTTCATCAAGAATATATTTTTTTGTAAAGGCAAATACAGAAAACTTTGAGTCCCGTGGATCTCCTTTCAGCTGGCCAATTTTGGTCATCACCGAATTTATCACTGTCTTTGGCCTGCTATTGCGATACTATAGATATGCCGACAGATTTTTCCTATAAAGTTATGTTTTTTCATTATAATTCGTCGAGTTTCGTCCAGAAATGCAATAAAAATTTTTAATTTTTTCTTTCATTCATTATGTCTTTTCTGGTGGTACCATATTCACCAAATTTAATGTGTCATACTGACGCAGTTTTCCACGAAACACCAAAACACTATATAATGCACTCGACGCGCGTTTCACTAACCAAGTTAGCATCATCTGGAGATGATTAAAACTAAACTTATGCTAACAAACTACCCTATTTATACCTACACTATTGTCACGGTTCACCGAACCGTCCGAACCGTGACCCACTAACCAATAAAGCGGGCTATTTGGGATAGGCCCTCTGTCACTATTCATACTATTTTTACACTTTATGATTTCCAAGCTTTCAAATGCATCCAGCTGTCTAGTATTTGTTACATTCCTAATTAATCTTAAGTTGCTAATACCTATTTTATGGTTGTTCTCAAACGCATGTTGGGCTACACTAGACTTATATGTTCTACCATGTTTGAGATGGGCCATATGCTCTTTGAATCTAGTTTGAATTGATCGTCTAGTCTGTCCAACATATTTTTAATTACAATCTTTACAGCTAATTTCGTAAATCCTCGACTTTTCCTTTGTTTCAAATTTGTCTTTTGGATTGCCTAAAAGTTGTTGTAGTTTGTTTCCCGATGAATGACCACTGTCATACCTACATCTTTAAAAATCTTACCAATACCACGGGTGAGATCGAATGGAATCGATACAAATTTCGGATTTTCTCTTTCATTTTGAAAGGTCGAGGAATTTCGAAGCGACTGACTCTTTAAACTTTCCTTTCCTAATTATTTTATTAATTAAACTTACAGAATATCCATTACTTGCAGCTATATCCTTAATCAATGCCTTTTCTTTTTCAAACCTCTCCTTACTGAGGGGGAAGCCTAATAGACGAGGGACTAGAAAATTAAAACTCGCTATTTTGTGTTGAGCACAATGGTGCGAGTTCTTAGGAATATATCTTAGAGTAGTGGTATCTTTTCTGTAAATGTCAAATTCTAACATATTTTCACTATTTCTAATTACTAATACATCTAAAAATGGTAGTTGCCCATAGTTTTCAGTTTCATATATGAATTTAACTGACGCGAAACGACTGTTTAATTTAGATACAAAGTTATCAATATCAACGACTTTTGTATCGAACACTGCAAACATATCATCCACATACCTAAGCCAAACCGTGGGGAAATACTCGAATTCTTCTTTCGCTTTCGTCTCGAATCTGTTCATGAAGAGGCTGGCAATGAATGGTGACAAAGAGTTACCCATTGCTGTTTCTTCATGTTGTTCGAAGAAATTATCGTTGATTCGGAAACAATTTTGTTTCATGCAAAGTTTAGTGTGTTTAAAATATTCTTCTACTACATCGTGACTGAGATTGTTTAATTCGAGTAGATCCTTAAGGTAGTGTAATGTGTCACCTAAAATGTTTTTGAAAATCTTAACTACCAAATTTGGGAAGACATCATTCGGAGAACAGTCAGAATGGAGTCAGGGGAGCTCAAAACATATATATCAAACAAAATTTCGAGGTCGAAAAAAATCACGATTACTATACTTCCTGATATTATTATGTATAAGAAAGTAAAAAATATCGCAATTATAGATTCCCTATTAGATGCTATTTGAACAAAACCGAATGTTATGTCCCCAGATTTTTTAAATAAATTACTTCTTCCGCAGTTTTTTAAAATATCAGAGCGTTTTTAATTTTTTTTCTTATGTAGTCTATGCAGAATGCTCAAGAAACAAAATTTTCATCTCTATCGAAAACATTTTTCGTTTTCATGATGTCATAAATTGTTTTTAATATGACCACAGAATCATTCTGTGATATGACTGAAAAATTATGAAAATAGCCTCAAAAAGTGTAAGCATACGCAAATATCAGATTTTATACAAAAAAAATACGAAATTAAATAGTGACACTGTTCCAGATAAATTTCTCCACAAATATACTGGATAATAAAACCTTCTTTAAATGGTTAAACACAGAAGAGCTTTCTGTCCCATAAATTTTAAATACATCGTTGTGTATAAGCTAGTAATTTAAAAGTCGCTTAAGTGAAATGGGATTTTTTCCTTATTACCCGGAAAATGAAATAATAGCTTGATTTAAAGATGACACATTCTTAAAAGTAAATCGTTTAAAATTGTAATTCGGTTCACGTCTTATATTTATTTGTTTGTGTTTTGCATCGATTAAAAAAAATGTATTCTGTAAATTGCATCTGTTTAAAAATTGACAGTTATAAATTATGGCTTCTATTCTGAATTACGTTTTCTCGTAATTATGTCTTGGTGAAATCAAAAAAGTTGACATACATGCATATCGATGCGTGTTTCTCTGTTGGTGGAAACCACATAAGTTTTATTGTAGAAATCCTCTTCAGTATTGCAGATTTTAAAGTATAGTACACAGTTTGCCTTCATGTTCCCATGTACCATATGTGAAGACTCAATAAGAACAGTCGCCACATAGAGCCCTATGTGCACTGCCCGTTTCTACTTAGCAGATATAAACAAAATAAATAGAGGGGTAGTATATTCCAACCTTGCATAAGTTTTTGTTCCTGATCAATCTTGGCCTTTATCTCAGAAATACTGAGCTGACGAAGAGCAATAACTCCGAAACAGGTAAACGTGGCTGCATAGTTTCTTTTTCTTGAGTATGTGGCACAAGTGTGTGCTTTGTTTAATTTTTGAAACCCAATAACTCCTTCTTTCTTTTATATTATTGTTTAAAAGTGTTACATCCCCTATACTGTGACATAATATTCCATCATATCGTAACTGGATTATAAATAATTTAGGCCCAAAGATAGTTTTACTAATGCCTAGTTAAATAATAAATCTATCTGTATTTTAAATAATAATTTTACCGAATAATTTCTTAATGAAACAAACATTTTACCAAGAATATTTTCATGCAAATATGTATTATTATTTATGTTTCGTAGGCCGATATTATATGCATATTTATGGAAACGTAATCGAGTTATGTTCACTAAAATTTAGCGTGCAATATTCAATAATAAACCGCAATCGATCATTTTCAAGATTTATGTGTGTTGCGGCTTTGGAAAATTCCTCATCAAATTTTAAATGTTTGCTACGAGGGAAATTTTTTAAATTTTCCAATACTACAAATTCTTTTGCAAATATCACCACGTAGGGGGCGTGGGGATGAAAATTAAAAAATCTGCAAAAGTATGAATAATTTAATGTATGAAAATTATTTAATTAAACTATAACTAAAAAGCAGAAAATAAAAAAAAATAATTTTAACGACTTGTTTTTCTGTCGTACTAAAACGTAAAAAATAATTTCTTTGCCAAAAAAAAAAAAAAAAAAAGCAAAGCGTACGCACTGCGTACAATCATACAATCATATAAGAAAAGCAAGTTTAATATATATATATATATATATATATATATATATATATATATATATATATATATATATATATATATATATATATATATATATATATATATATATATATATTTTTAACTGTTTGAATATCACAGAATGCCAGATTCTGAGGTAGGTTTGCAACCATTGCTTGGCAAGAAATCAACTATTCCCGCATCAGTGTGTACGAGAATGTTGTTCTGGACATTCAATTTCGCCCAAGCCGCAGTTCAAAAGTTACAGTTTCTTAAATTCTAAGTGAACTATGATAATACAACCACTTTTAGAGAAAGAAGAAGTCACTATTTTCTTTCGGCACTCCATGATCTTCAAATATTTGTTGAAATCATCAAACGCTCGATCATTGTTTTGTTGATAATACAACTACTTCTAGAGAAGGAAGAATATACACTCTTTTCTCTCTCACACTCCGCATGATCTTCGAATTTTTGTTGGAATCATCAGACTATAATGATAAATTCATGATTTCGTCACCATTCACAATGTTGAATGTATTTTTACTTGTCTTGCAGAATTTATCAAACATGAACCTGAACAACTCCATCCTTGCCTCTTTTTGAGGATCCGACAGCAAATGTGGTGTCCAAGGTACCACAACGTACTAAAATAAAATTGTAGAAGCCTGCATTAAAACTGGTTTTTGGTTTTGTAAAAACTCGCCAATAATCCAAAACCGGTTAACCATCAATCAGAAAACCCATTTAAATTGCCAACACCATTAGATTTTGACCCGAGCTACAAGGTTTCTTTCTCTTTGTGTAAATTGTGGAAGAGTTGGTCAATTTCATTTTTAAAATGCTAATCTAATCTAAATGCATTGAAAACGAAATTGTTCGAAAAAAAATTCTTCCAGATCTTTTTGAAAATGGTTAGGTAGGCATAGAATTTTGAATTTTTTAGTGATATGCGAACTGTACTACGGTCAAATTAGTGCTAAGATATCTAACCCTTTCAAGATATAGTAACGACGTTAACATGCACCGTAATACTATTAGAATTTACAAATAAACTTAGTAATAAAACTAGATCAAGTACAAATCCTTGAGGCATCTCCTTAATTAATTCAATGTTGTAATAATCAATTCAATGTTGTAATAAGTAATTTATCTGTGTTCATGTAGATCTATTTAATTACAAAATAACTTGCCATGTTTTTATATCTACCTTAATAAATTCTGATACCACCAGCCAATTTCATGGTTTAGGCAAAAAGCAGTGCTGGAGAATGTATCTTTTATATCATCATTTACTCGAGCGTGTAGGTGTGCACAATTTTATGGATGAAATGTTTAATAGACAAACAGTACTTATTTTTCAACAATCTATCGATTCCCCAAGTTTCCGTACTAAAGTTGTAATCATCCTGTATAAAAAATTATATGAAAGTTAAGCATGGTGTTTATATTTTATTTAAATGCATATGATAAATTTTGACTTTAGAAAACAATTATTATATTTGCAATTTTCCATTTGCTTGGGCCTACAAAACACTTAAAAACATTACGTAATAATGTTCACGGAAGTTCCATTTCTTGTTATTATCAGTAAAATGTGCAACAATACACATCTGGCTTTTTTCCAGAAAGGGGATATTTTTGTCTATATAAAGGTAATAAACTGTTAACTGTCAGCTGACTGTCAGATTGAATGGATAATATAATTTCTATGTGCATTAATAGAAATATCAGAGCAAACTCATCATGGAAATGGCTTTTGTTTAAAGCTCTGCTGTTGTCATACTATGAAAATGCAATGGAATAATAATCAATATTTCATTTAAACTACGACTAGAAATTTCTAAATAGACATAACATAATACTTCAATAAGCATGCAAACCCATTTGTTTAAATGAACAATGTTTTCGTTATTTTCCAAACTAATTTAATTTAAAAATTGTTTAGACATTTTTACAGGCGTAAAAATGGACAAGTCCAGCAAAATAAGAGTAAAAGGCGCCAAATCCACGATTCGCAAATAAATGGTTCAAAACTCTGTGTACGAGTATTTCTGTGATCAGTCTAATTTCAAGTTGTTACTAGTTTTGAGATTAATTGCTGGAGAAAACGGTATTAACGTATTTAAAGAAAAATGAGTTATGCAGAGTGTGAAATACAAGGTGTTGTGTTAGAATCTAAATCAAAGAAGAAGACTTGGAAGATTGAGAGATGTAAGAAAGAAATTAAATATAGGTATAAAACCATAAGCTGGCTATAAACTGTAACTGTAAAAAAAGTGTTTTGAGTATGCAACAGAAGACATAAGGGAAACACATCATAAAACAGTTTAATTTAATGGAGTCTACTAATAAGCAAAACACTTGTTTGTATGGTTTAATTAATGTGTAGTTTTTGCTGTCAAATTACTCATACAATTGAAAGGACCTATTATTTTGCATTCTTATCTACCTAAGTAATATTTGTGTAAGGATTACTACCTGTTTTAGCAGACAACTCGTAGCATCCACAATATTTGAAGAAATTGTGGATGAAACCAAAGAATGTTTTGATTGACTTTCGAAAAATTAAAAAAGGTTGCATCTCTGTTAATTTTTAACGCAATTCTATTTTAAACCATTTGCATTGTTTGAAAATGTCAAAAGTACAGTCACAACTTATAAATATATAATCGCTAATATTTTACTCATTTTCTTTGAATAATGAACTACCACATAGTGCCTTCGTCAATAATTTTTTTAAACTTCTATAATAGATTGATTTAGATCAACACGTTACGGAATGAATGAACTTTATAAGTCATCTTTTTTAGTCTTTTTTATTACAAATAATCGTACTTTAATTACCTTTTCCGGCTAGTTTCATCTCGAATTACAAACTACACTGATATTGGAGAAGTTTATTGTGAAAGCTTTAAATTCATTTATCTGAAATCTAATCATTTTTGACTTATCACCTTTTGTCCTTGTACCATTCAAAATCTTCCTTATAGTGTAACTTTTGGCTACCAGTGGTGGAAAATTCCAAAAAATGATAGGCCATATTGGATCTTTTAGTTTTTTTCCAATAACTATTTTATTTTACATTTTTTTCGAAAAGTATCTAGACAATAATTTTAGAGCTTTTAAACATCAATTTGCGAAGATTTTTAAAATACGACAATAACTAGCGAGGTTATGAATTTTTTTAAATTGCGGAAATTTCCCAAGCTTCAGATTGTACGATAAAAGAGCACGAATAAGCTCTCTTATTCAACATTTTGCAGAAAATACTGACGAGTGGAAAAATTATTTACCCGTTTATGGCAAAAACGGTCTTATTTTTTGTATTTGTGTTAAGTGAGCACCACCAGTTTTATTGGTTTAAACATAATAATAATAACTTGATATTATATACAAAAACTATAGCCATGAGGTTGATTTTAAATTGAAAAGACCTGTCTTATTGTTCGTAGTGTTCCAGATAACTTCAAATTTACTACAAATAGGCTACAGAATAATTACTGATACTTATTTTGAGTCTCACATAAATTTCTGTGTTTACCACATGCTAACTTGAAAAACTATAACAAATAATAACACTAATTTACATATATTAGGTATCAATACTTGTAGAAGTTACAATTCTGCTAATTTTGGTTCTTACGACCGTACAAAAATAAACAGGGTCTATACTAATAGAAATATAACCATGCCATTAATACTGCAAAGTGGAATGTTTTCTAACAATTATAACATTCAAGTACAAGTAAAATCTAACCAAAAATCAAATAGTACAGAATGCCGAGTTAGGTTTAAACTGGATGATAAAAGTATAAAAAAATGCAAATTCTTATGGGTGCAAAATATCGCCACAAAACAGATAAAAAACCAGTAAGACAAAACAGAAAAATACTCTGCCACAGATAGAAAAGAGCATGTAATGCACTACTGTTTTGGCAGTGCTGATACAATATAATAATAATAACAGCTTACTTACACGTTCAAACGAATGATTATACACGATGTGTTGTTTGTACTTCATACGTTAGAATTTTGTCGTTAAAATAAAAATAGTTACGCACTTTAGCTCTCCTCACAGGATATACATTTTACCTATGCGGCACCAAAAATTAGCACTTCACTGAGCGTACTAGGCTCCACTAAACAATATTGATTTTCATTAATCAATAAATAATCACTTGTCAGGTACAAAAAAGCACACTTGTGCTTTTATACTTAAGAACTTCCTTTGGTAATCTCTCGCCGAGTTCTTCGTACTCAAGCTTTCTTCCCACTTCCTGCTCTTAAGTACTCCCTGGCTATAGAGGTTTTCATTAAATCCATAGAGCTATAGATAAACCACACTTTGATATTGCATAACTAATAGGGTCATGAATAAACTTAAGTTTACCTTTTTATGTCAAATACGAGGCGATCGAAAGTGAACCGCTACAGTATTTAACCATAGTTTTATAAATCATTTTAAAATCAATATATAAAATAAGAATTGGAGAATATTTCTTTTCGTCGCACAATGTATGAGATATCCACAGCTTATCAATTCTTTTTTAATAAATAAATATCATGTAATATCGGCAGAATATTTATAAAGAGCTTATTTTTTTTTCTTTACTTTATATCCAATATATTCTATTTTCTAATAGTAAATATTGCCTATTTTTAGCTGTTAGATGAGCTAATTTAAAACATTTGTTCAAACACAACTATGGACGATCCTTTTATTGAATTGGTTTATTTAACAACATTGTTTAAAATGTTTTGTAACAAAAGATGAAAATGTTACAAAAAATAAACAATTTTTTTTTGCTTTAGAAATACTCATTAGAATCTTTACTTAAATCAAGCCATTGTGTAATTTATAATCATAATAAAAAAGTCGTAAATTTATAGACACTAAAACAAGAATAGGATATGATATTCTAGTCAAATACTTATTTGGACTGTATATATGTGAATTTCCCTATAACAGAAATGTTGAAATGTGCAGCAAATATTGTCTATCTGCATATATATTAAAGTGCAGTGTCTGCAGTTCAAATTGTATTTGTTTAAGTTGAGATAAAATAAAAATTGTTTCGTCCTATTGTGTGAAACAATATAATATGAATATTCGCAGTTTAAATTACCAACTTACTTTGTGGTATACGCAAATTTACAATGCTTTAATATTTTATTTTCTGAAAATTACGAAGCGAGTGTATACCTAACAGTGTACAATGCTTAAAAAAGCTCGTAATTAAGTTTATTAAATTTTACTGTCTCTAACAATGTGATAATTTTCAGTATTTTTTTACTGGTAGATATTAAATATGTGTTTATTCCGCTTAAGTCTCTAGAGAATCAACTAAGAATATAAAAACTGAAAAAAGTGAATATCAGCTCTATCTGAATTTCATTTAAAATATCTATTTTTATTCAAAGTAAAAAATTTAAGAGCTATTTTCATTCTTATAATAATTGATTTATAAACTTGTACAAATTGTAACTTAGTTTTAAACTAGAACTTTAGTTAAATTTTTATAAAGATTTTTTCATGTTCCTCAACTCGATTTTTTATATCACAACAAGTTTGACCAATATATCGGGTGATTCACAAACAAGGCCCAAGCCTTGTTTTTTAACCGATCTTAGTGAAATTGGAAATACTTTTAGTACCTATAAATTATCATCTTTATACATATGAAGTACATATTTGTGGCTTCCTATTTGACTGAAAGGGACTACAACTTTTTTTATTTAAATAGCAACCCTATTTTTTTCGTCACGTCGATAGAGAAATCAAGTTTCTGTACAACAGTTCTTGAACATTTAAAATCGGTTAAAAAATAGTCCACTAGCAACCACTTTTACTTTTACCCATTCAAAGACCAGACAGATCCTAATGATAAGACAAGTGGCCATGTCTGAAATATTACACACAAAAACTGATAATTTTCAAACATCTCTGTGAAAAGCGGCAATTAAAATACGATTTTTAAATTGCAATATTCATATATTTTTTGTATAAATTTGAAGGGAAACGAGTAAACTTGAAGATAAAAAAGCCTAGAAGATCTCAAAGTTTTAGATATTAGGAATATTCGTAACAGAATTTCATTTATTTTTCATAATTCATTAAATTATCTAAAATACAAATTTTATAAATACCCTAACAGTTAAAACACTTTAAATAACTAAAACTAGCAAATGATTGAAACTGATGTTCAATATGTATTCTGTTTGCAGATCGACATAATCTTAACCAGCTCATAGGTTATTTTAAAACATTAGTGCTATCTTGGAGTTATCTGATCTACTGCCATCCGAATTCTTTCTTTTAATTCATCTACATTATTAACTTGTCTTTCGTACACTTTGTTTTTAAGAAAGCGCATCAATGGTAATCTAGAAGAATAAGACCCAGGGAAAGCGCAGGTTATCATACTAGACCATTAATCCTAATTCATCTATTGAAAGTAATCTGTTTTTATACTTGTATTTGCGGAGGAGCTGGAGTACCGTCTTGTTAAAAAAAATTTTGGCTATATCTCTGACTTTGCCAGAAGTTCCTTTTTCATTTTGCAGATATTCTAAATCTCTTGCATCATTGAGAGTTGAGATAGTTATTCTCCTTGTATTTTGCGGTGGAGCTGGAGTACCGTCTTGTTAAAAAATTTTTGGCTGTACCTCTAACTTTGCCAGAAGTCCCTTATTTCATTTTGTAGATATTCTAAATCTCTTGAACCATTGAGAATTCCTTCAAATAAAAGACACCCATTCAAACATTAACTCCAAAGCGTTCTTGGTGATTAACTTGTCTCACTATATGAGGATCCTCACGAGCCCAAATTCTATTATTGTTTCGTTAAACGCACCGTAGTGGGTAGATCTGGATTCATCAGAAAAGAGAATAACTTTTGCAAAACCGTTTACTTGGGAATAACTTTGCAATAGCCAATCACAAAACTATACTCTTCTAAGAGGATCTCGTTCGCAACAATGCTGACGAACGTCATAATTGTAGCTTTTGAATTTGTGTTTTTTTAATATCCTAAATATTAAGGCTAATATTCCTCTCAACAGCTATCTCTCTTTTAGAGACTGTAGAATTCATTTCTACATAAGCTATCAACCTCTACATCTTCGCTGATGATTATATTTTCTACGTTTGGGTTATTTACCTCCATTCGTATTTGCTGCTCATCTCTTACAAAATATCGTCTGTCTGGATCGTTTGCTTTTGATAATAATATAATTTGAAAAAAGTGTCGTTTAAAACGACAGCGTGAAAAAAAAAATAACTGACTAGTTAGTTAGTAGTAGCTACTTATTTTACTAGGCAAGTAGGCCACAATGGGCCCTTTTTACCTAGGGACCTACAGTTTAGCGTGGACTCCGAACCACGGTCTTCGACTGTCAACTAACCCACCGCCTGGCCTGCCCGCCTGCACCGCTAGCAGAGTGGCAAACCTCCTGGGTAGGTCTCTTCGACCCTCCACCCGGGCTCGCCTCTCCGCCTGCATCAGGCTAGCGGCCTTCCCGGGATTGTCTGTTGACAGCCTACCGACTAATAGATGAGCTATCGTTCATCCATCCAATTGCCGGACTCGATCAGTGCTGCTTAACTTCAACGATCGAATATCGGAAATTAAACGAATGTCCATACCTCATCCCCAAATAACTGACTAAGTATTTCATATTTATGAATGTTGTCCAAATGTTTTCTGAAAATTTTTTCATATAACGAAATTTGATTGAAAATTAAATTTCCCTCAGATACACTACATTTAAAAGTTCCTGTCATCGAAACATTTATTTGAAGCGCAGCGTCATCTACATATTTATATATTAAAAACGCATTGTATCCAAAACTGAAGCCATTTATACATTTTAGCAATTGGCTTTTACATAATTCAAATATTTATCAGTTTCTCGAAGTTTAAAAAAATATTTCACCTGGAAGTTGTTTTGGTACACACTGTATATTGTCTTAAGAACTTGTGGCAACTAAGATGGAAAACATATAATAGCAGGAATGTACGGTCAGTAAATTTGGAGTCCTCTGTTTGTTTTCTTCACTATACTTAGGATATATTGCTAAGAGTCAAACAAAAAATGAACATATAGCGACGTTTTTCTAACAGAAAAAAGAAACAATGGAATTGTATATATCTTTATATATGTTTGTCCACTGTCTAGCTTATATCTTTTTTTTATTGAAAACTTTATATACAAAGCAGGGTGTAGGTAGACTTTCCTTTTCAAACAAAAAGTTTATATATTGAGGCCATATGTCAACATATGTATCAAAAACGGTCTTTGGGATAGCTATATTATAAAGAATTTCACTTCAAAAAGGTTATAAACTACAAAGGATATACCGGATAATTAAATATATTTGCCCTTCAAACTTTATTCTCGGAAATTATTTGAAACGTAAAAGCAAAAAGTATATGAAAAATTCCAAAGTATTTGTGACAAAGTTGCAAGAATATTTATCTTGACCATATCGATAGTAAATTTTACAAATGAAATATAATTAAATAAAATTAAAAGAGAAAATATCTTAAAATTGACAGGTCCTATTAATAATAGTAAGAGGATACGATAATACTAATGACAGCTACTAGTAATCAAAATATGTTTTAAGTTATCTTGAACAAAAAAAGATAATTTTTATTCCTATTATAAATTTGGAAACTTGAAATTACTCGTTCCTTTATAATATATATCATGTAATTGCTTCTCTTAAAGCACTGTAAAACAAAAATGTTTTTAATTGTACAAAATAATGAATAAATGTGGCTCTTACCATTAAAGATTTTTATAAAAGTCATGAAAGTAATCGATTTATTTCTTTTGCAGCGAGAGTGTTTTATTATACATTTATTACTAATGACCATATTTTTAAGAAAATAATTTCTAATTGAAATACTAGCAATCATGTAGGATTCATAAACATTGTTCTTTAAGTAATGTTTTCTTAATAAATATAAAATTTTTAATTCAAAAATTTTATAAGCAATTTAGCAGTTCAATTTTGATTGGGATGTGTATCGGCTTTTTAATCAGACTGCAAATTTATTTTTACAAATTTTAGCACCATGCTTTTATTTTATATAGAATCACCATAACACAGCAACTATACAACAATTAGTATTCCTAAAGTTATAATTGCGATAACTAAATAACCTTTCAGTTTTAAATAAGTATGTTGTGTTTGGTACTCTTTACACAACATTAAAGTTAAAATATTGAGAATGTTTTATAGTATTTGTAATTTTAATTTGAAACAACTGTGTAAGAAGCTTACAAAACTTTTATAAAATTGATATATTACTGTCCTGCAGTGATGTATATAAGGCCTTTAAAACCCACATGAAACGAATACATAACTGATATGGGTTTCTGTTATATACATAATAAATGACTTAATTGTTCTGTAAAACGGTGACTATTTTCGTTTTATAATTGTCATATGTGAATGAAAAAAACGTTTTTATGACAAATATATTTTTTTTCATATTTTGCTTTATAGACATTCTAACAACGTTTTTATAACCACTTTGTAGTTGGTTTACTGCCTTTCGACTCCCGGCTTCAAATCCCCGTTTAGATTCTGACAAAGTCGATGGGATTGGTTGTGTGTCCGCGTTTTTTTTTCAACTGTGTAATCCCTGTCCGTGTAGCTTCGGCTATGGTTTGAGGGTTGTCTAATTTGTGGTCTGTTTTATGTTTTGCACCCAAAGCTTTTGTAAAGCTACCATATGTTTTCAAATTTTTTCCCAAGTGGTGAAAATTCTTTTTATTCCATTGTTTTCTTTCGGGATAACTGTTTAAATATCTATCACAAGCTGTATTCGAGTTTTTCCTGCTTCTGTGAATACTTCTGACATAATCATTCATTTTAATAACGTAAATTAATAAAAACTTTGGAAGATCTGGGTGCCTTTTTCTATAGCTATTTGCAAAAGACAGCTACAACTTAAAAAAATGTATATGTCAAATACCATTTACGATGATCACCCTGTACAATTAAACAACTACAACAGTTGTTACTTCATATTAATTGGGATAATTTAGTATTCTTCTGTTGCGTACTTATCTAACATCCTGCCGGATGCCAGTCTCTAGTTAAATGTTAGATGCGAAAAATATAAAAAAAAAATTCATTCTACTCCCCTTTCAAACATTTACGGGTTATTTTTTGACTACTAAATGCAGTAAATCACAGAAGTTACCTTTTCAAATATATTTTTTGACATAGACAGAAAAGTTATGGAATTCACTTCTTCCAAGCACGGTGTTCTCATTTCCTGCGTCTATAAAATCAAAATAAATAGGAAATTTTCTCGACGATCTACAGATTTGTACGTCAAAAAATGCCCATCAATAAAACATTATTCTTTCACCATGTTTATTGAATGGAAAATGGATGGAAGCATCTTTTGTACCGTCTGTATTTTTTATGCTGAAAAAATAATTAATTTTAAATTTAAATTAATAATTTAAAATTTCAGAACTTGTTAAAGTTTTTTTTACACACCCTATATAAATATCGTTTCCATAGAATTATAGCACGAGTTTTAGTTACCACGCATAATATTTTCATTTTATAGAACAACATTACAAGTTTTATTACAAAATTACATAAATTTGCAAAATAAATATTGAAGCATGAAATCATTCTATGTATATTGATTTTGAAAATTGGCTCAAACTGAATACTTGAATTAATGAAGTTAGGGGAAGAATTTATCTCAGCAACAACTATTTACATTAAAGACATGATACGAAAATTTTTATTACTAACATGTATTCTAAATTGATCCTTTGCATATGTAACATAATACTTTGTTGTCCTGGTTAGATATACATGTAGCAACTACGAATGATGTTGATAGAACTCCTCTTGTAACACAACTGCAATTTATTTATAAATTTACTCCAAGGGAGTAATATTAAACCTGATGTCGGTTGGAAATATTGTCTCTATGTAAAAACTAATAAAGGTAATAACGTTGTTATTTTAGACAAAGCACACCATTATCAAGAGTTAAACAATATGATTAATAATGATCCTTATAAAAAACCTTCTAAACATCTATTACTAAAAATGATTACCGAAGTCAGATATGTACTCAAATCATATAACAGCTTTTTATAGAATCTGATTTGCTGGATGCTATATTTCTCTTTACTAATTTAACTGACACGGAGAAACACGACAGACTCGCGATAATAATTACAAGTGGAGATACAGAATAAATGGAATACCAGTTTTAGATTGGAATCGGGAGGACGGGAGCAAGCAACTAAATCCATGAAGCACTATAGTATTGAACCTCCCCGTAATGAAGTGAAGTAAAGGCGTTATATTGCGATACTACTTCTTCAAATTTGGGTCGTTTAAATGGTGCAAGTGTTTTATTAGAACAAATGTTGAACGAGATTTACTTTATTTGACATTATATTTATGAAATTATTTTACAAACTGTTTTTGATGTAAAAATGTTTTGTTCTGGTGGTCCCCACGTTCCATTACTTAAACGCATTGGCCTAAAATTGATCATATTAAATTAAAATGCAATGGACAATGAAAATATTAATAAAATGTAACAAAATGAAGATCTTAACATTCTTGATTTTACAGCGAAGGCTTTAAATATGCAATAGCCTCAGTGGCTATATAGAATCTCTAAACCTGACTCAGTTACTTCTAGGTAAAATCGATCTTAACTTCAATATTCGCGCTCCTGGAGCATTTCATCACGCACATTGGATTGCAAAAGCAATTTTCTGCAAAAAAAAAAATTATTTAGACTAATTTCAATTAACAGCAAAAGTGAGGAAAATTGTTATTGAATTACACATTTTTATTGTTAAAATATACGTGAAAGCCCGGTTTACATATCTTTGTTCACATAAACCTCCATATCATAACTTTCAGTTTGTAAAAAATCTTATTTACAAAATAATAACTGATCCTGTTATATCTGAAACAGCAATTTCCAAAATTCAAAATCATTTTTGGTATTTAACTCCTGAAGCTTCTGCTCTATATTTATTTGATGATGACATTTTAATAGACGATAAAAAGGTTTTAGTTAAGAATTTAACAAAAGAATACTCATTTGAAGAAGGCAATAAACACCTCAAATTTAGTTATTTATGACTTATGACATACAAAGTAAAGAAATATGTAGTTTTAATTTTTTACGGCACCAAAATTTAGTTTAAAAAATTTGAGCTTTCTACAGAATGTCTCAATTTATTTATTTTATTTATTTATTTATTTAGATGCACTGTTCAACGGGTAAATAACCCAATTACTGAACAGGGAAGTAGGCAAAAAAATATATAAACAGAAATATAAATACATGTATATTAAACAATAATTACAAGACAATAGATAGAGAAAAAGAAAACAAAATAGTAATATGTATAACATGTCATACGGAAAACCAAGTTCTTACTTGAAATGCAACATTTTTGTGTCATTAAATGGATGCCGGTTGCATTACAATCATTACAAACAGTATATAGCGAAGAATGTTTGAGTATATTTGTACGAGGTGTCGGGAGGTAAAGTGGCAACTTTTCTCCGGAGGTTACTCTAGATATAAGAAAGTTAAATTTAAATAAAAAATCTTGGCAACTGTTGTGAATAATTACAAAAAAAGACGAGAAAAATATTTATCTCTGGTTTCAAGACTTGCCACAGAGTGTTCTTCCAATAACACACTTTGAGGAAGACCTGTAGGCGAGTAAGTGCAATCAGCTCTGAAGCTCAAAAATTTTGAAAATCGACGTTGAACAGATTCTACAATATTGATGTGTTCACTGTAGTAAGAAGATGATACATAAGAATCATACTCAAGCTCAGATCTGACAAAAGTAAAATATAATAATTTAATTGTAATTATGTTGGTTTTTCGACAACTTCAAGCTATAAATTCGTACGTTCTTCCAGCTTCTAAAACTTTGGAATTTATGTGACAAAGGAAAGTTTATTATCAACGATACCATCAGGATCTCAAAAAGTTGGTGGACGATTTAGAGCGATATTATCAAAAATAGTATATGTTGACTTCGTTGAAAATGACATGATAATTATTAACATTTAGATGAATTTATTTTCTTGACACCAGACGTTTACATTATCTAAGTTACTACGAGGATGGAGACAGTCACAAAAACCGTTAATAACCGAATAAATCTTTAAATCATCGGTATTAAGGAGACAACTCACGTCCAAAACATTTACAATGTCATTTATATAATTTAGGAATAACAAGAGTCCAAGGATGGACCCTTGGGGGACACCATATGTTGCCAAGTAGTCAACAGACTTAAACCCATTAAATACTACATATCGAATCCTGTTATATAAGTAATAATTAAAAAAGCTAATCAATTGATCGGATATACCAAAACTACTAAGTTTATGCAGTAATACGTTGTGGTCAAGCCTGTCGAATGCATTTGAGAAATCAGTGTAATTACACATATTTGTGTCTGCGTAATAATTTAATCGGCTAGCAATGACGATCCACAAACCTAAGAGGACAATGAACAGTACAAAAGTTGTCTTGAAGTTATTAACAAGTTGAGAGTTGCAAACGATACAGCTGAGAGAGGTTATTAAGTTAATACTTATTTATTTATTCATTTATTACTAGTACAAGCATCCATCAGATTGAATCCAATTACAGAATGGGAACATATGATACTACTTGAGATAATGAGGAATTTAACAGACAAGAATATACAATACCTACGACTAAGAAAGTACATAGTTAGAAATAATAGAAATTTCATACATTAAGAGTTTTCAGTTTTTTTTATTGAGGCTACATTACAGTGAAAAACATCAAGAGAGTCTCCTGTACGTCATTATATGCAGTACACATTCGATGGAGTGCGGAGAACTTCCTTATATTTGTTCTAGATGTGCTTAAATTAAAAGTTGGATATTTACGAGCGGATAATTCAACATTGCAACAATTTGTGGACAATCTACCGCATTAACTAATATTTTGTGCAAAAACGTTAACTTGTCTTTTTTTCACGTCTATTCTGCAGATTCGCAAAAGAAAGTCCGTTAAGCATGACAGAGTGAAAAAAACCAATTGGAGGATAGATCCCATCCTCTTTATAACAATAATATTTTAGAAATTTTCTTTGTACTTTCTCTAAATTTTGATTGTGATATCATAGGAGGGCACCATATATTGGACGCATCTTCAATTCACAAACTCACAAATGTAGGAAAAAGGTATTTTAATGTACAGATATTGTTGAAGTTGGAAGAGTTTCTAATAATGAATTCAAAGGCTCTAAAACAAGCAGAGGTGAGATTGTTCATATGATCCACAAATGGAAATTTTTGATCGAACGTTACACCCAGATCTTGAAATGTTTCGGGTCTATTTAGAATAGAATTATTTAACGAGTAATCAAAACTAATTGGTTCTATTTTATTGGAAAAGGTCATTACATTACATTTTGCTACATTCAAGTGTAATTTATTTGCAATACGCCAATCATTTACAATTACTAAGTCATCTTGTAACTTTCTACAGTCATCGATGATTCTGATATTATAATAGATTTTCATGTCTGCATACAATAGGCAGCTTACCTTCAAATCAGAAACAATACGCGAATACAAAATATTAACAAAAGGCGAAGAACAGTGCCAATTAATAGTGATTATCGATATAAATAAAGAAACGTTTTAGGATAAGTTATTTATTTTATGAAATTACTTAAAGGCAGTACAATACCAGTAGTTTTGTCCAAAATCATACGGGGGAGTGTGTATGCGGGAGTTTGCAACCTCTGTCTAAATTGTTAGTATCTACTTTCTTTACCCATACTTGTCTTTCTGAAGGCCTCTGTTTCTAATTGTGCACTAGTGTATTATCTATGTAAATTTAGTAGTGGTGAGAGGTATATGAAACTTCTCATATGGTCCAAATGCTACTATCCGACCGACATCATAGATGTCTCTGTGGCGGATAGCGACTTGCGAAGCAAGTACCGAGAGCGGCGACCTCTAGCCCAGGTGGACTAAACTACTGTTTTTAAATATGATTTGAACGAAACAACTACTCAGCGGGCAAATACCACGGCCTGCATTGGATTATACCTTAAAATCATGATAGATCATCATAGCCAGTATCGTTTGTCAATTCCTAACCAGACATAGACCGGTTTCGAACTTATTAGTTCTCCTCAGTTCGGATAGTAGCATTTAGACCATATGAGAAGTTTCACATACCTCTCACCACTACTCAATTAACCTTAGTCAGTATATAACTAGCAGATTGGCCACTATCATTTGTCTTTTCCATAAAATATGGCATACTGATGATATTGGCTACGATGATCTATCATGATTTGAAGGTATAATCCAATGCAGGTCGGGGTATTTGCCCGCTGAGTAGTCGTTTCGTTCAAATCATATTTTCAATCTATGTAAATATTAAATTTTTGAGATACGATTTTTAATCCAAATGAAATCATATATTATTATAGAAATGTTTTATTTTCGCACTCTGGCGGCGCACAGTGGGGCCTAGGACGTCAGAAGTTGGCAGAAATTCGAAATTTCGAAAAACGCCTTATCCGATTTTTATTATGTGTAGGTAATACCCAATGTGTCTGCGCATCTATAGGTATTTTATTATCACTAGAAATTGTGAACTACCTGCGATACACCGGTCTAAACTTGTGCTTCCTACGCGTTATTAATAGACGGATTATAGAAAATTTAATAATACTGTTTGTTTTTATTTGCTTATTTCTCGGTGGATTTTAAAGTAATTTTTATTTTACCAGGACGTCATTACCCAGTGGTAAGTCTAACAATTTTTATAACATGTAACATTCTATTCACACACGAATATAGTAATGATTTTTTTGTTGAAGCTATTTTTATATCGAAAATCAAAATGTATGATTTAGGAACCTTAGCGTTTTAGTTTAGTTCTCAATGTTTCGGAATTATACTTTTAGTCATCAATGTTAGCTAATAAGATGATCTTTTAGGGATATGGTTAGAAACTTGCGCATGTTTGCGCCAATTTGAACTAGCTTAAGATAAATATGAGTTATTTTCAAATCTTCTTTATGTATATACGAGTTTATATTTTTAAATTCATTCATTTCAGGACCGAGCTCTGATGAACTTTTTCTGACAAAGACATTCCTTACTTGCGTAGAAAAGTTTTTGTTTTTATAAAAGATTTTGAGAAGTAGGTACGGTGTAATATACACAGTGAAAGATTTCTATTTAGTAACTACGCATGGTTTGAAACATCTATAAGTTTTCCCAATTACCCTCCAACAAAAAAGGGAATTATTGAGAGACCTAAAATGTGTTTTTCTAAGATATCTGAGAAAGAACAAAGCGTCTAAACACACAACATACAATAATTGAAAGACCCCATGTTTACAGGGCAACAGACATTGTCTATCGCTCTGTAAACGCGGGGTTTTCAATTGCAGCTACAAATGAGCCACTGGCTTCCTGTCGGTGGTGTTCGTTTGTGTCGTTTATGTATTTTTTGCAATCCTGAACGGCATTGCGCCTTCCAGATTCAAATCCGTATGATCTTTCTTGATGGTATTTTTTAAAAATTGTATCTTTGAGTTCACACCCCATGATCAATTTTGGGCCTCCAGATTCCCAACTAATAGGTAAAACATCCAGGTCCGTGAAAATTGGCGAATTGACCAATTACTTACAGTGCAACGTTTGCGCGTTGGCATTAACCTAAGTTGAGGAGAGGGACATTTGTATCATCTATAAATAATCTTTTTATGAAAACTAATAAGAACTTAACGTTATCGCCAGCTATAAAAAGGCATTGTTTGTCGCCCTGTAAACACGGGGTCTTTCAATTGAAGCCATAAATGAGCGACTGGCTTCTATCAGTGTTTTCTGTTTGGGTCGTTTTGCCTAAGTTGTGTCTATTTTTTTCAACTTTGCTACGCCACGCTGATGAGAACTAACAAGTCCGAAACACGTGTCCACGGTATGCATCCTTTATGCGGGTCTCACCTTTGATATCCGTCTTGAGATATACTGTATACGCCCCACTACGCGTCATATTAGGACTGCCATTTTGATTTTTTTATTTTTGACATCAGATTCGGCATCAACGATTCCAAAAACCCATAAGTATCCATTTCCATGGAAATACATCGAGGCCTTGAGTTTATGCCAAATTTTGATGTGGTTTGCCCCACGGCGCGCCGTGCTGATGAGGACCAACAAGTTCGAAACGCGTGTCCACGGTATACATTCTTTATGCGGGCCTCACTCGAGTTATATAACATCCGTCTTGAGATATACATATATGTATATAGGCCCCACTGCGTGTCATATTATGACTGCCATTTTGAATTTTGTATTTCTGATATCAGATTCAGCATCAGCGACTCCAAAAATTCCAAAGCACCCATTTTGATGAAAATCCAACGAAGCCTTGAATTTATGCCAACTTTTGATATAGTTTGCCCCACTGTGCGGCGGCACGATTATCCAAATTTGGCAAAATTGTAAATCAGTAATTATTTCATCACACAAAACCACTTATACCTTAGTATAATGGGTGAGAAGGAAAAAAAATTGAGTCGCAAAATTTGGGCCATCCTAGTGAATAACCGAAAATAATCCCTCCGTACAGGTTACCTTGCTTGAAGGAAGGGACAAAAAGAAAACCACAAAAACTCGAACAGTTTCAATTTCAACACTGTTATGCAAATACGACTAAAGCCGTCCAGTAAAAAAGCACAATAGAGTGCATTGGTCTGGATATTATCCATTTCCATTCATTGCCTGTTCTCTTTGACAGTGACAAATGTTTTTCTGTAAATTAAATTAAAAGGAATGAGACGGCATACTTTTTTGTGTGGAACTTTGATGAAGTTAACTGGTTTTGTTTCCAAAGAAATGTAACGATAACAATTTTATGTGGCATATTAAAATACTTTTGCGTGTCACCCCCTAAGTGAGTGACATTTAATTTTTAATAGTATAATAAATTTTAGAAAATTCAATTCTCGTTCACAATAACATATTGTGCTCTATATAATACCCTTTCCCTGCTTCCAGTAATTTACTTAATGTAGTGGTATTAGTGCTTGTTTGTATAAGGTGCAATTAACTTGACAAATGTTGGTAGAACTATAGTTGTTTCCATTCCTAAGGTAGATTTATTGGTGTATAGGCAAAGTGCGTAAACCAATTGCGTGGTCAGAGCGCGGTTAAATAGATTAGTGATTAATTCAATTGTTCCCGCTTGTCAGCGCCAATGCGATCTACGAGACCTCGTCTATCTTGTTCATCCCAGATCGCCCTTCGTTGCTCCCTATATACTGACAGCTCGGCTATCTCTTTATCTAAACAAATTTATATTAATTTCCTTTTTACCGACAAAACGATTTACATCTCCATTTTTAGCTCAGCAAATAATTCATGATACGTTTAATTTTTTTCATAGGCCATTTATTTCCTCGCCGTCATTAATGTATTGTTCGTGTTTTTTACTGCTTTGAAATTCGATTTATAATAGTTAGGATAACTTATATTAATACACAATCACTGTGGAGTTGCCCAATGGTAGCTGCTTTCAGTAACGTCTCATTTACGTCCCCAATTAACGCATATAGGTTGATAAATGATAAATAAAATAACTGCGTATTACCTACAGATATAAAACTTCTTACCTTTTTACTGGCCGAGACTGTGGAACAGCGAACAACTGCATGCGTATAGTTTGCGAAACAGATATTGTGACGGGACGTCCGAGGTAAGACGCTACG
The DNA here is from genome assembly GCA_029963845.1 of Rhamnusium bicolor. Classification (NCBI taxonomy): domain Eukaryota; kingdom Metazoa; phylum Arthropoda; class Insecta; order Coleoptera; family Cerambycidae; genus Rhamnusium; species Rhamnusium bicolor. The sequence continues at coordinate 200,531 of JANEYF010000006.1, read as the reverse complement.
GAACGCAGAGCCAGATTTACCTGTATTGTTCATTCGTTTATTTTTTTCAATGTAGGTTTTTTTGCTCAGTTTAGCTAGCAACAATTTAACAATTGTACAAAATAGTTTAACTGGAAATAAAAGTATTGAATTTAACGTATTGACTTTACATACAGCAGTTAAAGTATTCAAGTTTGCTTAATATAAATTGTTACCACCCAGCAAGAACCGCTAGGAGGTATGAGCATTGCTTGCCAGGAAAGGATGGCTATGGAATATTAGTACAGAATAAAGACATTATTTAAAAAGTAATAAGAAAGCTTTAAAAACAAAATAAAAACAGAAAATATACTCAAAACAGAACAAACAGAAAAAACAGAAATAAATTCTTTTCTCAATAAATGAACTAAAAATAAATTCTAATAATAAAGTTATTACTATAATAAAACAGAAAGACATATTTTTGTCAAATTGAAAAAATAATAACATTAATAACAAAATAAAATTTATGGTGGGGGGTTTCTATATTTTAATGTAATTCTGTATGACTGTTTCATGCCGAATCCAAAAATGACTTGCATTTTGCTCTATCACGCAAGGTATTTTCACAAAGTAAAAATACATGAACGGTTTTCTAATAAAATGTATTAAAATCATGCATTACAATAAAATACTTCTCATTTTTAATTACAAAATTTAAATCAAAATTTACAAGTACCTACAAGAAAATAATATTACAAAAAAAGTTGTTAACATTTTTACATGTCTCTTTGCGAATGAAAACGCTTTCTTTTACTTTCAATTGAACACTTAGTTGAAGCCCGTTTATGTGAAGTTTCACCTTCAGAAGATTCTCTCTTTAAACACCAACAATAGTCAGCCATCATGGCGACGTTCCGTCTTCCTTGATATCTCATCTTCATCTGTTTAATGACCTGGCAAAACCTTTCACCTTGTTCTTCACTCACCGCCCCAAGATTTTCTGGAAAATGGTCAACATGGGAATGAAGAACATGAAGTTTCAAACTCATACTGCACCCCAATGTTTTATAATTTTCTAACATATCGTTGACTATATTCTTGAAATCAGGATCTCTGTTATTACCTAAGAACTTTTGAACTACATTTTTGAAGCCAACCCATGCAGCCTTTTCTTTATCATTCATTGTTGAGTCAAACACTCTGTCTTTCATTAACTCTCTAATTTGTGGCCCAACAAAAATACCTTCCTTAAGCTTGGCTTCTGATAAACTAGGAAACTTTGAACATAAATATTTGAAGCAGTTCCAGTTTTTGTCGAGAGCTTTAACAAATTGCTTCATTAGCCCCAACTTAATGTGTAACGGAGGCAGAAGAACTGTTTTCGGATCGACCAAACTTTCTTGTACAATATTTTTTGAACCAGGTACTAAATTAATTCTACGTGGCCATTCTTTCTTTTGCCAATGTTCACCTCATGCTCTACTGTCCCATTCGCATAAGAAACAGACCATTTTAGTATAACCAGACTGTTGGCCTAAGAGCATACCTAAGATTTTAAAATCTCCGCATAACATCCAGTTGTGGTCTACTTATTTCACCTTTTCAAGTAGGAGTTTCAAATCTTCATATCTTTCTTTTTAAATGAACAGTGTGCAACCAGGATTGATACGTATATATTACCATAATGCAACAATACACCCTTTAAACTCCTTTTAGATGAGTCTATGAATAACCTCCAGTCATTTGGTTGATAAATGGATGCTCCTAACTTGTTAACCAATCCTGGAACATCATGGCAGTAAACAAGGGATCCCTTTTGATCAAAGTATTCTAAAAATTCAGTTTCACGTTTTCTATACCATGAGAATGGAAGAAGTAAATTCTTTTCACTCAGTCTAGATCCCAAAAGTTCAGCAGACTCTTTTGAAAGTCCTAAGTCACGCATTAAATCGTTTAGTTCATTCTGAGTAAAAAGCTGAGGCTGAGTACTTTGTAATGAAAAGTCTTCATCCGAATCTTCAATTTCTAATTGCGAATCAGAATCAGACGACAAAAGAGTATAATTCTCTGGTACAGCAAGTACATCTGGCCCATACGCTACTGGCCTTATTGCTGATAGAAGGTTCGGATAAAATATTTTTTCTTATTTTTAGTATTAAAGCCACTTACATCACACAAGCAAAAGTAACAATCTTCTGTATGATTGCTGGGTTCCCGCCACACTATTGGTATGCCGAAAGGTAAGGATTTCTTTTTATTTTGAGTCCACTTTCGTAATGATTCAACACATGCATGACAAGCTCTGTGTGGCGCCCATGTTTTGTCTTGGTCTCCAAACTTTACACCAAAGTTCGCAGGATAACTTCTTTTCACGAATTCCGTAATATTTCTTTGTCTTTTTTTTTACTGTATATGAACCACAAATGTAACAAAACACATTGGCGCTGTTTTTACAATGTCTTGAGGACATGACGAATTTTTAATAACTTTATCACGCTATTATATAATATACTGTAAGTACACGTTCAACTACAGTTAATTTACTACTGACTGTTGTATGTGCTTTTCGAATACTATGTATATATTTTGGTTCTAACTAGAAACGTCTAGATTAAAAGGCAGTGGTCCTTAACAATTTTATTTTAAAAAGATATGTATTAATTACTAATAATGTCGTTATGTATGTTTAGAGTAAACACTGCGTGATACACGAAAACTAATAATACTGCAGAGTTCAGAACGACTTACTCTAAAAATGTAAAAAAATTTTAGACGCCTAAAACCATGCAGACCTGTGTAATTAATAACATCCTGAATAAGAATGTTTCTCAAGCACTGAACCACGAAAGCACAAAAATGGAATTAAATAATGCAGTTGATATCACAAAATTCACTTCTCCACTTCACTTTACCTCACCCCACATTGCTTCTTCCTCTGAATCCTCATCCTTCTCACCCTGTTCTTTATTTTGAAATGAACTATTATCCTCGTTCTTTATAATAAATTTATTTCCAATGTTTATATGAAATTTGGCAATTTTTAAATAATCATCCTCAATTGTAATTACTTTCCTACTTTTTTATCGATTTCGCAAAAATATTTCCTTTTCTGACATTTTTCTTCAATCTATACCAAATTAATTCAATCGGGTTGAAAATACAGAAATATGGTGGTAATCTTAACACTTTTTGGCCATATCTCTTCGCCACATTATCTATAATATACTTCTTCTCACAATATTTGCAGGACTTCCAACAGTTGTGCTTCATTATAATTTTCCTCATAGTAGAGATAATGTTCCATTAAAAAAAATTTTAACTACAGCTTAGTAGAACCCTTGTTAAGAATTTTATACAGTTATCTCGAATGGTACTTCGCATTATCAAGAATCATAATGCTATTCAGTTTTAATTTTGGAATTTTGGAAGTAGTGTATTTTAAAACAATTCCTAAAATATTTCTCTCTCCATATTCTTGTGGTGATCCACGTTACAGCCGCCATACAGCAACTAATCCACAGTGTAATATAATCAACCAAGTCCCTTTATTAGGGGAAAATGAGATTGATTGACATTGCCTAGATCCATCAGTCCATCCTTTTTTTACGGTGTCACGAGTATCAACCAAGTTTCATCTAGATAATAAATTGGTCTATTTTCCCTTCTGAGTTCTTTTATCTCTAGATATTAATTTAGCCAATCCACTATTTGTCTACTTTCCATAATCGCCATACGTTTATTCAAATGTAACCGATTTTTTCTTACTGAAAACACTAATGAACTTTGATTTTAACACCGTAATCATTATCACTTTTATTTTCACAAACACAATAAGATGCAGATGTAGAGGCCTCCCACGGTCGAAACATTTTTATATCAAATACCTTCTTAAATTATTTTCAAAAGCACACCAGCAAATAAAAAGATATAAAACTCACTGCAATATGATAACCTTCTTAAATTATTTTCAAAAAAACACCAGCAAATAAACAAATGAAATAATTATTCCTTATATTACACTATTACACAACTCACTGAAATATGATAACCTTAAAATATTTTCAAAAACACTCTAGCCAATAAGCAGATATTAAATAATTATCATTTGTCTTATAATATTATACTTATACAATATATCATCACTGCTAGAATGATTCGGTAACAAAATTAGGTGCGGCTCTGAAGTATCCCAGCATGTAAGCTAAATTCCGCCTCAGTCGTGTGCCAGCGAAAACAACAATGATCGTTCTCGCTTTAATATAAGCGGTATATAAGACGGAAGATGTCATGTGTTATACATTTCTCGTCCACAAGGTGCGTCTCGCTGCGCACGTCCTGTCACAATATAGGTTTCACAGACTATAACATAGTTTCCATCTATTCTTCTTCGTAGTGTAAACACGTTTGTGTAAAACAAAGATGATGTTTCAACATCTACTAAGGTAGTATTTACAAACTTGAAACGTTCTAAATCGCTCGCAGAATATTCCGCATTGAAGCAACGATTACCAAAACATAACTTCCTGTATCCTGCGTTTGGTTTTAAAATGACATTGTACGGCTTACCCACAATGAAAAAATGTCTAATTGTCGAATGCTGTCCAGTATTACGGAATAATTGTGTATCACCGCTATTACCTCTAGATTGTTGAAATGTCGCTTTTGATTCGCTTGGATTTAACTGCCGAATAAATAGAATAGATTATAGAATAGAATATCGATACCTTTTTGACAAAAGATCGTAAGGGCAGTGAAGTAAAGTTTTCAGGAAACCAAAGTTTTGCTCTATTAAAGATAGCAATACATATTTTTTACAATAATTTGTGTTTTCTTTTCTGGGAGCGGTATTTTAATGATAAGGACTTAATTCCTGAGTTTCTTATATTTTGGTTACTCGCGCTAGTTTATTGATTCGCAAATTAGCAGTTGTATCCTAAAATTTATCGTAAGTGCAAACTTATTTTTCCGCTTTATTTTTAGTGATTGGAAACGCAGAGTATTTTAAATATTAAATTAATTATGATTAGAAACTTTTTTTCCTTTATTAATAAAATTTCAAACGAACTCGTTATTTAGTAAGCTACAGGAAAAAACTTAGCAATTGAACAAAAATGATTAATAAAAAAGAAAATTTAAATCGGATCATTTTTACTATTATTATCAACGTTTGGGAAACATTATTTTTTTTAGCTAAGGAGTTTCGTATCCACAATCTCTTAATGTTGTTTTATTAGGCGGTTTGGATAAAATTAATAAAGAAAACCTCAAATTGTCATTTAGTCGACGTTTCGATAAAATGTTTTGTCTTCCTCAGGAGTACAACATATAACATAAATTATGTATAGATTCAAATAAATAAAGATGTAAAACATTTAAACAACAGTATGACTCTTTTTTTTATTTTATAGATAACAATAATTTAAAAATTGAAAAAAATTTAAATTAAAGAGTTACATAAATACACAAAGTTACAAGTAACAAAATAAGGAATAAATATATTACTTAAAAGGTAAAAAATTATTTTTGTTTAAATATAAAGTAACAAAAAGTAATAAAATATTAGATTAGGAAATCACGTTTACCTAATGAGGTCTTTCAAATAAATAAATAACGTCGCTTATAATGAAAGGATTCTTGGGTCATTATTTTTTTTGTCTTATATTAGTTGTCAAAAAAAAACACCTCTCACTAAATTTATGATGAACAGTTACTGTTACCATAGGGTATCGTAAACGTAGTGGGTTACGATACTTAAGGTACTGTACTTACGATACAAATCTGGGATGCTTTTAAAGTTACCGTTACTTACTATAAAAATAAAATCATTTTGGCCACGAAACTGATGTTCTGATGCTTTATGATGACATACGATAAGAGATACATCATTGTTTAAAGAGGAGGAAAGTTGCAGAATTTAGCGATAAAGAATATGCCGTTGAAAAATCGAAAATATCTCTTACTGTTCTTTAGATTTAAAAAAAAAAAATAATTTTCGTTTTAATTCTCTCCTGGCGTTATTTAAAAAAGATATCGAACAAACACTTTTTTCATTGGTGTTTTTATTCTTTAAAATTTAGCGTAAAGAGTTTTTTATAAGACGATTCGTTTTTTCCTCGACTATCATCAAGTATGTTATTTTAAATACCGAGATGTTCTTGATGATGGTAGCGGAAAGACGAAACGTCTTATAAAAAACTTTTTATGCTAAATTATAAAGGATAAAAATACCAATGAAAAAGTTTTTTTCGATATCCTTTCAAATAACGTCAGGAAAAATAAAAATGAAAATTCAAAATTTTACTCAATTTCCAAAAATCTCAAGAACAGAAAAAGATTTTTCGATTTCTCAACAGCAACAGCAAGTGTATTTATGAGCAATTTATGACTTACTGTCAGTTCTAAAAATTTGCACCACCCTGAAATAACAAACCTGTTCCTTGCACATTTGTATTAATATTGGTATAGTAAAGCTTTAAATGATTAGACATTTTTGTAATACGTTGCTTACTTATACATTGATTGAATAATTTAGGCAGACCCAAATTTAAATAGTTAATATCAGGTTGAAAGACCACACCTCATTATAACTATAGATGGTGATGGAATTCTCTAAGTTGTCCGAAATCCTCTCCCACACAATAATTTCGGAGATCTAGTGACCTAAGGTACAATTTGTAAGTCCGTTTCTTCAAAAAACCTCTTGGTGTATTTGCTGTATGAGGTCTTGCATTATCTTGTTCGAGCGTGACGTTAGGGACAATTTCTATAAAGGGTAATAGCACAGGTTACAACACGTTCATAACATAACAAAGCCTGGTTAATGTACAAGGAATGAAATAAGAGAAAATCTACAATCTGATCAAGTTGCACGCCAAGCCATAACATCTAATGTAAGAGTCGTTTGTCTTGTTTTAGTAAATACTGAAGTGGATCTTTCGCCACGATAGGTTACACTTCTCCACTCATCGTTTACCCACGAGAAAACTTAAATCCATCGCAGATGACAATATTGTTTCGATTATCTTGCCAATCTTGTTTTTTGTAGTCCAGATGCCACTATTCTGCGACGAATGATGCCTGTACAGACTGTGATCTCTAACCAAATCAACAGCAAGCGGTCTTGTATGGATTCGGTGTGTAAGAGATATACATTAAATCAGTTTATTTTTACTGTCATTACTGACATGAGAACGTCCAGATCCCCGACTTTTTGGATATCTTCATTAGACTATGCAGACTATATTCGAACAATAGTCGAATGGTTTCAATGTAGTCTTCCAGTGATTTTACGAAGCGATAAACCTGTGTATCTCACGATTTCTCTTATATTCAGTAATTTGAACATATTGATGACATTCTCTTATGCAAGGTATTTTACGCTTACTATCAGTGAATCTATTTTTTTTTAGTTTTAGGTACAGCAAAATATTTGAAAACCAAATGCAATCGCGATAAGGACTAAAGACACTCGGTTATTGCTGTGTAATTTTTTTTTCATGTATTTGCAAGAGGTTAATATTGATGCAAAGTTTCATGAGCATAACTACTATATATGTACTGAAGCTACATCTTCAAATTCAGATTCATATACATCCTGCCACATAATTATTGTATAATTTAAAAATATAGGATCTTTAATACTTTTATGTTAACTTCTCAATAATTAGCCACTTTATAATTGTTAACGAAATATACACATATCGCAAGCATGGATGCAAAACACAAAATTATGTAATAAAACAATCCCTGTAATTAATTACATATGTATAAATAAATTTATATAAAAAATATACATACGTATTACTTTATTTTATGCGTTAAATTTCAATATCAAGCATTCATATTTATACTAAATCCAGGAAATTGCGTATAATGTTGTCTTAATATTTCGAGGATGAAAGGGAAAAAAATGAATGGAAATATAAAAATAAATGCAAAAAATTACATAAAAAATGTGTTTTTGTTTGCATCTAAAATACCACTGTTTGTATTCCTTCTAGCAATAGGTATCCCAACATAAAACGGTGTTCGAATATACAGAAGATGAAATGGTATAAGTCCAGCTCCTTATTATTCTAACGCCTCCTTGTCTGAGAGAGTACTTATCGCTAATATAAATGTTTGAATGGGTTATCTTAAACAAATAAAAACATTCTTTAAATCCATTTGAAACACATTTTCGTTACAACTTTACATGTTTTTTAAATATTATACAACAACTCAAACCTAGTTTTTTAACATTTTACTACCTTAGAATAATGATGTTTATATTTGCATATTACTCACTTAAGAGGGCTAATCGATCCAGTGTTTGTAAGGTAATTTTTCAAAATTTATTTCTTCTATACGGTTTGGTCAAATTACACCAAATTTGGAGGATCAGTAGTTGAAAGTGTACTAGAGGGTACATGTATATCTATTTTAATTAATTTTCACTTTATGTAGGGAAAATTTATACTGTAAATATAAGTGAAATTTGGACGTGATTAGCTCCTGAATTATGATATCAATCGGTAAAATTCGAGGTAAAATTCATACATGTCGTCTAGAATGAATCTTCATAATTATGCTCAACAAGTTTCAAACTTTTATTCCGTACTATTTGGTTAAAATGAATTTTCTAAATAAGTATCTTTGTCACTACAAATATAGCAAAGAAGTGTTACCTCTATCGGGAATCGCACCTCAATGAAGTCGGTGAATAAAACGTCCACTGAAGGTATAGTCAAGAGCAAAATTATTCAGCGGCGCATGTATAAACACTTTCTAGAGAGTGACACAGCTATCCGAAGCTTTTTTCCCGACTAGGCCCCTTAATAGATAATTTTTAAACCTATACATACACAGTGTAATGATCAAAATTCATAACCGTGAGAGAAAACCCGTCAACCGATCGGCAATGCATGGTGTGATGATGAACAATGCCATGTTTGCGCTGCATCAGCAATGTTAATTATTGTATACAATGTCATATATGCGTAAATAATATATCCTTTACCGTCGATTTAATACTCATAATAGGCGAAAGTGGAATTGAGTAGTAATAAAATAGTAATTTCTTTAGATAGTTAATCATCTGCTTTATGAATTTATGACTGTTATTAGAAGATTAGACTAAGGGAATAAAAAAACTATTTTTTCAATCAGTCGACGTTTCGTCTATATTTAAAAGCACCCTCAGGACAATTTAAATGAATTTTCCTTCATCGGCATAAAAAAATACACATATAAACAAACACTTAGATACGGTGGAGAATACCCCATTTCACATCAATACAATTTGTACTAACACTGACATAACAACTTATATGAAAAATGGAACACAGAGGAACTGTTTTACTAAATTTACGTTCAATTTGCCTTCTTCCTCTTTTATTAATCCACCCCCAAGCTCAAAACCTTTAATTGCACCACATCATTTGTAACCATCAGGTCATGAGTATTAAAGGTTAGAACACATCAGTAAACAGAAAATACCTCTCTAATAATTTGGAAAGTTTATGGACTCGCATACATTAAATATTATATTAAGTAGCGTTTCAAAATTTTTTTGTAATTCAGTTGGTACTAATTTTAAATGGCCCTAGAGAAAAAGTCGCACGGAGTCAGGTCAGGTGACTTGGGTGGCCATTTAACACAATTTCAACGACCTAGTAATTTGAGTCTCATGTTTCATCACCATACTAGTTGGTATTTTCTTCATAATGATCCAAAGCACCATTTTGTTGCTAACTTTGGCCCATTTAAGAAATTTATTCAAATCAAATGATCTAATTGAAGAAGTAGTAGAAAAATATATTAAATTCAAAAAATTTGTATACAAAAGACAATTTTTTATACAAATTAGTTTCAGGAAAATTTACATACAAATTTGATAATACTGGACACAACAACATTATAATGTAACGCTCGTTAATCTTCCTTCTCAGCAAAATTAAAACAATAATAATAATAAAACAGTCTTAGGAGCGACCTCTCATTCTCCTATTAAACTAATAATAACTAACATTCTATAATACTGATTCCATATACCCGTGGATTTTGCAGAATTTTCAAAGAAATGAAGTTATTTACACATAAATAAGTTGTAACAATATTGGATAGTAGTATAGTTATACCGGTTTTGTGCTACCGACTACGAATATACCGTCTCTACTATTATCATCAGTGATCCTGGGAGCATATACGTGGGCGGGTAGAGCTAAAGGCTTTGATCTATACCATATGCGTAGATCTAAGGTCATACCTAAGGAGACGATATATATATATATGTATATATATATATATATATATATATATATATATATATATATATATATATATATATATATATATATATATATATATATATATATATATATATATATATATATATATATATATATATATATATATATATATATATATATATATATATATATATATATATATATATATATATATATATATATATATATATATATATATATATATATATATATATATATATATATATGTTAAATTTTTCCGGGTATACTCCCGCGTAGGTGATAGGCCCCGAGAGGGACCGTGGTTGTCTGAATTTTCAGTTCGAGTAACCAGAAGCCGCAGTAAGCAGTTATCGGTTAGAACCTGAAGATGGCAGATGAGATTCTGCCGAAACGTCGTTCAGACAACCACGGTCCCTCTCGGGGCCTATCACCTACGCGGGAGTATACCCGGAAAACGAATTTAACATTCACCACCCGCGAAAACCTGAAAAACAACATATATATATATATATATATATATATATATATATATATATATATAAATAATATTCTGTTGCTATAGATATCTTCTCCATATTATCTTTTATCATATCATGAAAATAGTTCGTAGTGGGTACTAACATATTCAATAAGATAAATGAAAAAAATAACAATATTATAACAACAAGTGAGTAAATTCGCCTGTTTACGTAGTAGTAAAAGTGATGGTAGAGTATCATAATAAATAAAGACTGGGTGAAAACTAACAAGACGTACAGTAATAATGTTTTTTCGCTAAGATTAATTTTGAGGCTCAAGTCAAATCATTTGTTAAAGTCTACGAACTGGAGGTTGATAGAAAATATAAGATACTGGACGCGTACAAAATACAACCACAGTTTAGCATATAAGTTTTGGTTATTTTTGAAATCTGCGAATAGTCACTACCAGAGAGACATACATGTATTATTCTAATGATGACATCACAGAATTACAAGAACTTTATAAGAAAAAGGAGTGTATTTAATAAACATAGGATTGGCAGGTACGACCAATAGCCTAGAATTTACCGAGACGTAATAATGGATGGTAACGCATTTAAGATGAGGATAAATTAATTTATGTACAGTTAGAAAATGTTAATAGAAGGTATAAATTACGTCTGAAGTTTTTCGCAAATTTCCACATGTTAGTATTCAGGAGCAATCGCCAAAAGACAGTTCAGTTCAACGAAGAAGTTAAAATATATTTTACAATCACCGGAGATATGCCCATAAGGCTGCTAGGCAATATACCGATATATATCCGTATACTAGCAGCCATTTCATCCTAATAATAATAAATGCTCCTATTAGCCATATACATAATCTTAGCTCCACCACCGTAGCTACTAACCTAAATCTATGCCTACGGTTTAGGTCAAAGCGTCTTAGATCCCCTCTTCCCCGATACTAACACCTAGATCCTAGATTCTAGGCCACCAATGTACACGCACCCAGGATCACTAATGATAGTGGCGACAGGATGTTGGTAGTTGGTGGCCTAGAATCGGCATAGTTATACTACTTTGGTTAAAGGAAAAGATCAATCAAAAGTAGTTTAAAAGCACAAGGCCAGGTGTTTGTCAGCATGTATATAGGAACAACGATAGGTTAGATATTGACAATTTAGGAATATAATAAATAATGGGCAACTTGGATTATTTGAAAGCTTAGAAATTATAAAAACATTTTATTATGAAAAAATCAAAGGGTAGTTTTTATTGGTTAATGAAATCACGATTCATCGAACCGTCATTACTGGGTGTAAAATGTATGTTTAGTTTTACTCATCTCCAGTTAATATCAGCTTGATTGGCGAAATGTGTGTCGAGCGTTTTGGTGTTTGTGGAAATTACTTCAGTAGGTTCCAACTTCCTAGACTATTAGGCTAATTATTTCGAATGCTATACTTAATTGTAGAACTGGATGATGACAATTATTAGATTAGTAAATTCGTAAATTCTTATTGATATTTTAACAATCTAAAAACAAAACAGTTTCAGTATAGCTTGTTATATGAATGAAATATGGTAAAAATGTAAATTTCAAATTAATTGAAACTCTCGTACATCATGGAAATATCTGAAGTGGACAAAAAATTAAGCCTTCGTTAATTATCTTCTGATTCAAAATGAGGCTGACTGAATGATATACGCTCACGGTGATCGATGTGAAGTATAGGGATATTAAATCGCTGATAATTGCATATATTGCAATCATTATTTCTACATGCATCCTTAACGCTAAACTGATAATATCTTAAGATTCAGCTGGTTTAACTTTTGTTTTATTTTTTATGTTACCTGTACATACAATGAATCAGAAATACTGATTTGTAATTTATTTTCTGACTAATTTTTATAAGCTGCTTTTAATGATTTCATTATTCTGCTTTATTTATAATTCCTACTGGTGGATGCTAGATCCGGTTTAGTATTAACTTATTAAATCAGTCTTTCTAATGTGATGAACATTATACATAATCAAACATGTTCTGTGTATGCAAATTGTTACGGACAGTTCTTAAACATTTCCTCCAAAGGAAATAAAATTCTACGATATGTTCAACTCTCGTAAACGTCGCCTTTCGAAACATGCGTTAAGGGTTCAGTTCCAGTGTGATGTGTAGGCAACCGGTGTGTCATGACAGTAGTACGTAGGTTGCATAGTTATGTTACGTCACAACTAATAGAGTACATTGCCATTAACGATAATCACTTTAGGACTGTACCAGGTAGTCATGTCTGGGTATTTTCGAACATTATTATTTACAGACCTAAATTCATCGAATGAACTGTAACTATTTTTAATTTTTCTTTTGTTTTTGTATAAAAATCAACTGATTATGTATTAATGTACGTATGTGTAAGTGTGTTCATTTCAGCCTGGTTTGTGTGTTTTATATTTTTTATTATGTTTCACTTATATTTTTACAATGTACATATAACTAAACGGTTTACTATTTTTTGTATACAAGTTATGCAATTGAATTTATTTACATAAAGACTATTATTATTATTATTATCTCATTATCCAAAATTTCATTATTTGACAAAATTATTTTCATACAATTCAAGATTGTTACACTTTTGATTTATGCCTAGAAAATTGCTTACAAATGACAAATTCCCTGATAAATTTTACTTTGCAATTTAATTCACGCAACATTGTTTTAGGTAATTGCCATTATTCTATTTACTAGCTTCATCAATATTCAATTATGATGATGTTGATAAATTCACAAAATATCGGACATTAATAATTGCACATATTATTGCGGCATAAAATCTACCAAAACAACAACATGGTTAAAAAGTGAGGTCATTAAAAAGCCCTCTGTTATTTAAATTAACCATATATTAAACAATAATTACTACAGCATAGGGAACAGGATAGAGTGCGTTAAAGGACCTACCGCAAGGGTACCTAATTGTTAATAATGAAATAATATATGCTATGATGCCACTTACAAATCTATAGTGGCAACTGGTGTGATGGTTAGAAAAATTAAATTGAGAGTTAGACAAAAAACTACCAAAATTCTTACAATATGGTATATGTAAAATAGGGTCTAAGGTAAGTCTAAGTAAAATATCTTTAATTATATACTATAAAATACACAATATAAAAATAACATAACACGACTAACGTCGTTACCACCAACTCAACAACGTTAAGATTACTAGATATTTGGAATTTGGATTTTTCAAGCAAGTGGTAGTGCGTTCACCAAATAAAGTTGGGGGACTAATAGTAAGTTCATTCAAATTGGGAGACTAATATTCTTGTACCGATTTTTAGGATATAATAACTTATAAACAATTTTGTCCTAGTATATATTTTTTTATTTATGTGAAAGGTATAGATAATTTACCTACTTGCTGTTCTTAAATATACTCCATGGTAAAATACATCATCCTCTATCTATCCTTATTAATCATACTGTACGTTCAATTGCCTGTCTCTCTCAAACCTATAATTTAGTTCTGAAAACCAAGCTCAGATAAAAAATAATACGAAGTTAACCTCTATTTACTGTGTCACTTTCACGAAGTGTTACTAAGTTGTCTGTTAATTTCTGTTAATGTCATAGAATTATATGACCATCCATAATTAAATAGTATCTATTACGATCTCTCGTATCTATGAGGAAAGTTTTATGAAATATTTTCTCGTATTTAACTTCATTTACACCGTGAGCGAATTATTTTGTTTCTGAGCGGCTTGACGTGGGTTCTTCATTGGAACGCCGAACATTAATATCGATTTGTGGTGATTTATCGTGCCTTGCTGTCAATTTGTATAGTATAACTTTAATATTGTCTTAGTTTCGAATAGTAATCTGATTTAAATTACGATTTATTGCAACTATAATCTTCAACCGGCAATCTTGAGTGCCACCATTTTACCTTTTTTTGTTGTCTCTCTCCTAACCATTCTAGGTTACGTGGTAATTTGTGTAATCACGTGGCAACTAATCCATGATGGAAGTTGTATCTTTGGATTGGTATCCTTGAAATACAAACAAATTAGTTTCTGGAAAGTTGTGAGGTTGAATTTTCAATCAATTTTCATTTTCTTTGGAATAGACGAAGGAAGGACTTTTGAACCACTATTGGCTAAATACCCAGATATCTTTTTTCCGTATTTAAAATATCCCGATGAAATCTCTCCCCATGCTCGTCACTTACTTCACCATAGTTTTCGGGAATGTAGTCTAGATGTGAATCTAGAAAATGTTTAATGACATTGTATCTTAATTTCTGGTAGCAAGAAGAAATCTTATAACAAGGTCTCTGTTTCTGCTCTTCTGTTGCCCAGAAAATGTATTGCTATCATTTTAAAAGAATGTCAAGCAGCTTCTTCATTACCTACCAAGAATGTTATCAAATTCAGCGTTCTTGAAAAGATCTGTGAATTGAAAACTCACAATAATTCTTTTCATAATTTTCCCATCAATTCTGGGAAATTTCTGTGTTAAATAACTGAAAGAAGCACGTACTTTTTTGTTCATAGTCTTTATAATGTTTTTCATATGCCCAGTTTTATGTGGCGGCAATAGGACCTCATGTGGGGCAATTAAGAGTGCTCCTAGTTCTAAGGACAATCTCGGCGAACCTATTTTCCTCCAATTTTGCTCGACTGTCCATTTTACAAAAAAAACTGCAATATCTTGTATATCCTTGCTACATACCAATTAAGATGGTAGAAACTGTTTAGTCTCCACCAATCTGCCATCCAAAATTATTGTATCGTAAAAATATGTCGTCTTAACATTCTGTTGGAGTAAATTTCACTCTTGCAACCAAGATGCCAAAAGCTCCTCTTTTCCCTTGGACAGGTCAAGATCCCTTAATTCGCTTTGATTGATTTTGTGTAGTTCTCCTACAGGCACTTCGAAAAATAAATTGGGAGGTTGACGTCTGAGCTGAATCGTTCTTTACATTATTATTCGAATCTTCGTCAGAATCAAGAGTGTATTCCTGTGGAAGATTAGAAATAGGCAGTTCATCACTATGAGAAACTGGTCGAATTGTAAATGGTAAATTAGGATATTACTATATTTTTCATCTTAGTAATACGCTGCTTAATAGGAGGCATCAGGCAAAAATAATAAGATACTGTAGCATGATCATTAGGTTCTCTCTAGATCATAGGCACAGCAACAGACACTGAATGTCCTCTATCATTTAGCCAACTACAAAAATTATTCGCACAATTGCTGCAATATATATCAAGTGCTAGCTTTGGTTTGGTCCTCAATCTTGCAACCAAAATACAACTGGTACTCTTTCTTAATGATAGGAGTAACACGCCGTTTTTTATTCACACAATTCACTTCACCACAAACAACAAAAGTTATCCGGTTTATGTGCACAGCCTCCTGACATATTGTCTAAACCGCACTTGTTCTCAAAAATTAATACTTCTAAATCACACAAAGGTACAAACACGAACAATTAAAAACTAGAGATATTTTTAGATACTAATACACCAATTGGCCTAGAAAAGTAAATAATGATAGGACCGCCCGTAATTAGAGTATATACCTGCGTTACACTTTATCAATATAAAAATAAATATAGTTTAAAAAAACTAAAAAACACGTTTTTAAAGCACATCAAACTAAAAAGTGAAAAATAATTATTAATATAAACTGAAAACAATAATGAACGAAAAATACTAGTATTATTGTGAAAAAAAGCGTGGGTTCCTCGATATACGAAAAAATATGGCACAAAGCGCCCCACGCTTTTTTTCACAATAATACTAGTATTTTTCGTTCATTATTGTTTTCAGTTTATATTAATAATTATTTTTCACTTTTTAGTTTGATGTGCTTTAAAAGCGTGTTTTTTAGTTTTTTTTAAAATACATTTATTTTTCACTTTTTAGTTTGATGTGCTATGAAAGCGTGTTTTTTAGTTTTTTTAAACTATATTTATATTGCTTATTGATGCTGATATTATAACATATTACGATCCAACAGATATTTCTGAAAAAAAAAATTTTTTTTTATTTCAGCCATGGGATTTGAACTCACGCCCGAGGAGTCCGTCGTTTCGCGTCGACTAAGACTTGCCCGCTCGGCCAACGACCGAACTGAGAATCACGGAATATACTTACAATATTAAGCCTCTTGCTCTCACGCAGAGGATACGTGAGGAAAGGACTGGCGATCCTGATCAGGATAATGATATAAACTTATCAAATTATTGTATTGTTACCGGTTCTTCGTAAGTGTACAAAGTTTCAATTAAATCTGTCCGTTTAAAGTGGGTCAAAATCGAGTCCAAAGAGTCGGTTACAAACAAACAAACATACAAGTGAAGCTAATAATAAAAGCGTGTTAAAAACCGGTACCGATTTGACATTCTGCTTATCATATTGTTATTTATTTAGCATGACAAAATTACCAAGAATTGTATATTTTTATTTCGGACATATTTTAGGTTTAGGCCAGTACATTTCACGTATAAGTGTCAATGTTTATCTTAAGGGAAAATTAGTAAAACTTTAGATGTTACCTTTATCTTGTCGTTCAGTTTAAATACCTGGTTTTTGAATTTTTGTTTTTTTTTTTAAATTAGGTACCTAACATTTTGCATTATGCTGTACGCTTCATTATTTCGTTGCTATTGTTATAATATATCGGGTGGGTGAAACAAACTGTATCTCTCCAGTTATTGTTTCTCAGACAATTTTAGCGAACTTACTGTCAACAGTTAGCATATTGAACAGACTACAAAGAATGTTAAATGAAAGATTTCTAAACAACGAAATTTCCTTTATATTTTAAGACTACGATGAGTTTTATCGGTTTATTGGTTTTAGAGATATAGCGAAGTAAAAAAGGTGCACTTGCCATTCTTAAAATTTTGATATTGTGTCCGCCATTTCATTTTTCTCAACAGATTTCAATGAACTTGGTCTTGTTATGTAGTTAATAAAATCGGATGTAGATTCATTAACTTTTTGAAATCTGTCATTAGTTTTGTCATGTCGACAATTTTCTATTTAGAAGTAGTAAAAGTAAATGAGGAATAGTCGTACACTGTTGATGTGGAGCTTGGCACCCCTCAGGGGAGCATTTTGGAACTTTTGCTGTTTCCACTATACATAAACAACCTGCCACACTTCATAACTTGGGGCAGGTTCTTTATGTATATAGATGATACCACAATTCGTGTGTCCGGGGAGCATTTTAACATTCCGGTATAGGATTGGGCACCCGCACAAATTTGATTGGTCAATTTGAATTCGTTTAGTCAATCAACGCAGAGTGCTCAAATCGCTAGCGGAATGTCGAAACGGTGCTGAATCGCAGCTCGGAATGTTAACAACAAATAATGCATTTTAACGCATTTTGACTTCATTTAATTTCCCTTGCCCTTTATTTCATCGATCGATCAGTGACCTTGAACCAGGACCTTCTTAATATTCAAAATTACAAAGAAATTACATTTTAGGGCAAGGAAAATTACACTATTTTATTTACAAACGAATAATAGTTCAAGATTCCGCTCAGCGTTTCAGCACCGTCCAACATTCGCTTATTATTGGTCGGATAAATTAAAATTAACCAATGAGATAACTACGAGTGCCGAAATATATACCATAATGTTTAAATGCGTCCGGGGAAAGCTTTTATAAAATTAAGGTACAAGTAAACCAACTAATGCATCAATTTTATGTCTGGTGCCAAAAAAAACCCTTAATCATTAACTTTGATAAAACTGTCATTGCTGAATTTTCTAGCAGATTCAGAACAAATCCAACAAACCTTAATTTTTATATCAAGAATATAAAGACCTTGAAATGGCAACCGGTACAACATTTTTAGGTACTTATTTTGAAAAATTTATCATATGGATCGATCACATCGAGTATCTGTGTGCCAGATTGAATAAGTTATATTTTTAGTACACTGAAAAACCGACAAAAACGTTTCAAAAAAATTTTTTTAAGGTACAACCACATGGGACCTTCACAGAATAATAGATTAGGCCCTTGGCCATCTAAATTGGCCAATTACAACATTTTTTGGGAGGTCCAACTTTTTTTTATTATGAAAAATGTCATAAATCTGTCAAAATTAATTTTTCGTACTTTTTCACACATCCCTCACGATATCTCCGGAACCAATTCAGATAATCAAGTTTTTTTTTTTTTAGTCGATAAAGGAAACGTGAGCGGAGGTGACTGAATTAATTTAGTCTTTATGGAAAACCTAGTTTTTTTATAAAATTAGGTAATACTTTAACATTTATTTTTCTTGCAGTATTTTTTTCAGTAAGCGAAAAACTTTTTTTGTTTTAAGGAATTTTGCCACAGTATATGCATACGGAATAAAATTAACACATCAAGGAAGTTTTTAAAAAAAAACGCAATACTCTACGACTTATACGTTTCAAGTTATTGTTATTTGAAATTAAGTATCTGCGGGCAGGATATTTCCCCCGGTTCTACTGTGCTTTAATCAGTGTGCTATGCGTGTTGTGGGTGCATACTATTAAGTATTATTTTTGAAATATCTTTAATATAAATTTTATTTTCCTAAGCACTTAGGTTTTACTTATCATTATTTACATTGCACATTATTTAAAATCCATTATGTTTATATATTAAAACCTAAAATTGAATTAAAAAAAAATACGAAATAATTATTTATTTTAAAATATAAATTTAAAACTTGTTATAAAAATATTTTAAAAATCGTCGACGTCGGAATCTAAAGATATCTAGACACCTTAAGCAAAACAGGTACAACTGTTGTTACAGACCCTGTCGGAACATCTTATTGACAAACTTTGCCTTACAATATCGGGCACAGATTCTTGACTAGAAAAAAGTTGCCTTCCAAACATTTTCTTCAAATGTCCAACCGTATCGAGTTGGATCTTCCATCTGCATGTATTGTATATGGCTATTGTACTAAATTTTTAATTGATACAGACACCTGGCTCCGTGGTCTAGAGGTAATGTACTTGCCCCAAAACTTCGGGGTCCCGGGTTCGATTCCCGGTCGAGGAACTGGGATTTTTCTGTGAGAGAGATTAATCGTAGTATACTCGGACATTGGGTGTGTGTACATTGTCTCTAAATGTGTAGCCCTCTCCCACACAAGGTCATTCCAGACCTTCAGGGATAAAGAGGGTTGTAATTTCATGTGGTGTTATTATTATTATATTATTATACCTAAAAAGAAAATAATTACATGTAGGTGTTTTGTTTCTTTTTTTAATAGGTATGGGCGATCTAGAAAAATAATTATTACCTTTTTAAATGTTGTCTAAAAGCATGGTCAGTAGGAGGCAGCTCGGAAGCTGGCCGATTTGTACTTGTTAAGTCCCATCGCAGTTTATTTAGGGATTTTATATTTTTGTTTTTATTCTTATACAGTGTGGAAATTAAGTAACGCATAAAGTCAGTAATTCCATTGATATTAATTTTTTGGAAAAAATCTCGAAGGGGTATAGCGATCTTTACTTCGGCAAATATTTTCAGTCTAATTTCAGTTTCTTATGTCATTTATTTTTTAAGTTATGACGTCATCGACTCTTTTTTTTAAATGACAACCTTTTTTATTATTGATTTTGGTAGTAGTTTTTATTCTGGTTCCGACCGTATAAAATTTTCAATATGTTATTATTTGAAAAAATCGAGAAAAACAGTCTTAAAGTTCCAATAACAAAAATTCATTAAATTGGGAAATTTAAATTTTTATATAAAACATCGAATGCCGTTTTCTTCCCTATTTTATACATGGCATTAGTTCTGTCACAACCAGTTAGGCAATGAATCGTTAATACTTTCTTGCATATTTCCTCTCCTAAATTTGCCACAATATTGTTAATTGACAAAAAATGTATATTCTTACTATGTCCTAATTGTATAAATATATTCCTTTGGGACATACATATCTGGTGTTTCACAGTAATAATGTAAAAGCAAAATCAGGACATCAGTATCAACAGATTTTACCAGAATTGTATTACCTGATTTTAATTCTGATAACATAAAATAAACATTCCATTGTTAAGCATTAAATAATATATAAAAACTCAATAAAAATAATACTCATTCGCATTCACATTACACAAAGAAAAGTTTGTTTCTAACTGACAATATATGTATAATATAAGATTACTTGTATTCAATAGTCCACACTCTACACACACTTGAGTGGCGCCGCGGTGAGGCGCATATAGGATCGAAAAACTCGTAACTTTAAAAAACGGAATCTCGAAAACTATAAGTCGTAGAGAACTGACTTTTTTTTAAAAAAAACTTCCTTGAAGTGTAAGCTTTATTTCATACACTTATGGTATGACAAAATTCCTTAAAATAAAAAAAGTTTTTCGCTTATCGAAAAAAATGCAGCAAGGAAAGTAAACGTTCCAGTTTTACCTAGTTTTACAAAAAAAATTAAATTTTCCATAAAAACGAAATTAAAGCAGTGACTTTCGCTCACATTTCCTTTATCAATTAAAAAAAAATACCTTTAATTATCTCGATTGGTTCCGGAGATATCATGAGGGATGTGTGAAAAAGTAAGAAAAATTAATTTTGACAAATTTATGACATTCTTCGTAATAAAAAAAGTTTGACCTTCAAAAAAATGTTGTAATTGGCCATTACAGATGGCCAAGGACCTAGGCTATCATGCTGTGAAGGTCCCAAGTGGTTGTACCTTAAAAAAAATTTTTTTCAAGAAGGAAGCTACTTTTTCCCCGTTTTACGGTGCACTATTTGTTATTGTCTCATTGAAAAGCTCATTGAATAAGCACTCTTTACTAAATATATACTACGCGATGTTATATTCAACTTTATCATACAACATAGTGTCATGGGGCCAGGCAACCGGCTGTCATCGTGTATTTATTCAACAAAAGCGAATTTTAAGGTTATTATTCGGGCTGACGCACGTCGCAAAAATCATATAGGCATGCGTTTAAGAAATACAACATACTAACGTTGGATTCTATATATCACTTGAACCTTATGATTTTTAACTATGATAACATATAAATTTTTATTAAAAATAGGGAGGTACATGAGTATCCCACTCGATACAATAATTATATATATATATATATATATATATATATATATATATATATATATATATATATATATATATATATATATATATTAAATATGATTTGAAGGAAACAACTACTCAGCGGGCAAATACCCCGACCTGCATTGGATTACACCTTCAAATCATGATAGATCGATAGCCAATATCATTTGTCAATTCCTAACCAGATATAGACCGGTTTCGAACTCATTTGTTCTCTTCAGTATGCCATAGGTTATGGAACAGACAAATGATAGTGGCCAACCTGCTAGTTATATACTAACTAAGGTAAAGTAAATAGTGGTGAGAGGTACGAAACTTTTCATATGGTCTGAATGCTACTATCCGACCGACATCATAGATGTCTCTGTGGCGGATAGCGACTTGCGACACAGCAAGTACGGAGAGCGGCGACCCCTAGCCCAGGTGGACTATACTAATGTTATTAAATATGATTTGAAGGAAACAACTACTCAGCGGGCAAATACCCCGACCTGCATTGGATTACACCTTCAAATCATGATAGATCGATAGCCAATATCATTTGTCAATTCCTAACCAGACATAGACCGGTTTCGAACTCATTTGTTCTCTTCAGTATGCCATAGGTTATGGAACAGACAAATGATATATATATATATATATATATATATATATATATATATATATATATATATATATATATATATATATATATATATATATTATCACATTTAGCAATATTATAAATTATTATAAAAGATTTAATAAATATAGTAGCATGCATACATTAAAAATGAACAATTTCAGAAAACAATTTTAATTTAGTTGTTAACATATGTGTAGAATAATTAAGTATTCATTGTTCATATAAAAATGTAGTTAGTTGTAAGGTATTTGCAAAGCCAAATTGGCCATAAAAATTAATGAAAAACAAATAAAAAACAAGAAAAAGGTGTCAAGTCGAAGTCCTGGATCTCCACTGGCAGAGCTGACGAGAGACCTATTGTGTATTTCCTGCCATCGAAAAGGTGTCACCAATGTAGTCCCATATAAAAATTTCACTTCAATTAACTCCAGTAGTATTAAAAGTTGCATAATTTCAGGGGAAAGATTTCACCTATAAAAGAGACCATTGTTATAGTATAAACTTTTAAAAGGGGAAATTTATGAAAATCTAGTGTAGAGTCAATGTAATTAAACTTTATACAAAAGTTAAATAAGCAACAATCAATAAACAGGGGAAAATATTGTAAATTATCTTAAAACCTTCATAACGAAACATAAAAAGTGCATGGTCTGTAAAAGTGAATATAAACTGAAATAAAACTTACCAAACAGGGGTGCAGTAATGTGTTTAGATCAATGCCATAATAATTTTTCCAATATTGGGGTTGAAACATAAACATTTCTTGATTTTTGTATGTGTGACAGCATAGTTGAACTATATTTTCATAAAAACTAAACAGGAAATCCATTGATGTGCAAAGATATGCCATGAGGACAAAGGAGAAACTCAGTGCTTCGTATGTGAGTGGGGGTAGTTCAAGACACAGTGAAAGTGTGGTAAAAGGGGTGAAACCAATTTCGACAGCCTACAAAATGTACAAACAAAAATATTAGTTTTGAGTAAAGATATGTTAACCTAGATATAAAAAGATTTGTTATCAGTAGTTATTTAGTTCTAGTTATATAAAAAGGAGTTTGTTTAAAATGATAGGGCACTCGTTAAGAAAAAGTTTTAAAATGAGATGTGAAAGATAAAAATTTTTATACTGAACGTAACACATGCAAATTTACAGAAAATTCTCAGGAAAGTATCAAGAAAAGAATTCTGTTTTAAAAAAGCAACAAAAAAAGTAGTATAAAAGTTTTTATTTTCAAAATTAAAAATATTTGACATTAAAAAATAATTTGTGACAACTAGTCAATTTTGAAATTTGGTGATTTTACTATATACAAAATTAAAGTAAGCAGAGAAAACAATGGATAGTGGGTTGTTATTGATAAAAAGGGGGGGGAGAGTTTGGAAAATTAAGAAAGAATCGAAAAAATTAAAGAGAAGAGAGACGAATAAAATAAAGGTTAGGAGTAAAATATGGTAAATAGAAGCTTGTAAATTAAGATTCAAGCCAGAGAATTAAATAAAAGAAACAGTAAAAAAGTTTGTAAGTACTTACCAGTTATAAAAAATCCAGCTACACAAAACACAAAATTAAAGTAAATAACTATACAAGCATATCAGGAAATTGGAGCGGCCATATCCAAACATTAAACAGCTGAGAAGAAACGACAGGTCGGCCAACCGCCAGGATAAAAATATAAGGTAAAATCTCGAGATTTTAAAATTTGGTGGGCTAATTTAAGTTAAGATTTGTAAATACATTTGTTAAAATTTTTTAAAAAATATTTTATTAAAACAAACTCCTAAATTGTTTTCTGAAAGTGTTTAGTTTTTTTTTTATGTGTACTGATTTTGTGAATTTAAATTTTGAAAATATACTAACTAGAAAGAACAAAATTGAACCTGCATCCTGAGAGAGAGTAAAAGAAAATAAAAGTAAGTAAAAACTTGTAAATTAAAATATGAGCTAGTCTGGGTACACAAGGGCATAAATATAAAATAAATACAAATTTAAAATAAAGGCGCCAAGTTTCATAGATTTTAATAAAACACAAAATTTTCAATTCAATAACTATTTAATAAAAAACAATTCAAAATTTTTACAAATTATATAAATAAAAAAAATACAATAAACCTTATTATCACAATAATAATAAAACATATATATATATATATATATATATATATATATATATATATATATATATATATATATATATATATATATATATATATATATATATATATATATATATATATATATATATATATATATATATATATATATATATATATATATATATATATATATATATATATATATATATAATATAGTATATAAAATCGGTTGAGAAAGAAATATTTGTTAAAGAAAAATAAAGAGTACGGTTTTTTGGCCCATCTGTTATACTAGACCAGTGTAAAATATGTTGATATCTTTAAAAGTTATCTAATTATTAGTTACGAACACCGCGGGTTTCCAGAAACGCTGCTCTCGAAGTACCTTGTCTAGTTTTGTGGCAATGATACCTGCCTAGTTATCTGCCAACTTGTTAACTTTTCTCGTTACTTGCACCATACAATAAAGTTCTACATTTAAGATTTGTCTACAATGTCATTATTACCTTTCTAGACAGAAGTATAAAACATTTACAATCTTTAACTTGGACCGTAATTATCATTTTGTTTTATATTTAGCAAATATTGATTTTATTTTATTTTTCACTTGGTCCGTCTGTGTACAGATAGTGCTTTAAATTGCTCAAGATTATCTACTTTTAGTAAAATATACTGTAAAAAGATAGTATCTAGTTCATTTTTAATAATATCGTTGTTGTTTTCTTTCTCTACATAACAAAACTTCTATCGTGCCTAATTTAGTCCTCAACTTCGCCAAAATATCGTATAATACAAATCCTAGTTTGTTTTTAGTTGAGTCAACTTCTACACTTTTCTAAATTCTGCTTATTTAACTGAACAATTGAAACGCATATCTTTTTTTCTATTTTGTTTTCTCAGTACTGATCTCGTAAAACTTTCCCATTTTTATGTAAACACTTGTACAAAGACAAGAGGATATAACTCGCGATTCAAACAGAACATCATATACGGGATGGACCAGAAAAAACTATCTACATCTTCTTCAACTGCCATTTTATTTCAATAGTAACTGCAATGCTGACAGTGGTGAATCAGATCGACACTGAACCCATTGAGTATAGTCTAGTTACTAAAATCCTTCACAGGATTAACCCCCTTTAAATTACGTAAGATCTTCAGCTACCGGAAAAATTTGTACTTTGTTAGGAGATATTAGTGTAAGGGATGAGTAATTTAACTTTTGATATAATAAGTTTTTGTGATAAGCCATTATCTACTACCTGCTAACTGAGCTGCCGAATAATGAAGTACAACCACTATCTGTTTTATGCCAGCAAGTAGTAGATGGGGGTGTTGCTTCCTTTGCACTGCACTGAAGATAAATTAGTACAAAACATCAGTATATATAACTGTTCTTTTATATGAACAAAGTTAAACACTTAGATGTTACTTAGACAGATAAACTAAGATAGAGAATATACTTCGGAGCTGATATTCTCTTATCCAACACAAATTTTTAATAATTTGTCTCAAAGCAATAGTTCGACCTCCACTCTAAACTGATCCTGTCCATTTTATTTAATCAAATTTACATGTTCAACGATTCAGATAGTTTAGGAGGTAGTTGCAAAACAGTCCTGCCAATAAATATATCACTCTTGCATAAAATCAATCAAATATTCTTTTGAAAGGAACTAATTGTTTAGTTGTGAGTGTTCCTTTAAAAATGAATAACAGTTTGCAAAAATTGTTTCTCATAACTCAAACATTAGAGAATATAAAAATGTAAAGGTCTTCACCGCTCCATACTAGGAAAATTTATTACAAGTTTGTATATGCATATGTAAATTATTATGACTAAAATATAGTAAACCATATGTTTATAAAGACAAACATTTATCCCAAACATTTTGGTATACGAAGAACATGTTAATGTTATTATTAGCAAGCCAGTCGTCAGATACGCCTTGACCAGCAGTCAATGGTTGAATCACATATAAAGTCACTGTTTTTCAAACTTAGGACCTTGATTACCTAAATACACTTATCTAAATATACTTTCTTGTCTAAATACATTTACATTTTTTTATGTATAATTTTATGTAAATACAAAATGGCGTTTGACTTTTCAATCCAACAAGATCTTAATCAGTGACCAGGTGTCTTCCTGGGTTATACCTCTTTTTCATATTCCATCGAATTTGTTGGAAACCTCTTTAATGAGTTCAAGCTTCTTAAACCTTTTTGACAGTCAGTTTACAATATGTTTTACTCATCATCTAACGTATATAAATAGGTTCCAAGGATGATTAAAGTATTCCCATAGATATAAATATTATCAGTTCGATGTTATCTATTATTTCCCAAGTAATTGCTGTAGAAAGATACTTTAAATTTAACGTATCGAAATATTTTTTATTTCTTTTGTTCTTCTACTTAAATTTCAATAAAATAAATAGAATATTTAACTTGAGCTCACCGGATATATCTTATAACTAGGTGCCTTTAATGACTTTGCATATGTGTCGAGCGAGTCATTCATATTCTATTTGTTTTAATTTGTTACTTAATGTAGAAGCTCTCAGGAAACAAATCACAGAGAGAAACCCATGTACAGACTCCTGTGGTTTGCAATCTTTCACAATTTAATTAAGTAAAATATATACAGTCACTACAGCCATGTAATTTAATATCTCGGAAATTTTAAACCTCAGATTTAAAAAATAGATTGAAATATTGCGAGAATATTAAGAAAAAAGGTTTCTTTTCGTGTATTTATGGAACGTTTTTTATCATGTCCTAACGTTATTCAGAGACAACCGGAAGACATGATGAAACGCAAAACGAGAATTTGTGTTTTCCTTCATTATATTCTGAATACTTTCAGCACATAAATGCCCAGGCATTGCTCGAAAATGTTTATTTTAACGCCTCTTTGACATGCAATGCCTGTTGCTGTTATTTCTTATAAATAAAGGTGCTTTTTGTCAAAAAGAAAAAAAATAATAGCGGGTCAAGCAAAATTAATTTTTCTACTAAATGAAAATACCAACGATCCAATCATTCAAAATGAATTGCAGACATAATTATTTATTGGACACCACAGTGTTTGGTGGTTATGATTTAGTTAGGAAAATTTGCTATGTGATGATATGTAATTAAATTATTAATAAAAATATTGTAACTATAAAATCACGTTAATACTGTAAATCTTCTCAATAGATAAATACACCTTATTTTGGCAACCGAGCCAAATTTTTATTAGTTATATCACAAAAATCAAATATTATTTTGATAACACTTCCGTAAAGTTTTTGTAAAACTATTCGAAACCAACCTATTGGAGGGGCATTTTAAAAACGTAATTTGGTAGAGAAATGTTTTTACAAATATTTTATGAAGATTCAAAAGTATATTCTATATCAAGTTTGTATGCCAAATTGATAATATAAGACATTAGCTCATTTTATGTTAATATAATTATAAATGTAAAAACTGCTGCAAATTACTTGGGGATCAGAACTTCCTCATCGTAGTAAAACTCGACGTGTGGTGGAGTTTATAATAAAAGTAATTTTTGACGTTTCAACAAAGTCACATTTTTTTACGTTCCAAAAATTCACATTTTGCCGTTTTAAAAAAAGTCACTTTGACGTTTTAAAGAAGTCACATTTTTTGACGTTTTAAAAAAAGTCACATTTTGACATTTCAAAAAAGTCACATTGGTGGAATGTCACTAATATTTTTTTTTTTAGACATTGGGACCGATTTTGCTAATCAACGAACTCAATCTCTTTCTTGACCTTTAGAATGTGTGTACCAAATTTGAAAGCTTTATCTCAAAAACTGTACCTGCTATCGCGATCCAGACAAACAAACACACAGACGGAAAATTGTTTGTCTGAAATTTTGTGTATCTTCATAATTCGTCGATATTCGTCCAGAAATGCAATAAAAATTTTCAAAATTTTTTTCACGAATACATAACTTCCTCACTTTGAGGGGTGAGGAAGTAATAACATATTTAATTAAAATCAAAAATGGATAATGAAATCAGTTCTAATTATTTATTTTATTTTATTTATTTCTTACACTACCCAACAGCTACTAGACCCAACTACAAGGCTGGGGGGTTCTAACAGACTTTGAGTTGTTTTTGTTCCATAGTTAACCATTTTTTATATTCCTCATAAGTTATTGCCTTCGAACTAACCTTTCGAGTATATAGATTGTTTTGAGGAATTTTATTTTTCGTGTATCGCTTTTTTAAATTAATTGTCATTAAAGGGACCAAATGATATATTCTAGGTAATACTTTTCTTGCAGCGCTTGTGAAGTTTGGTTTCATATAGTTTTAACTACAATTTCCATATAGTCCCTAGAAAAAGGAACGGTTTATTCTACTTTTTCGTATTAAAATTTCAGTCTTTCATAATTTGGCCCAAAATTTCGATATCTTGTATTTTCTCTTGACAAATATCTTAAAACTACCTTTGTACGAACTTCTTAATCTCTACTGTGTATATAGAAGTTGTTTTTTTAATACTTCTTCTTAATTCCTCTGCCAAAACAGACCCAAATCTATCCAAATTAATTGATTTTTCAGAACAAACCGGAACAAGCAGAGAAAATTTACCAAAAAAATTAAATTCTTTACAAATTAACGGAGCATTTATTTACCCAAATATATCTACCATTTGTCAAATGTGTCAAGATTATTCCTGATTAAATATCCTAGCTGTCGAAAGCTACAAACCAGTCAATATCAAACGTTTGCAACTTTAATCCCAAATAAGCGTATAATTTATGGTCTTGGGATCAAATGCTATATTTATGGAATGTACTATACATATAAAAAAATCTTATAATCCTGCTGATCAGGTGGAGTTCAAATTTTTAAGAAACAAAACCAAGAAAAACATCGACGCGTCTTATAAAAATTACTTACAATCCGTCAAAAATAAATTAGCAATTATCCCAAAAGGCTTCTGGACGTATGTCAACAATAAAAAGGAATATAGTTCATTACTCAATATCATAACCAACAACAACAATATCCTTGACAATTCGGATAATCTTGCCAATTCATTTGCTGATAACTTTGGCTCTTCCTATATTCTGTCATGTTATAATGTAGACAATTCCTAAGATGCAAGCAATAACATTAACATTACAATTACAACGGTAACTAAACAGGCCGTGTTAAATGCTTTTAAGAAAATTAAGCCGAAATTTACTGCAGGTCCTGATGTTCTGCTACCGTTCTTTTTAAGAGACTGTTCAATTGTATTAGCTGCACCACACAATCATATATTTTAACCTTTGTTTGCAAGCAAATGTATTTCCTGATAAGTGGAAAGTTTCAAAAATTTCAACAGAATAGACCATTTTTTTAAAAATTTATATTCTTTGGGCTTTAACCTAGAATTAATTAATTTTTTGAGACTTATCTTCGTAACAGAAATCAATTTGTACAATACTAGGGTCATAGATCTATGGAATTTATATCTCTATCCGGCGTTCCACAGAGTTTGATATTGGGCCACTTATTATTTATCAGGTTTATAAATAAAGCTGCAAATCGTTTCTATGTATCATGGTCGTAGAGTACAGATGTACTTACTGTCGCCGGCATTCACCTTGACCGCGAAATTCTTTCTCCAGTCCAGTCTATTATTAGCTTTCGAGTTGTGTACACGTTAAGTCACTTGGGCGTATTTCGTATTGTTTCTGTGTTTTTATTTTATTTGTTGTACTGTACTGTTGAAATTAATTTAATAATAAAGCATGGCAGACGTACGCAGAGGTAGAAAACAGCCATTTGCTGACAAAGTGAATAAATTCATAGGTGAATTGCCGGATTTATCCTATGATGGTGCTAAAATAATTTGTAAAGTGTGCGAGAAAGATTGGATGTGCTAGGATAAGCGTAATTGTGGACTTCACGTAAATAGTGTACACCATAAAAAATAAAAAAAATGGCGTGCCTTCGACAACACAGTTTATGTTTGATTTACTATTAATGCTGATTGCCTATGATTTTCCGCTGCACATACTCGATAAACAAGTAATTTCCAAAGTTCTGAAATAAATACAATGCCCAGGTGAAGTTACCAAGTCGCACAACGTTATGCAACTATCTACCAACTGTACACGTAGACATGGTACATAAGATGAAATGTGAATTAATATCTGTTGATGAGACAACAGATTGTAAAAAAAATTCTATTTTAAATGTTATGGTACGAGTACTGGACCCTCTTAAACCGACAGTTCCACTGTTACTAGCTAGCAAAAGATTAAGTCAGTGTACTAGCGAAACAATTACCAGGGTGGTGCTGGAGACGTTAGAAAAATTTGAACTCTCAAAAAGTCAAGTGTTGATGTTTTTGACTGATGGCGCCGTGACAATGCGTTCGGTAGGCCGTTCTTTGCAAGAACAAGGTTGTACGTTTATATATGTTACGTGTAAAGTGCATGCTTTACATCTTGTGGCAGAAACTATTCGAAACGGTTTTCCAGAGGTGGATGCATTAGTAGCAAGTACAAGAAAAGTGTTTCTTAAATCTCCTAAACGTCTCCGTGCATTTCATAGCAAGTGTCCCGGTATTCTTGAACCACCACAGCCAATTCTTACACGTTGGGGAACATGGTTGCAGGCAGCATTTTATTATGCTGAATATTTCCAACAAATAAAAGCTGTGATACTACAATTCAATCCAGATGAGGCTGCAGCTATTAAGGAAAGCCAGACAAAATTCGAGGATATTTCCGTTGAAACAGCTTTAAAAAATATTGCGAGGAACTATAAACATTACATGAAAGTATAAAAAAATTAGAAAACAGTGCGTTGTCGTTAGTGGAGTCACTGCAAATAGTGGACGAAGTAAATCTACTGCTATACGCGATAGGTGACGTAACACATGAGCGTCTTAAAGAAAAATTCGCAAGTGTGTTAAATAGTCACCGGTTTTACCAAATTAAGACAAATATGTGATGGTGCAGCCCCAGATCCGTTAAGTGCGTTAAAAGACTATTTTACGTATGCGTCTATTACATCAGTAGATGTCGAACGGTCGTTTTCAAAATATAAGAATATATTTTCACCAAAGTGAACATCACTCATGGAGACAACCATAGAAACTTACCTGATGGTGCAAAATGGCTACACATCTTCTCCAGTTTGTGATAAGCAAGCTAGTTTATCAAGCTAGTTAAGAGGGTAAGTTTTACATACATTGTTATAAATTGTAACAATTTATTATTTCTCGTATTAGTTAATTTCGCATACGCCACTGTCCCATGGAACATTTTTGATAGCCCTATTAATAAATGATATCGTACTTGACATTAATGTCTATCTCTCTTATGTGCCGATGATTTGAAAATTTACCATAATATTGATAGTATATCTGACTGTGATAAATTACAGGCAAACTTATACACACTCAATAACTGGTGCAGCAAATATAGATTGTCTTTAAATATCAGTAAATGCAATGTGGTTTCGTTTACCAGGAAGTTACAATTCGGCTAGGATATTAACGGTACTACACTGGAACGTTGTGATAATTTTAAAGATCTAGGTGTCATTTTCGATTTCCAACTGTCTTTTAGGGAGCATACAAATAATACTGTATCGTCATTCTTTAAAATGCTTGGTTTTATCATGCACAACTGTTGCTCAATTTCCTTTCTGATGTTAGAGTCTTCGGGTTGAATGTGATTATTACAGATTTATCGGGTTTAAAATATTTATTATAATAAAACGTCTCTTACAACCATGCTCCCCATTATTGTTTTCCAACCATCTGTCGGCCAACAAATATGAATTATATGGCCCATTTGGATTTAAAATTCTGATTAACACGTTGGCCACCTTATTAATTCTTGCAACAGTGGTTTCATCCACAGTTAGCCATATTTGTTTATTACGTATTTTATTCTTGATATTATTCTCAAGTCGCTTTTTTAGCATTGAAAAGTTGTGATCTTACTCGTTATCTCGTTGATAATGGCCACTCAGGATTATATTTTTTTCAAATATGAACGAAAATGAACATGAAAATTTAGTCGAAAATAAACATCCAGGAACACCCAGTGCTGATATTTTTTTTAGTTTACTAATTATATTTCCACTTGCGATATATGTCGCCTACAGTCATATGCACTCCACCCAATCAAATAGTGCTAGCAAACACAAGAGCATATTATTATCAGTCACTATTCCGGTATACCTATTTTAAATCGGGAAATTCAGATATAAATTTATTTATACCCGACGAGAAAGGTAAAGTCATCTTATTCTTCAATAAATAAGCTGTATGCCTGGAAAAGGTAAATTAATGTAATGTCATGATAAATCAAAAAGAAAAATTCTCATAAAATTCCTTTATTACTGTGACCGGTTTCGTGAACAAATTAATTACTTCACATCATCAGACACAGGACTACAATAGAAAATGAGTATGGTGGTTACATACATACATAAATAAATGTTAATAAGTTAATAAAACTTAAAAACAAGGAATACAGAAAACAATTATTTCAATTTTTTACTAGTAAAAAATAATTGGTAAAAAATGTTTAAAAAATTTTTTTATACAAGAAAGATTGAAATTATTCAAATTGAACAGGATTACGTTAGTTTCAAATTATAAAATAGAATAAAGTAAAATTTAAACAATAAAATGTGTGAAAAGGAGGTTCATTTTTATATAATACTTACATTTTTATAAATAAAAAACCAGGGTCGTCAAATTAAAATTAAAAAAAGTTTTGCAACATAGTCAAATAATCTGTAAATGTAAGATATAAAATTTTTGGTATCTAATTAACTTTTTGATAAAAATTTCTAAAATTTTTTAACGTGCTTGTCCTTTTAAACACATACATACACTACAAGTTAAAATCTAATAGGGGATAAATAATTTTTAAAAAAGGAATAGATTAAAAATAGTGCCCTCTAACGGACTATCTTAGAACTAACGTAAAATAAAATTAAAATTAAAGTAGAAAACTATGTGTGCACCAGGTTTCTTTTTTACAATACTGTAGTTAATTTTATTTCCACTGCAGATGGTGACAGCGGTGAAATTGCATTTGAACGTGGTGGAAATATTAACTTATAAGAAATTGAGGTTATTTTATAATATCGTGCACGTGGAACAGGTTTCAGTAGAAAAAATTATAACAATACAAAATAAATCAGACAACCACAGAGAAAGTCAATGACGATTGAAATTGGATCTGTGAGTTCAGAGATAATGTGTTGGGATCTCTTGAATCTTTCAGGATTTCTAAACTTTCAAGGTTATTAATTAAATTTCCTCGGTTGCCCAAATGTAATATTTTAAGAGTATTATCAAATGTGTGATTATTATCTACAAGATGTTTGGCGAAATGTGAAAAACCTGAGGATGAGCTAATACATCGAACATGTTCTTCTAACCGTGTTTTAAAATTCCTATATGTGCAACCAATATATGTGCCGTTGCATGTGTTACACGAGAGTTTATAAACCCCACATCTATCTAGTGGATCTATTTGATCTTTACCATTGACAAACAACTTTTCTATAGAGTTAGTTGATTTAAAGGAGATATGAAAAATATTTTTAAAGCAGTTAGAAATTTTGTATGAAACAGGGCCTATGAACGTAAGAGACCGATATGGAATTTCAGTTGGAACTTCTCTGTATGTATTTATGTACACTGTATTTTGGACATATTTATTTAATCTTTTTGTTAGTAATGTATCAATTAAAGTAGTGTTATAGTTATGAGTGACCGCTATTTGTTTAATAACCGAAAGTTCCTGATTGTAATTATTTATAGATAAAGGTACTTTTAATAATCTATTAATATAACAATTAAAAGCTGCCACCTTATGTGAAAAGGGATGCAGGGAAGTATTATCAATAACTACACCAGTGTGTGTAGATTTTCTATAGATATTAAAATAATGTTTGTTATATTCTAAAGTTATATTTAAATCTAAAAAGTTTATTGACCTGTTATTGTTTTGTATTTCTAGTGTGAATTTAATTGTTGTATGAATAGAGTTGACATAATTTAAAAAGGTTGGTAATAGGTCTGGGGGACCTGACCAAAGAATCAAAATGTCATCAACATAACGATAATAATATTGTATATACTGGGTAAATGGGTTGTTTTTTAGAATGTGTGTTGATTCTAGGTAATGCATGAAAATATCTGCTAAAATAGGAGATAAAGGACTTCCCATTGCTAGACCTGTTTTTTGTACAAAGGTGTCATTATTGAAGTTAAAAAAGTTTTGTTCTAAACAAATTGTTAATAAGTTAGATATATCCACAATATTATTATCTGAGTAATCACTATCAAACAATTTTTCATTAACAAGAGTGATTACCTCTCTAACCGGTATATTGGTAAAAAGATTAGATACGTCCAATGATATTAACATATCCTCATTATTTATATTTATAGTATTGATTTTATTAATTAATTCAATACTATTTTTAACGATATAAGAAAAGTGTCCTGAATATAAATCTTTTAATACTTTATTTAACCACTTAGACAATTTGTATGTGGGTGAGTTGTTATAAGCAACTACTGGTCTAATAGGGATGTCTGAAAATATATTAGATTTATGAATTTTTAAGAGACCATATAATCTCGGGATCATTGTGTAGTCCGGGTTTAAGTCTTTTAACATTTTTTTATCGAAAAAAACTAAGTATTGTAATTATTCAAGGAAATTTTGATTTTATTAATGAATGATGAAATGTTGATGTTAGATTTTATAAAATTATTATCTGTAATAAATTGCTATACTTTATTGTTATAATCAGCACTATTCATAACAATGAGACAATTACCTTTATCAGCTTTAGTGATTACCAGATCGTTATCTCTAATTTTTGTTTTTATATTACGTACTAGTGTATTGTAATTATTATTATTATTAAGGATTCTGTTGTCGTATCCATTTTTCTTTTCATTTTTTAGGATATTTTTTAACTTCATTTCTAATGTTTTCTCTCTGTGATATGTCTAATGATTGTATAATAGTTTCTGTTTCCACTGCTAAAAGTTCTAGATTTTTTTTGTTTTTGTTTGTAATTATTTATTAACGGGTTAAATTTAAAGCCTTTATTTAGTAATAATGATTCTGTATCAGTAAAATCTGTGTTGGAATAGTTTATAAAAGAATTGTGAAATTTGTGTGTATTCAAGTTATTAGAATTAATGTTATTTTGATCATTGAAGAGAGAATTTTTTTGATTTTTTATGATTGTTAATCTATCTAATTTATTGTTAAGTTTTTTTATTTGTCGGTATTCCAACGCATCTTTAGTTTTATGAGTTTCAGTTAAAAAGTGATTGATAGTATGAAAACTCCAAATCTCACCCATTCGGTCATACATAGTTTTCAATTTAACATCAATGTGGTAAATTTTGGTATATCCAAGTCTAATTTCATCTTTGAGGAGAGATCTTCTTAAATTACGAAGTCCTCTGGAGCTTGTGTTGGATAAATTGCTTCTGTTGATTTTTATGTATATATATTTAGGTTGTAAATCACGTTGTAAACATTTTTCGTTGAAATAGATACTGCATGAAATGTACATTTTCTTAATTGTAAGTTCCCTGTAATTATGGATACAGTATGCCAGACTAGCATTTTGTAACGTAGGTAGGTTGATCCCATATGAGTAATTATTCATGATAAATCAAAAAGAAAAAATTCTCATAAAATTCCTTTATTACTGTGACCGGTTTCGTGAACAAATTAATTACTTCACATCATCAGACACAAGACTACAATAGAAAATGAGTATGGTGGTTACATACATACATAAATAAATGTTAATAAGTTAATAAAACTTAAAAACAAGGAATACAGAAAACAATTATTTCAATTTTTTTACTAGTAAAAAATAATTGGTAAAAAATGTTTAAAAAAATTTTTTTTATACAAGAAAGATTGAAATTATTCAAATTGAACAGGATTACGTTAGTTTCAAATTATAAAATAGAATAAAGTAAAATTTAAACAATAAAATGTGTAAAAAGGAGGTTCATTTTTATATAATACTTACATTTTTATAAATAAAAAACCAGGGTCGTCAAATTAAAATTAAAAAAGTTTTGCAACATAGTCAAATAATCTGTAAATGTAAGATATAAAATTTTTGGTATCTAATTAACTTTTTGATAAAAATTTCTAAAATTTTTTAACGTGCTTGTCCTTTTAAACACATACATACACTACAAGTTAAAATCTAATAGGGGATAAATAATTTTTAAAAAAGGAATATTTACTAGTAAAAAATTGAAATAATTGTTTTCTATATTCCTTGTTTTTAAGTTTTATTAACTTATTAACATTTATTTATGTATGTATGTAACCACCATACTCATTTTCTATTGTAGTCCTGTGTCTGATGATGTGAAGTAATTAATTTGTTCACGAAACCGGTCACAGTAATAAAGGAATTTTATGAGAATTTTTCTTTTTGATTTATCATGAATAATTACTCATATGGGATCAACCTACCTACGTTAATGTAATGTGTTTACGTGAACCCTTATTATAACCGCGCGTGTAAGTTTGCGCAGGCGAGGCTCCCGCGGTAGCTACACCTGAGTTTCGCAGATTGAACCGTCATCAATTATTACATTTAAGAAATATAAAGTACACTGAATATTTATGGATTTCAAAATTTATAGAGGCGAAGCCTAATTTAGGCCTCATGTATGAAAATAAGGTGCTTGTGGATTACTGGGTATTATGTATACATATATTGTATTCAGTGGACACAATTAGTATACAAGCTTGTCATTAGTCTACCTCTTGTCAGGGAAGTATATGGCTTAGACTTTATATACATCAAAAGTTCTATGTGATCATTAGAAGTCAAACATTATAAGACTTTTTCAAGAAAATTAGCGGCTATAAATTTTTCGGAATGAAAAATAATATTAACTGAAAATTTTTTGTTAATTATTATTTACTAACTTTTACACATCTTATCACAGATAAGTATAACATATATCTTTTTAAACAATTATTTTCCCGGCTATTTGCCAAAACGCTGAAACTTGGATTACAAAAAAGATAATATGCACATTATGTTCAGTACTACTGACTCAATAATGTTATTTTTAATTTCAACTATTCTGTTTAGTAAAACAGAAAATAAATAAAACACAAGGTACTCACCAGTTGACACTCACTTTAAAAAACTTTAAAATATCTACCGACACGTGTTTCTGCTTGCCATAGCGTCATCAGGGTAGCCAGCACATCGGTAGATATTTTAAAGTTTTTTAAAGTGAGTGTCAACTGGTGAGTACCTTGTGTTTTATTTATTTTTGGTTTTACTAGACAGAATAGTTGAAATTAAAAATAACATGATTGAGTCAGTTGTACTGAACATAATGTGCATATTATCTTTTTTGTAATCCAAGTTTCAGCGTTTTGGCAAATAGCCGGGAAAATAATTGTTTAAAAAGATATATGTTATACTTATCTGTGATAAGATTTGTAAAAGTTAGTAAATAATAATTAACAAAAAATTTTCAGTTAATATTATTTTTCATTCCACTCTATATTTTAACTTTTATCAAGAAGAGGAACTTAATTTGTTTTTAAATTATAAATTTTTCTGTTACGAGTCTCAAAAGATTATATGAATGTTATATAATTAACATTCTTTAAAACTATTTACACGTATAATAAAAACACTTTACCCTGTCTTCTATCACTAATTTATCATAACAAAACTTTAATACAGTCTTGACACTTAGCGTGTTATATCAAACGTTCCAAAGTGAAAGACACTCGTGTCATGATTCATGATTAGTTATCACAAAGCAAAGACTTCCATCATGCAATTTTAAAGCACATATTGAAAACAGAGTGATTAAAGAAATAACTGATTCACTTTTGCTTGGTATCATATATTGATTATAATCCGATGATTATGCCTAGTTCTAACCGTATATTCTCTTTATCTATTATTCAAAGTGGTCTCAAAACAACTCTATTATTCTGCTATCTGATATCTTTTAGCACCACAGTTTAAGTTAAAAAAATACGTACCTTTCTTAAAATTGGTGATTTTTGTCAAGATGGAACAAATATATCACACTCAAGTTAATTTCTGCTTTGAATACTAGAAATATTAGTATTCAAAATTAACAGCTCTTGTGGCCAAGAGTAAATTTTACAACAATCTAGCAAGCGGCGACAAGTGTTCGAAGACTTGGGACATACAGGTGCCATGAGGACAACAGCTACTACAGCTGATGTTGAAATTCTGCTTGGTCTGGAGCCACTTTCATGGAACCGAAATGTCATTTAAGGTTAGAGATAATCTCATTTAAGAATAGCACACAGCAAATAATATACATATATCCTGACAGCCAAGCTGCTCAGAAAGCAGAATAGAATTAGATCTAATTTATATTTGCGGGAAACGCTCTGTAGTAGCTTTCCAGAAGTAAGACTTCTTTGGGTTTCGGGAGATACCGGTGTTCCAGGGAATGAGAAGACATTAGAGATAGCTAGACCAAGAAGAGCTGCCTCAGACCTGAACCTATTTTGGGCATGACAATGGGGGTAGGTTATTGAGTCTCTAAATAGGTGGACTTGCAAGACAATACAGAAGCACTGGAAGTGAATCAGCGACTGTAGACAAACTTGGATTGCTGTCGGTTACTTGAATGGTCAGGGCCAGGAAACTCAGGATGCTTCAAATTTGCGAAATAGCTTCACTTACAGGTATCGAGAAAGATTCTACCTGCTTAAGATGAGAGAGTAATGAAAAAAGTTCTTTTGGTACAGTGTGTGAGGCATTTGAGCGATTGAAATTAGAATTATTCTGTGCAAAGGTGCTTCTGAGAGAAGATGTAAGCTTCCAGAATGCTATCCTGATCTTCAGCAGAAGATCAAGTAAAATAGTTGAGGTAAGAGATAAGTTTCCTTTCACACAACGACATCATGACATTTAGCAAAAGTTTGAGGTTGGAAGAGGAAGCAAGTAGAGTAATTAATTGGCTGAAGGGACGGCAGGGTGTCGCCCAAAAGAGTCTGTTTGAGGCTACTTGCAAGGCGCCAGCCTCCCCAGCCACTACTAACACTACTAGAGTTCATAATATTTATGTCAATGAATTTTTTCATTAAAATATTTTGGGTTTAATCAATCTATTTTCTTCTCAAGTAGCTCACTTAAACAATGTTCCGTTATTTTCTGGGCATCCTATCTGATGCTTATTTCTTGCGCATTACAGTATAAAATATTATTTATTTAGCATATTATATTTTGTATTGACGTAACCGAAAGTTTCATTTAATATCACCGCGCACCGATGAAATTCAGATCTAATAATATCTAGTGTATGATTCGATTAAATCATCAGTTGACTGAATATATTGTGTACTGCGCAAATATTATGTGGCCACACTAACCCGTCAACAATTCCCCCTTGTTTAAGACAAATGAAGTAGAAAACTCGTATTAACAGCTGATTCAGTATGTTTTACGGGTCTAGAGTTTTAAAAATATGTGACAAAAAAGATACGTAAAATTATTTTATATAAAGATAAAACTTAATAAATGCGTCACTTATTTTATAAATCGATTAATTTTCAATAAAAATAAAATACAATAAAAAGTTTGTCTTTTGAAGCGATTTCTTACATTTTCAATTACGAAAAAAATTATAGTTTACAATAATATTGTATTTCTAAATTCATTAAATTGTAGATACAAATGCCAAATATGTACATATAAATATAGAGAAAGAAGCTGTATCTTGGGATTATATACATTACAGTACAAAATAATTTAATTTAACGGGTACGCCCGCAATGCAAGTTGGAAGAATGCAAAAAATTGCAAATGGCAGAAGAATGCAAACCGTGGACACGTGTTTCTAACTGATTGGTCGTCATCAGCACGGTGTACCTAAGTTAAAATGATAGACATAACTTATAAAGACACTAAAGGAAAACCACTGACAGGAAACCAGTCGCACCTTTGTGGCTTTCAATTGGAAATGGCAGAAGAATGCAAACTGTGGACACGTGTTTATGACTGATTGCTGTATTAAAAGAATTCCTTTGGCTTATTATTATTTTTCATTGTACACTTAACCCAATTAAATTTGGAAGAGGGGTTATTCGAACGTTGAACGTAATTTTTAAACATCAATTAATCTTGATTATAGAATTGTGTTGTGCATTTAGTTGCACATAGTTTATTTTATTTCTGTACCTTTTAAACGAATATTTACATTTTATTTTATTTATTTCAAAATGACAAGATGATTAGGAATACATTCTAATGATCTGCTATTATGATTATTAACCAGCAGAATAGAAAACTTTTATATGAATTTCATACCTCAAAATAGCATCATGTTGTTAGACATTACTTCCATTCGTTGCTTTTATTATAAACCTTAAACTAGAATGAATTATACAGGGTGGGCATTTCTACAATGTACCCAATTGACATCTCCTAAACCCGGAGAGATTCGGAATTTACAAGTAATAATAACAAATAAGGGACAAAGTCGTAAATCTCTCACTTTATTTAATTGAAGATTAAATGAATTTGCCATGTACCGTATTTTATGTCTTTATCCTACGGTATGAAATTTAATACGGCACCACTAAGTAAATCAAAAGTTGGCTATAAAAACCTGAAGATCTAGTGGGTCTACCGTATAGTACATATCGACTTGCAAATATACCGAATCCCGTAACATTCACTTAAGTAATAAAAATGATATACAAGATTTCAATTTTTTTCAAGAAATTTCAAGAACGAAGTGCGTTCTCGGATTTCTTTTAAGATCCTTAAAGAGCAGGAAAATGTGCAACTTCTTTTTAATTTGACCATTTCTGAATATCTTCGGGTTTAGGGCATAGTGTACATTGTAAAAGTGACCAAACAGTATTGTCTACAGTCGGGTGCCAACTCCAAATATAAAAATAACATATGTAATTTTTAATTAATATTTCGTACATTTTTTATCCTAAAGTAGTTTAAAAAATTTCGTCA
This sequence comes from Rhamnusium bicolor, assembly GCA_029963845.1. NCBI lineage: Eukaryota > Metazoa > Arthropoda > Insecta > Coleoptera > Cerambycidae > Rhamnusium > Rhamnusium bicolor. The sequence continues at coordinate 158,950 of JANEYF010000006.1, read as the reverse complement.
CGACAAATTTTGCCAGTCAGTTTTGAGGCTTTGATCCTCAAATGGGCAACGTGTTTTTTATTTAATTTAAGATTAAAGTACCAAATTGGAAAGAATTATGAGTAGGGCTGTCAACAATGTTCCGTGGGACAGTGGCGTATGCGAAATTGACTAATACGAGAAACAATAAACTGTTACAATTTATAACAGTGTATGTAAAAATTACCCTCTTAACTAGCTTGCTTATCACTAACTAAAGAAAATGTGTAGCCATTTTGCAGCATCAGGTATGTTTCTATGGTTGTCTCCATGAGTGAGGTTCGCTTTGGTGAAAATATATTCCTAAATTTTGAAAACAACCGTTCGACATCTACTGATGTAATACACGCATACGTAAAATAGTCTTTGTACGCACTTAACGGACCTGGGGCTGCACCATCACATATTTGTCTTAATTTGGTAAAACCGGTGCCTTTATTTAACACACTTGCGAACTTTTCTTTAACAGGCTCATTTGTTGTGTCACTTATAGCGTGTAACAGTAGATTTGCTTCGTCCACTATTTGCAGTGACTCCGCTAACGACTACGCACTGTTTTCTAATTTTTTTATGCTTACATGTAATGATTTATAGTTCCTCGCAATATAATATATAATAGTTCTTAAAGTTATTTCAACGGAAATATCTTCGAATTTTGTGAGGCTTTCCTTAATAGCTGCAGGCTCATCTGGATTGAACTGTAGTATCGCTTTTATTTGTTGGAAATATTCAGCATAATAAAAAGCTGCCTGCAACCATGTTCCCCAACGTATAAGAATCGGCTGTGGTGGCTTAGGAATACCGGAACACTTGCTATGAAATGCACGGAGACGTTCAGGAGATTTTAGAAACACTTTTTTTGTACTTGCTTTAATGCATCCACCTCTGGAAAATCTGTTCGAATAGTTTCTGCCACAAGATGTAATACATGCACTTTACACGTAACATGTATAAACGTACAACCATGTTCTTGCAAAGAATGGCCTAATGAACGCATTGTCACGGCGCCATCAGTCACAAACATCAACACTTGACTTTTTGATAGTTAAAATTTTTCTAACGGCTCCTGCACCACCCTGGTAATTGTTTCGATAGTACACTGACTTAGTCTTTTGCTAGCTAGTAACAGTGGAACTGTCGGTTTAAGAGGGTCCAGTACTCGTACTATAACATTTAAAATAGATTTTTTTTGCAATCTGTTGTCTCATCAACAGATAACCACAGCCGTGTATTTTTTGATTCACATTTCATCTTATTTACCATGTCTACGTGTACAGTTGGTAGATAGTTTCATATCGTTGTGCGACTTATTAACTTCACCTGGGCATTTTATTTATTCCAAAACTCTCGAAATGGTTGTTTATTGAGTATGTACATCGGAACATCACAGGCAATCAGCATTAATAGTAAATGAAACTTAAACTGTGGTGTCGAAAGCACGCCATTTTTTTTTTTAATGTGTACGCTATTTACGTGAAGTCCACAATCAAGCTTATCTCAGCACACCAAATCTTTCTCGCACACTTTACAAATTATTTTAGCACCATCATAGAATAAATCCAGGAATTCACATATGAATTTATTCACTTTGTCAGCAAAAGGCCCATGTTCTACCCCTGCGTATGTCTGCCATGCTTTATTATTAAATTAATATCAACAATACAGTACAACAAATAAAATAAAAACACAAAAACAATATGCAATACGCCCAAGTTACCTAACGTGTACACAACTCGAAAGCTAATAATAGACTGGACTGGAGAAAGAGTTTCGCAGTCAAGGTGAATGCCGGCGACAGTAAGTACATGTGTACTCTACGACCATGATGCACAGAAAAAATTTGCAGCTTTAATTATGAGCATTAGTATTAGTGGGTTTCGTCGCAGCTTTCGTCCCTAATTACGAAATTCTAAATTTGTTATTTATTTGCTTAAAACGCTTTGTAACTATAATCCTATACACATAAATGGAAATGTTTCTGTAATAGATACCTTCGAAAATCCCAACATGCAATAATCATATTGAATTACTAAAAACCATTCTCGTGATATGTAATTACTTTTAAATACTACGAGATATAGATCACTGAAATAAATTTAATAACTACATTTCAATTAAACGATGTTTTCCAATTAAAAATAAATTAATTCCAACAGAAAAAGCTCGACTAATATCGAAGTAATTTAGGTATGTTATAAAGGCAAAAAGTTAATAAAGCATTTTTCATTTTGATTTACTAATAGGACATGCACGTCGCTACATATGGTTGCACGTTATGAGTGAATTTGCATATTTATTATATAGATGTTATGAATTTTCATTAAAAAAACTAAAACCCTGTCAGAGTGCATTTTACAACGGGACCTAAATGATAAATATTAATAAACTGGCGCATTCGCCAATTTATAGAATACAGAAATATTCAAATTTTACGGAGAAACATTATGTCAAACAGTTTTTTAAAATTATTCATAAATTTAAACATTGACAGCGCAAATTGTATATTTTGCCGACACTGAATTAAATCGATATTTTACAATATTGTTTGAATTTATAATTTGATGGGTGACAGTGCCAGATGGGATTGGCAATACGTTTTTAGTATATGTAATAAATGTGTACACAGTAGCGTGCATAGGGGAAGAAAGGGGACGCAAGCCCTCAGCTCTGGCCTAAGCAAAACACTTCGTGAAAATTCGATCAATAATTCCAGAGAACGAACTGTTCGTTTCTTGATTGTTTGGTGAATGACCTGCTATATAGGATATAAATTAGCACGGAGATATGAGTAATCAGTACCATAAAAAAAAGTGGTAACGCCCGGTAGAAAATTGAAAGCAATCGCATCTTAAGATAAGTCAATCAATTATAGACCATAAGTGTATCTTCAATTTTCTGCTACCTCTCATAGTTTCATAGAAACTTTTTTTTTTAATTTATTTCATCGTTATTGCAAAAACAACAATTTTATTAAACTATACAAGCTTTGGTTGTTTTGTTTTTGTTATGTAATTTATTCGCTTTATTCGTTATTCGTTATTTTATTTTATTTATTCGTTATTTTATTCGTCATTTTATTTCATTTATTCGTTTGAAGAAGTCATAGTTCTGCACATTTATGAGGTGTGTTCTATATAAAGATTTAAATTCTTCATCAGGAATAAGATATTATACGAATGCTGAAATAGCTGATATGGTCTTCGTTTATGGCTTTGATGACGGAAATGCCTCAAAAGCAAAGAGGATCTATCAATTATGGTATCCACAATGCATTACGACTTATTCAGCGATATTTTCTAATACCTTTCATTGACCTTCTAATATTGGAAGTTCAGTAAGAGACACTGCTATAACAGAATATCCGCAAACTGTGAAAATTCCAGCATTAGGAGAAGCAATTGTAGACGGGCACCAGAAATATTAGTCTAATGTTAAATATAAGTTATGACTCTTAGGAGGATTTTGAAACAGCAGTTATTACGAGTATATCCGTAGCATACCCAACGTGTGAAGGCACTTATACCACGTTATCTCTAACCACGTTTAGAGTTTATGTAATGGTGGCTACAAACATTGCATGAAATCCTCAATTTTTATCTCGCATTCTGTTTACAGACAGTGCCAATTGTTAAAAAAATCCCATCATGAATTTCCACAACATCTATGTGTGGCTGATGATAATCCGTATACAATAATGCAACAGATCAATTTTGCTGTGAGATGTTGGTAGGTATCATTGGGCACTACTTAATACGATGCCATTTTTTTGCGACTGGATGAAAATATTTATAGAAATGTTTTGGAACAGGATTTTCCATTGTTGTTGAATGTCATATCAGATGACCTCCTACATCACTTATGATCTTTTGGGCACAATATATCCTCGTTGGTGGATAGGTAGTAGTGGATCACAGCACTGGACACCTAGAACGAATGACCTAAATCCTTTGGATTTTTAACTTCCCGCTAAGAAAATTGAAAATTTTCAGAAATCGGGAAGTTATTGGTTTCACCCCGATTTTCGGAAATCGAGTTTTTGTCAGATCTCGACGTTTTGAGGTCCTAAGAAGCTATTCTGACTATTCCCACGATGGCGTCTGTATGGCTGTGTGTATGTGTGTGTGTAAGTGTGTACGGTGTAAGTAAACCCCTCATAACTTTTGATCGGCTTGACCGATCGAAACGCGATTTACGGCATTCTGAAGGAGTTAACTCAACTCAGATTTCCTGAGAATTAGAATCGATTCGGCTCGGTAGATTTTGAGAAATCTCAACAATAAAATTTTCAAAAATTTGGTTATTTGAAATATCTTTTAGACTAAAGAATCGATCAATTCCAAAATCTAATCAGCTCTTCTCTTATAAAACAACGTCGATCGTCGCAAACCGCATCAAAATCGATGTCGGATCGATTTTTGGTACTAAGCTTACTTTTTGTACTTAAAAACTGCGTTGATTGCCGTAAACCGCATCAAAATCGGTTGATTCGTTCAAGAGATAACATTCAAAATTTTTGCCGGATCGATTTTTGGTACGAACATAACTTTTTGTACTTGAAAAACTGTGTTGAATGCTATGAGCTGCGTCTCGATTGGCTAATTTGTTCAAAAGATATCGCAGTTCAAAAATTTCAAAAAAAGTGTGTTTTTAATATAACTTCGAGATTTGTAGATAACAGAACCGTGTGCCCTAAGCAGACGGAGGGAACCCAGAAGAGAGAGAGAATCCTTTATTTGTGTTACATCCTGGATATGCCTTTGTTGCACACCCAGATATGTATAGGTCTCTCCGACATCCAGATGTATTAGGTTGCTTTCGTCTGCGAGCTGCGCATCTTCAGAGAACTCACCGCATCGTCCTCTCTTAAGGTGGACGACTGCACATTCGTCCAACTCGACCTCCATATCAATGGTCCGCGTGTATTCTTCGACCACCCTAAGCGCGTTTTGTAGTTCGCTCTCTCCAGAGGCATAAAGTTTAAGGTCATCCATATAAAATAGATGGGTGACCTTATGCCTCCGGTCGCTGGGTGGTCCACATTGATATCCGCGGGTTTGGTGGAGGGGAGGACTCAGGGAGTCACCCTGGAAAACTCCTCTTCTAAATGCCACCTGATCTGTCGTGACCCGCTGTGCACCTGATGTTACGATGAAGCGAGTCTTCCAGAACGGCAGCAGCTGCATCTCACTATTGGTGCTGGTACCGCAAGACATTCGAGCAAGTGCAACAATAGCTCATGCGATGTTGTATCAAATGCCTTACGGTAATGAATCCAGTCCATCGATAGATTTCTCTTGTATTGCACAGAATCCTGTGTAACACAGCGGTCTATCAGCAACTTGCCATGCCCTTCTTGGCACTACGCTATTCGAGTATCTGCTGGAAAATCGGATCAACAGACCTCAGTGTCCTAGCATACAGGATACGTGTAAATATCTTTTAGCAGGAGTTAAGGCAAGTGATCGGCCTATAATTCTTCGGGTCGGAAAGATCCCCCTTTTTGGGGACAAGCACAATACGTTCCTCAACAAACCAGTCCGGAATCTGCTGCCCCTCGTTCAACCATGAGTTGAAAACTCGCGCCAGACGGCGGTGAGTGGAATGTAACCCCTTCGCTCAGGTTCGCTACTCTCGCGACAGGTCAGCAAGTCATCCCGTAGTTCCCTCGTCCACTTAAAGCGTCCTTGTCCGTTGCGGTTGTTACCACTGAGACGTTCCGGTGAGGAATTATTATTATTATTATTATTATTTCATACACAAGGAATAACTGATGTAACGTGGCATTAAAAATACTGCCACTTGTCTGTTATTAGACTGTTATTCTAGTCTAGCTTAATTTAATGTTGTCTTGATTGATTAATGTTTCACTTCAGAGTAAACTGAAGCTAACTAGCATGTACATGATAGATATACGCTTCAATACAGTTTCAGGACATCCTGATATTACTAACATAAACGTTACTTTAAGGGCAAAAACTTTGCATTAATCCAAGTCAATAAAACTCAACGAACCAATTAATCGACAATCTCAGTACAAACAAGTTGATTAATTATATATGACATGTTCAAAGAAAGTAAATGCACTGACATGATAGATAATTTCACGTCTACTCCCGAACACTTAGAAATCTGGGCGAATTACAAAATCCTTTTGAAGTTTTGTTTCATTCTTGAAGGAAATTGCTTTGTGGAAGTAGTCTTGAATAATAGGTTCGACATAATTATCAATCAAATTTAATTTGAATAGCGGTAAGTTAGAAACTACAACACACCGTTGAGACGTTGAAGACGTTCGCATATACGTCATGTTATCTATTGTTCGAGCAGACATAATTAATATAGTTATAGGATTCCTCGACTACTGATTCACTTAACATAATGTTATCTCGAAAATGCAACCCACAGCGCTATCCATTCTACATACAAAGTTCCATTGACGTAATGTTCATTTTCCTCTCAATATATCGATAAAACATCATGTGTTTCCTGGAAAGTTTTGTAATATTGCAACACAATTTTGAGCTAAAATCAGGTAATTGCAGAATAGTTTAATATATTCGTATAAAGTCCTACATAGTTTTTTAGACTATTGCAACTCATAATATGCATGAGTTTATATCTGTGAGCTGTTGTTTAGGTATAATGAAATATATAATAAAGTGGAATTTAAAACAAAGTAGGTATTTTCCTCTTGGTTACAGTTTAAAATGTAGAATGAAATGAAATATAATAACACCAAAAATTTTTTCTTATTATTATTTTCTAACTTTTCCTAAACATATCACAGATAAGTACAATACATATCTTTTTAAACAATTATTTTCCCAGCTAAATGCCAAAACGCTGAAACTTGGATTATAAAAAAGATAATATGCACATTATGTTCAGTACTACTGACTCAATAATGTTACTTTTAATTATAACTACTCTGTTCAGTAAAACCAAAAATAAATAAAACAAAAGTACTCACCAGTTGAACATTCACTTCAAAACTTTAAAATATCCACCTATATGTGTTTCTGCATTTTTGCGTTGTCAAGATGGCCCTTAGAAAGCCTCGAAAGTAACTATAAATCTTAGTAAATCCTAAATATTAATGGCTTCAGAATAATTGAAATTATATAGTGGAAATTCTCCGTAGGCATTCTAAGGGCCATCTTGATAAGACAAAAATGCAGAAATACCTCTCGGTGCATGAATGCAATACATCAAAAAAAATATGGAAAGAAAAGGATTGATTTTCTTTTTATAAAATGTCTCCGATGTAAATTTTTATATAATGTGACTGCAAAATTATTAAAATAGGCCCAAAAAAGTCTGTTATTATTTAAATTAATATACTTTTGATTCTCTGAATGGAATCTAATATTAAAATAGTTTCAGTTTAATTGGGAATGCGGTCGGTTGTCCTAAGTTTCCTGTTTGTTGATCTCACCGAAATAAATCTTCTAATTAAATCGACTCCTCTGAAACTGACTCTAGATGACACTGTGGAAATCGCAATTTATCGTGTAACAGCTTAATTAGATTTTCTATTTGGGAAAACTTATTGCTTTGTCGCTACTTTTAGACTACAAAAAATCTGAATATGATACAATGATGGGGATATCCAAATTGTCGCATATTTTTTCTTGTGGTGAAAGTTTATCATTACTATGTAATTGTAATTTAACTTTAATTAAAGCTGTATTTCTAGATAACTAAATGTATATAAGAGTACCCACTACTTAGTTTCAAAACTCAGTTTTTGAATTACGCGTTACATGAATTATATTGATAGCTGGTTCAGTCCCGCATTCAGCAGTTATTCCTGCAGCATTGGTTGTACACTCATTTGATCTATCATACTACTAAAAAGTTATATTTAAGTAAATAGCTTTGAAGGCAGATTTAAATAAACAAGTTAATTTGCAGTAAACTGTCGGGTTCATATAAGCAACCACAAATAACGTATAAAGCGCCTGCCCTATCTGTTTTATTAGTTTAGTTTATTTATTAATTATTCATGCCAACATTTACAATTGGATAGAATTCGCCAATTTAAGTGATATGTATAGTAAACATGTTTTTTGTTTACGACATTAAAAAAAGAGTTAAAAAAACCACACAAAATTATACACTCCACAATAATATGAGGCGCCGAGTTTCAAAACTCACCATCTCGATCTGAGTCACGTATTCGAGATTCTGACGCCAGCTACGCGGTTTGGCATACTTTTACCTACATTTCTTTTACTCTTGAATTTGACTGTACTTCATATTGTTTGACAAGTTTTTGCAACTCGAATTTTCCTTTATTTACAAAAAGCAAGCTGTTTTCCGTTTTTTTTATTCTTTTCTTAAATTATTCATCTCCTCTAGGAAGAGGACATTATAATTATGTAGTAATTCTTCATATGCACCTTCTTGGGGATTTCCTTTGCTTGTGATGAAATGTTTTCCATATTTCCTATAGACAATAATATACTTAACATTTGTTTAATGATTTCTTTGCGTTCTCTTGTTTTAACACGTTCACCTCTTGCAGTTCGACTCAATCAGGGGACACACTGTATATGTATATTTTTGTTCTCATATTATATTTTTTTACGAAGTTTCACTCTATTTACTTTTATGATTTGTGTTTTCATTCTTTGTTGTGATATAGGATTTTTTAATATTCAGTATTGTTCTGTTTTGTGTAGTAATTATTGTTATATATTTTTTTATATTCTTAACTGTTTTAAAAATAACAGTGTTTTTGTTGCGTTTTATTTATATTAATTTTTTTTTTTAATTTTTGGCAATTTTTAGTTATTTTATATATTTTCATGAGGTAATAGTTATTTTAATCAATGCTCACATTGATATGATATATATATTTATATTTTTAAGTGATTCGTCTTTCTCTTATTTATTTACCTGCTTCCTATTTGTGATGCCTCTGGCAGAACAAGTTAGATCGTTGCAACTCTGGTCTGTTTGCAACCTGTCTGCCAATCAAAACCAGTGAGTGACCTCCGCTTAATACCCCACCACAATTTTAGGATGTTGGGCTCACTAGTAAACAGTAAAGTAAACACTGATTTTACAATACAAATTGACTGCGGCTACACTGAAAAGTGTACGGACAGTTCATAAATACGTTTCTCAAGGTAAAAACTACTACTGCCGTTAAATTTAGTTATTAATTATTTTCGAATACCTATAACATACGCGAATAGACGCTTCCCATGGCCTGGAATTCTTTCGAGGTTAAAGCTACTACTGTCGGTATCACTACTGATCACAGCGAAGTATATTCTCATGTTGAATAACTGTTCTGCAGAAATAGATAAATAGTAACTATTATTTTACTAGTTTAACAATTTTATTCTTAAATTTATCTCTTCGGTAATTTTAGCAGGAGATGGATATACCGGTTCTAAGAGGCATTATCTGCTCTAGCTGGCAGCGCGCATAATTCACGGTTACTCTATATAAAACATATTTCAATACCTATTGCTTAAGTTTACATTAGAAACAGAATATATAAAATTTTACAGAGATGTTTGAAAAAAGCAGGTAAAACGTCCATTACAAATTATGTGTACTTCGTTTAAAATTAAATAAACAACGTGCCCACACAAAATAAAATTATTTCATATTAATAAGTGGTTCTACGTGAAACATGTTTTCTTAATTCTTCATTTGTATTTATGAAGCAACTCCGCGTGGATCTTTTTCGTCACCATAATTTGGAATTGCGTATTACGTTAGCCTTAAATTCATTGGAAGATGCGGATCACATTCACTGATAATGGAATGTTTTCTTAAAATGTTTTCTAAACCACCTCCCAAGTTGCCAAAGTAACTCCCAGAAAATCCTAGGATTTTGTGTTGGGTAAAGAGAGACGGGGCCCTACAGTTTATTGTGGAGTCCGAACCACATCTAGGGTATCAACAGTCCTCCCCTATTTTAACCCAAATTACAAATCAAATTTCTTGTTCCGGGATGGATTCGAACCATCGATATTCGGTTCGTTGGTGAATTGTTTGACTTGACAAAATGTATTAGAATATACAGTGTGTCTCACTTTTCATTACTGCACCGTCATATCATGGACATTTCTCAACCAATTTTAATTAAATTTGATACAGGATTTATACTGTTAAAATTTTTAAATAAACTGATGTAATAAAAAACATGTGCTGAACTAAAATGTGCCTACTATAACAAAAAGGATAAGGGAATCATATTAATGATTGATTTAGAGTATTTCTTTGTAGGATATTGTATAAATAGATATATTTGTATTTGAAGAATTATTGAACATTTTTCAAATTATGTAATATTATGCCAGGTATTATCTTTAAAATATGGCAGGATTGAGTTAGTTCCGGTTAAACCGGAAATGTTATACATGTTTCTGTATTACTGCGTTATAGCACTTTGTTTAAGAACAAAGTTCCGAATAACCGATGTTCTAAAATTATAAAGAGAAAGGTTAGATAGATTTAATCTTACTATATACAGGGTGGGGCAATAGTGAGTCGGACCTCGATATGTCGAGTTCTACGATAGCTAGAATTTTTTAAAAAGTTGCAAATAAACTAGATAAAAAAGTCTATAACTGGAAATTATTTTCGAACATACAGGGCGAGCCAAGACGAAATTACAGGACCAAGTGCCTTTTTTTTAAATGTAATGCTATGTATATCAGTACATTTTTTGAAACCTCTTTCTAGGCTCTATTTATTCCTATATTATTATTGGCTATCTCCCAACCACTTTGATGTATGAATTTTGAGACATCTAATTAACATTTTTGAATCATTTTCATTTCCTAAAAATGTACAGGGTGGCCAAAAATTAGTATTCAATTAAGAACTTTTTAAATTCAATTTTCTCAATTTTTTCAAATGAAACACCCTGTATATTTTTCAACGATGTGATGTAAAAATGAAACATTTTTTGTAAGTACTTCCCTATGGCTAATTACAACCATTTTCGTTTTATTGAGCAATAATTACAACATTCAAAAATAAACTTAAAAAAAGAGGTTTCTTCAAATAACTCAGTAGACAAAATTATAATAAATGTTCCACATGTTGGCCATTTTGAGTGACACACATCTCTATGCGCTTTTGAAATGAGGTTCCCACTGTTCTTAAAACTGCCGGTGTGATAGATCTAAAGGCAGTTATTATTCTTTCCTTCATATTTTACTGTTGTTGGGGTATCTCTATAAACAATTTCCTTCACGTATCCCCATAAAAAAAAATCCATTTTTGTGAGATCTGGGGATCTAGCAGGCCATTTAGTGGGTCCATTTCTTCTAATCCATTGATGAGGGTAGGTATTATTTAAGTGGTCTCTAACTGCATTTAAATAATGTGGTGGAGCACCATCTAGCTGAAACCACATCCTATTTCGAATTCTTCCAGGGAGATTTACCAATAGTTGTGGCACATAGTTTTCCAAAAAATGAAGATAAATAGCTCCAGTCAATGTACCATCAAAGAAATGTGGCCCTGTTACATGTTCTCCAATAATTCCTCCCCAAACGTTTATAGACCATCTATGTTGGTTATCAACTTGCATTAAAAAGTGAGGTTTTTCCTAAGCATAATAATGGAAATTGTGTCTATTAACAAATTCATTTTTATGAAAAGTTGCCTCATCAGTGGATAAAACATTATATAAGAAGTTGACATCAACTTGCATTTTACCTCTGGCCCAATTACAAAATTGTAGGCGCTTTTGAAAATCGTCAACAGATAATTCCTGGTGCATTTGAATATGATATGAATGCAACTTATCTGTTTTTAAGATTCGACCCACAGACCGTCTACTTATTCCTACTAATGAGGTCACTTCTCTTTGACTAACATGGGGATTCTCAACTGTTGCCAGCACCACAGAAAACTCATTTTCTTCGTTCACAACACGTTTTATTCATTCACTTTTTTTATATTCGACATTTCCAGTTTCCAGAAATCTATCGAGAAGGTTTTGAAAGCTACTAACATCAGGAAGCCTTCTTTCAGGATAACGTTGGTGATAAATTCTATTGGCAAGTAAACAATTTCTGTCTGACTCGCCCAAAACAAAAGTCATGTCTACAAGTTCCGCTTTATTAAAATTCGTATTGTAAAATTCCAAATATTTTAAATTCAGTACAAATTGTAACTAACGACCGATAAGTGTGATAAATGCTCCTTTGTACTCGACAATTTATACCAAACTGAGGTTTTATTGCTTGTCGAATAACGAAAACAGCAAAAAAATGTACAAAAAAATGGAAATGGTTCCACTAAATGGCCTCATTTCAAAATTGCATAAAGACGTGTGTCAATCAAAATAGGTAACACGTCGAACACCTATTATAAATTTTTCTAATGAATTATTTGAGGGAACCTCTTTTTTTTAAGTTTATTCTTGAATTTGACACTTATTTATTTATAAAACGAAAATGGTTGCAATTAGCCATAGGGAAGTACTTACAAAAAAATGTTCGTTTTTCATTTTTACATCACATTGTTGAAAAATATACAGGGTGTTCGATTTGAAAAAAATTGAGAAAATTTCATTTAAAAAGTTCTTAATTGAATACTAATTTTTGGCCACCCTGTACATTATTAGGAAATGAAAATGATTCAAAAACATTAATTAGATATCTCGTAACTGGTATTCACATAAGCTTTTCTTAAAACCTATAATTGTGACTGTGGTGATTTTTTTAATATCCATCTGCAGATTGCATTATTTCAGTAAAAAAATTCATTACATCAAAGTGGTTGGGAGATAGCCAATAATAATAATATAGAAATGAATGGACCCTAGAAAGAGGCTTCAAAAAATGTACTGATATACATAGCATTCCATTAAAAAAAAGACACTTGGTCCTGTAATTTCGTCTTGGCTCGCCCTGTATGTTCGAAAATAATTTACAGTTATAGACTTTTTTATCTAGTTTACTTGCATTTTTTTTAGAAATTTCTAGCTATCGTAGAACTCGAAATATCGAAGTCCGACGCACTATTGCCCCATCCTGTATATTATGTAAAAAAACGTACATTGAAGATAGACATTATTTTCATAATCAATTTTTATATCATTTAAACAGCTGCTTCTATAATAAATTGAATGCCATTGAAATGCACTAAAATTCACCGGTCATTTTATTAGGTCAGCCTTCTAGCATAAATTCATATTGAAACATATTAGGTATCCAATGCCTGAGAAAGACGTCCATGTCACAGGGAGGGAAGCAGTGTCTCTTTACGAGGAACTTTACTGAGCCTAATACTCAAAAGAAAAATCTGAATGAATACAAATGAATATAAGGATGTTACAAAAAAACCATTTTCGTATAATTAATTGACTATTAACAATGAGTTTTCAATAAATTACTTTTTTTATTCGATTGTATTGAAAAATGACGTTTTTTGTTTCGTCCACGTATCTAGACGAAAAGATCACTTTTTATAATAGTTATTGCTTTTTGTTGTGATTGCTAGGCGACTACTATTCCAGGCCGAAAAGTACTTTTCGTCCTAAGACTAAAAGTACTTCTCGGCCGGTAAAAAATTATGAACAAAGTAATGGATACCATAAACAAATGAAACAAATTGCCGTGATATTTCTATTAGATTGTCTTAAGAGGGCTAATCGAACCAGTGTTTGTAAGGTAATTTTTCAAAATTTATTTCTTCCATACGGTTTGGTCAAATTACACCAAATTTGGAGGATCAGTAGTTGAAAGTGTACTAGAGGGTACATGTATATCTATTTTAATTAATTTTCACTTTATATAGGGAAAATTGATACTGTAAATATAAGTGAAATTTGAACGTGATTAGCTCCTGAATTATGATATCAATCGGTAAAATTCGAGGTAAAATTCATACATGTCTTCTAGAATGAATCTTCCTAATTATGCTCAGCAAGTTTCAAACTTTTATTCCGTACTATTTGGTTAAAATGAATTTTCTAAATAAGTATCTTTGTCACTACAAATGGAGCAAGAAAGTGTTACCTCTATCGGGAATCGCACCTCAATGAAGTCGGTGAATAAAACGTCCAGTGAAGGTATAGTCAAGAGCAAAATTATTCAGCGGCGCATGTATAAAAACTTTCTAGAGAGTGACACAGCTATCCGAAGCTTTTTTCCCGACTAGGCCCCTTAAAGTGACGTGAAGTCGATTATGATCAGATTGTTCAATTATAATAAATAATATAAACAAAAATTAACTATTTTCTTATAATCGAATAAAAATTAGTGTATGACACACGGACGAAAATGTTTTTCGTACTTACACGGTTGCCGAACTCGGCATAAATAACTATTAAATCTGGTCAAAGTTGTGTTTCTAAATTGTTCATTTCCCATACTTTATTTTTTGGATCTCTTTTAAGTGTAACATTTCTAAATTCTAGATGGGTTGCAATAAAAACATCTTTTGATGGTTACCTTTAATTAGGAAATAGGTCCATTGTCATTTTGGCATGGAATGCTAGATCCTTTTTCGTTTGTTAAAACATTACAATCATGGCACACTATTCCCGCGTAACAAAAATGCTGGTAATAGTGGTTACTAACTAATAAAGGTCGATTCAGTTTTACTCAAAAACAGATAATTTTAGAGAAAAACGCGAGACCATTTTTGTGTAAGAAACTTCATATTTTTAAAGTCTGCTAATAAAGAAGTGACCAAAAAGTTGGGGCGAAATTTTACCTAGCCCCCCAGATTTACCCGCTCTTGAATGATTTTGTTTCATAGTTGTTATTTTGCCTTGTAATGCACGAAAAGTTAAATACCTGTGTAAATTATCATTTATTTATCTTTGGACGTTTCGAACATATTCATAAAAAACCATTTTCAGGATTATTGCTTGAATAATCTATACCTCGGAACTAAGCATTTCCCGGCCCACATTTAGAGGAAATTTGTTTCTTATTTTAAAATGTTCTTACTTAGTTTGGTCTATGCAGCTCGAAACACCCTGTATAAATAAATATATATAAAGTCTGAAGTTAAAAAACCGTCCACACGGATTATTGTTTTGTGCAACCGAATTTTCAAGTGAATCTGGATTATGTGGAATTTAAGCCAGGATTCTAAAAAATTTCCTTTGAATTTTCCATCAAGAATTAAATATGCTTATATGTAACTAATTTTCATTTAATCCTAATTTAAATATTTAATCTGGTTTGAATATTTAAGTCACAATTGATGCTTAATGGTCTGAAAATTAAAACTAATCTGCATAGTACACTGAAAAGGCAAAAATATAATCACTAATTATATTTTGACCAAATGAATATTTTATTTTATTTTCCAGGAGAGCAGCAAAAAAATCCATCGCGTCAGCAAAATCTGAAAACAATAATACTCCCAAACGACTACAACTTGAATTATTAATCCACACACAAAAAAAATTTGCAAATGAAATACCAATGTGATCTTTTAAGCTTATACGGTCACTTTGCAACCCTCTGTCAGCTATATTATATATTAAACGTTTTTATTCCAACCCAAGATTACCATATCCGTATACTTCGTCGCTAGCACGGCCCCCTGGGTTAAATTTTCATCATATTTCTTAAGAATATTCTGAACCTCCTTTCTAAGTTTTTCTTGAATGTCTTGATTTACAGCCAATTCGAAAGACATAAAACACATGAGAGATGAAGCAGTCACAGAGACCAGGACAAAAAGAACTTGGAAATGCGAGGTTATGTAATCAATAGATGTCTCCCTGGTAACGTCGCTTATTATATATGGAATTGGAATGGAATGTTTTATCAAGTATTTTTTTACTTGAATTAAAACTCCTTTTTAAAAAATTTATGGAGTGGCTTAGAAATTGGCTAACTAATATTTTAAAATGAATACAGGGTGGCCTCATTTTGAAGCCGACACCGTTCGCATTTTCAAAATGGAGAGAAATACAGGGTCCGTTAAATTAGGCAATAGTTGCGCAAATCAGTGTATATTCGATTTATAAAAGTAAATTTCACAGAAATAGGTATATTTTACTCTACTAATATGCCCTCTTTGCGGTTTTAAAAATGTTACCTTTTCGGCCAAAATAAAACTAGGATATCAACAAAAATGTGAAGAGCTAAAATTGAAGATTTAAACTAACTTCAAAATAGACTAGCGCTGTAACCTACAATATTAGTTTTTTCATTATAATCAAATTTCGAATAAATATATCAAGATAATTTCTAAAAGAATCATAATAGAGAGACATTACTTAAAGTGGGGAAAATAAAGGAACCTACGTTCTTACCTGTTTCTAAGGTAAGTAAAATAAAGCGGCAAACTTGGGGTCTGGAAACTTAAATTACTCAGAAGTATTGGACAGTCAATTAAGTAATTTGCAATTTTGAATAAAAACAAAACCGAGTGATGCATCGTTCTTTTTTTTACTTAATTATATACAGTGTCCCCAGATTGGCGCAACGATGGGCGAAGAAGTCAAAAAATTTAGAGTGAAATTTTATCTTTTGGAATTCAGCTCAGTTCATTTCTATTCAAGCACGGCTGAACTCCAAAAGATAAAATTTCAACTCTAAAATTGTTTGTCTTTTTGCCCATCGTTGCGTCAAACCGGGGACACACTATATATAATCTCGATAAGAGTTGATCCGAATCTTAGATAGATTTCATCAAATTTGTATCGAAAAAATTTAGAAAACGCATCTGGACTGATTCAGTAGACTTTATATGTGCTTCATATCCAGGATACGGTACTACTGATGCATAGTCTAGTTTTGATCTTACACACAGGCATTAATTAAGATAATGAGCGTATCTGTGTTATTAAATTGTTTGCAATTTTTGGTCACAAAACTTAAAGTTTTACAATATATGATATGCAAACTCTAAAAAGAAGAATGTCCTGAAAGGCCAAATCTGGTCTGCTGCTTCAGTTGTTACAGTTGAACCAACATCAGATGTGGTCATGACTTATATTTAGATCTTATTCTACGTATTATGGACTGTTTAGTGGCCTCAACGAAGAACAGTATAAAATTTTATAGAATGCAAACCTTAGCATCTCTAACATAGTACCGTATGTCTAGATTAATGATATGGGTGTGGCGTATGCAAACACCACAATGCTTATTTATATGTGTGTGTGTGTGTGTGTGTGTGATGTATCACTTTGGCATCCTTCAATACAGTAGCGGTACTTTCAACTTTTTTATTAGGGTAACGGTCTCGAGCGTCAGTTCCTTTATTCTATTAGCGATGTGATTGAAGCTCGGGTAACTCAGTGAAGAAACGGAATGCCAGGCGGTTTGTGTGTGTGTGTGTGTGGTTGTCGTTTTCGTAGCAATGGACAACTTCACCTTACCTGCCAAAAATGATTCTCGGTGTACCAACAAATTTATTACTTATACCTTTGTTTTAAATAAAAGACAGAAGTTTAACTTCACTTACTCTATTTATTTAAGACTGCTTCACACATAAAAAAAATAAATATATACACAACAGTTATGATGTAATACAATGTAAATATTAAGCTATATTACAAGTAAACAACCAAGGGACGAAGCAAGAGGTTATGAAAATGTAAAAAGCGGTGATCGGTTATGTTATATCAAGTACAGCTAAGTTATGGAAGTTACTACTACAGTATTACTATCAACTGTTTCTATAAGCATCAACACAATTAAGCATGCGGTGATTCAAAATAAAGCAAGGATACGACAACTACTACTACTACTGGTAGCAAGTGGTTAATGAAGCGGTATTACGATAAGCGTTCGGTGCAGCAATATAGTTAGTGGTAAGCGGTTACGGAGTACTAGCAAGACACAAGTGCAGGAGGTCAGTCCAGGGACAGGCGGTATATTTGACTGTATAATTACGAGCGTGCTATAGTTTAAGATTTGCGCCTCATATCCCTGATTTAGGGTTTATTGACTACGTGTGTCGGACGGAACGGCTATGCCGCTTCCCGTTTACCTAGTAGGGTCTTATACACACACACACACACACGAGGTATTAGCAGCTTACTGGTAGTGAAACTATGACCGAGACGGAACTTTATCCACAAATGAGGCATTAGAGTTCTATCTTTACGTCGGCTACCACAGTCAATGACAACCGAATATTCCCGTTGCTCTTCTAACTCTATAGCACTGTAGTTTAGTTCACTGACTTGTATTTTAGTATAAGCTGTCCCTTAAACTAATTAGACCAGAGACATGCGTGGATGCATGAACGGTAACGCTCGGTAATTACTTATAATTTAGTGCGATAGATTATCACATCAACTTCAAGCTTAGTTATCATCTTTATAATTTAAATTCAGTGTGCACGGCTGACGGAGGGATCGGTTAGTACCCAGAGGCATGGCGTGAGATTATATCCACACACGAGGTATTAAAATCTCACTTATACCACTCCGCGTCTACCTAGTAAACTCTTATCCACACACGAGGTATGAAAACCTTACTGGTAGTGAAACTATGACTGAGACAGAACTGTCCACACATGAGGCGTTCTGTCTTTACGTCAGCTACAACAAATAATGATTACCGCGGATTCTTGATGCTAGCGGTTAAATAAATAACTCTACTTTTATCAACGAACCGTGAATTTTCCTAAATATCTCTGGTTTATTCGGTACAACAGAACTTCGGATAACATAACAGTACATTCGGATACAAACGGTAAATTCGGACACAAACGGTAAATGATTTTTTTTTTTTTTTTTGCATTTTGGCTTTACATACAAAGTGTTTTAGCCACGAATTTCTTGGTAGCACGAAATTGATAAAACTCCTTTATTTTCTTCGTACAAGTAACAAATAACAAGTTATTATATACATATATACGCGCAG
Source organism: Rhamnusium bicolor (assembly GCA_029963845.1). Taxonomy (NCBI): domain Eukaryota; kingdom Metazoa; phylum Arthropoda; class Insecta; order Coleoptera; family Cerambycidae; genus Rhamnusium; species Rhamnusium bicolor. Next base: position 140,105 of record JANEYF010000006.1, on the reverse strand, counting down.
TTAGTTATACACACATCTACACACATGTATGCACACATGTATTTGCCAGTTTACCTTCTAGCAAGTGTGGGTGACAGAGTAAAGGATTGTACATGGTTTACACGCTTCTCGCCCAGGAGTCCTTCAAGGCATTTTTGCAAGACAATACAATGTTAGACTACGGAAAGATGGGTAAACATACATTAGGTCTGACAGAAGGAGATGATTATTTAACATACCTTGATTTCATTAATAATACATGCACAATTGTGGATATTATGCAAGTACTGATTTATATTTCCAGGTGTATTTTTAAAAAATATTCATAAATCTGTCTTAAAAGAGATGCATCGGCTGCATATAATAAGTAAGGCAACCAAAAAGGGGCAACAAAATCATTTTTAAATAGTTCTGAAGTGAGACATTTAGATTCGTTGGACGTTCTAGGACAATTGAAGAGTATATGAGGCATGTCTGCTACCTTTCCACAGACACAAAGTGGATTATCTAATATTCCAATTTTATGTAGGTGTGAGGGAAATCTTCCATGATTTAACTTAATTCTGCTTATAGTTGATATGAATTTTCTACTTGCGTTAATTTCCTGATACCAGTGAAATTTTGGGATGATTGAGTGAATTTTAAAATAAAAAGTATTTGACATCTGGCCATACTGTTGCCAATGTATGTTCCATTTATTATGCATATTTTCCTTAAATTTAGCGTGATAGTCCGATGGGTTAATATCTTTTTTCTTGATAACAGTTTTCGCTACAGGTATTTTTTTGCTATGATGTCAACTTTAACATTTCCAGTTATACCGGAGTGGCCTTTAACCCACACAAAATAAATTTCACAATTTTGTTGATATCCTGTATACAGTGCTTCCATAATTTTAATAATAAAAATGTTATGTTGACGTTGAGTGGAGAAGTTACTAATAGTTTTTAACACAGACATCGAATCAGATGCTATGACAGTGTACTTAATTTTATTCGTGATGCACCACTTAATTGCATGCAAAATAGCAGCGGCCTCCGCAGAAAAAATATTTTAAAAATCATCCATGATGAAGGAAAATTGATAATTATGTGATGGAACATAAAAAGCACCGCTTACTTTTCTGGAAGTTTTGGATCCATCAGTAAAAATTAAGGTGCATTCTGCACGTATTTGGGAGATACATTCTTGGAAGATTTGTTTGGTGTTGTTTTCTTCATATTTAGGGTAATAAATTTTTGTTTTAAAAAACAGTGCTTCATATTGAGTACTATAGATCGATGTTGCCGATTTTGCAGATAACTTTAATACGTCAAGTTCCTGACATTGAATATATGCGCTAGCTAAAGGCGGATCGTTTTTCTTTGTCCAATAAGTTTGACACAGATTATTTATAGACAGTTGGTGAATTTTTTTAAAAATATTAGAGTTTTTTGTGTTCTGCTTAAGAATGTATTTACAAGCTAGATATTCACGTCTATAGCATAAGGGAGGCTCTAAGCTTTCGACTAAAACTGCGTCGTTAGGAGAAGATTTCATCAAACCTAAACAAATTTTTATCGCTTTGTATTGTACCCGATCTAATTTTTTTAAGTGTATGTTGCTGGCAGAACCATATATTAAACAGCCATAGTCAATAATTGACCTAATGTAAGCTTTGTAAAATAGTAGAGCTATATCTTGATTTGCACCCCAGGAGCAGTTACATATTTGTCTGAGTAAATTAATCCCTTTTTCTGCTTTACCAACTATATAATCAACATGTTTACTCCAAAGTAATTTGGAATCCAGCCAGATACCTAAATATTTATAGTATTTTTGTACCGGAAATGCTAGGCCGCTTAAGATTATGTTTATTTTACTGTCTAAACGTTTGCGCGTGAAAAACACTACAGCCGATTTTTGCAAAGATATAGTAAAACCATTTGTAAAACACCATTCTTTATAACAATATACAATGTATTTTAATTCTGAAACAGCCTCCATTTCATTTTTTTTACATGAGTATAAGGCAAAGTCGTCTGCATATTGTATACAAGTTATATTTGGTGAAAAAATATTATGTAAATCCATTGTGTATAGGTTAAAAAGTAAAGGACTCAATACTGACCCTTGAGGCAAACCTAAAGACGTGAATCTAGGACCAACAGTTTTAGAGCTATTATATCTAATAAATACTTCCCGTGAGGAAAATAAATTGATTATAATTTTTACAATACGTCCAGGTATGTTTATAACCTGTAGTTTTTCTGAGAGAATTTTCAAGTCTATGTTATTATATGCATTTTTAATATCAATGAAAACAACAGCAGTGCATTGATTATCCGTTAGGGAATTTTGAATATCTGTCACTAAATGAGTAGTAGCTTCAGTAGTACCAGATCCAGGTTTATAACCATACTGATTATCAGGTAATAAATTATTTTTAAGTAGCCAATATTCTAATCTAAACTTGATCATGCGCTCAAGTGTCTTAGTGATGCATGACATGAGAGTAATTGGTCTGTGCGAATCACCATCTGCGAGGTCCTTTCCTGGTTTCGGTATTAATGTAACCACGGACTTTTTAAGAGGTTCAGGTATATCAGAATAGACTAATATATCATTGAAAATTCCCAATAAGTATGTTTTAGCCAAAGTACCCATATGTTGCAGCATGGGATAACATACATGATCCAATCCAGGCGACGTATTTGTAGATTTTTTTATAGCTGTATTAAGTTCTTCTAGGCTGAATTTCTTAGTAAGAAAATGGTTGGAATCATAATTATCTATTATCTCGTACTGTTGCTCCGCCAGTGGCGGGGTTAAATGGTTTAAAATATCTTCAGCAATCGCATCGGTTATAAAAGTTTTTTTTAATTTTAATGTTTTTTAGTGATTTAACTTTATTCCAAATTTTATTTAAAGGTGTACTTTTGTTTAGGCTGTTACAATACTGTTTCCATTGTTCTGCAGCTTTTATTTTGAATAATCTCTTTGCCTGTGCCATTATTTTTTTGCACTCTATGTAATTGATTTCAGTGGATTGCAGTTTGTATTTGCGAAGAATTTCCTTTCGTTTTTCGACTATTAAGTCACATTCATTGTCCCACCAAATTGCTTTCTTGAATTTTTTTTGGAGTGAATGGTTTGCTTTGTTTCATTGATATCTGACAAGCACTATTTAGAGAATCTGTGAAGTATTCAAGTTTTTGTTCTATGCCATTATTTTTGGGTACATTAATAAACGAACTTTCTAGTGTGTTAGTAAATAATTGCCAATCAGCAGTGTCTAGACGCCATTTTCTAACAGGATAAATAACCGTATTATTGATGCTATGATTATTTAATGTCATAAGGATTGTAAAATGGTCTGAGCCCAAATTGTCTGTCGTTACATCCCATTGTACCTGTGGGGCTATATTAGGTGATGCTATACTAATATCTACACATGATTTAGCTATGTTAGGTGACACTAGCCTGGTTGGAGCTCCATTGTTTAAAACTATTAGATTGCTCGCATCAAGGGCGTTAAGTAACTCTTTGCCATCTTTATTAGTACTGACTGAGCCCCATAAACAATTGTGGGCATTAAAGTCTCCCCCCACTATTAAATTCGATGAATATTTTTCAAAAATGCTAACCCACAACCTCTCATTTACAGACACCGTAGGTGGCCTATAAATTGTTAAAAGGTGTAACCAGTTATTATTAAATAGAATTTTAACTCCACATAATTCTGGATTTGTGCCATTTAAATTATCAAAGGTTAATGTTTGGTATGTTAAATGGGAAGCGACTAACACTGCCACTCCACCCTTACCATTAGGTCTGTCATTGCGAATGATATGATGATCCGGGAAAGGAAATTTTAATTTCAGGTTTTAACCATGTTTCCTGTAAAAGAGCAATATCAATATTTTCGGTCACCAAAAAACTATGAAAACTGTGTTTGTTAGATAATATAGATCTAGCATTCCACTGTAAAATTTTTAATTCCGTGTTTTTATAAGCCATTTTCTCTAGCATACGGATCTGATATATTATTAATTAAACTAATTACGTTGTCTTTGATATTTTTATGTAAATCAGTTACATTAAGTAAATCGGTATTTAATACTTGTTTGACCAAGTCATTTATATAAAGAGCCATTCCGTCTATTAATTTTTCTTTATAAGAAATAAATTCGTCCCTATGAGGGTTAGGTAATATTGAAACATTATTACTCTTATTAGTATAATTTTGAGGAAATTCATCTATTTTCCTTTTTTTGTGATGTAATGGTTGACTTTTACTAATAAAATTATGCTTTGACACTACGTTTTTTGGCTTTGAAGCAAATAAATGTGTGCTTTTGTTAGGCAAGGACGGAAAATCTTTTACCTCGTCTAAAATGTCAAATTTGTTTTGTGTCAATATTTTTGAATAATCCGGAAATTTATTAATTTGTTTTGCTTCTTTGAATGACACATTGAATTTGGCCATAGTCTCTTTGTATTTTCTTTGATTTTGGTATTCAGAGCATTCTTTTGAAGAAGATATATGCTCGTTAGAGTTACAATAAATGCATTTTATAAGAGTACAATTATCGGATTCTTCGTGAGTCTCACCGCAATTTTTGCAGCGTGATTTACCCTTGCAATTTTGCATTACGTGCCCATATCGCAAGCATTTACTGCATATAATTACGGGATAGATATAGGCTTCTACCTCGAAAATTACTTGATTAATGATTACATGTTTGGGGAGACTTGTACCAAGAAAAGACACACTAATGAGCTGTCTAGGTACAATTTTTTTCTACGCCATCCGACTGTACAATTTTCCGCGTAAAACGTTTTACATTCACAGCATTAGGATTTTCTAATTTTATTTCGTTTAATAGATATTCCTCGCTAAAGTACGTATCTACGCCCTTAACTATACCCCTACGTTCTACGTAAAATTTCGGTATGTATGCGACAAAATTGTTTTCTTTTATACATACATGTGTTATATTGTCGTTTGCTGATTTGTAAGTTTTAAATTCGACTTTAATTTTATTTTTGCCTAAATTTTTAATATCAACAATTGCCGACTTTAAACATGGATCTTGTTTTAAATAATGACCGACTCTTATAGCATGTAATTTGCCAATATTTTTATCTAAAGATTCGATATAAACAAAAAACGGGCCTTTATCAGAGGACCGGTAGCGAGTTTTTAAGTCGTAATGTTTTTGTTGTTCTATGCTATTCGTTTTTTCATTGACATTTAGTATGGTTGCTTTTTGTCCTCCAAAGGTTTGCATTAGATTATTTAATACACCTGTTGTATTGTTAAGACTTTTGGAGACAGAGTTTTCGTTACATTTTTGTAAGAAAGTATTATGACTGATCTCACCGGTCTGCTCCTGATCCATGCTTTCCTGGGGTATGATTATATTTGTCTGTAAGTTGATATCAGGCGGTAGACCGCCCTCACCGTATTCACCACCAGACATATTTTATTTATAATATGCTTATGGGTGCACTAAACAATGTTTTTATATAAAATTACTAGATAGCACGATTAATTCAAATATTTTCTTTTGGAAATTAAATTAATTTCACGAATTTATTAACACCAACCGCACTCTGTAGTAGTTCAACTCAGAATGACGGTAAATGATAGAAATGCAAATAAGAACAGTAAAACGGTCAAAGTAATTCTTACCACTATCGAATTGCGGAGTGTACTAGAGATCAGTAACTGAGTGCTGCTTACTGGAACGGTCACTAGTGAATTTGGTGAAGAAGGCAAGTCGAAGAAGTTGCAGACAAGTGATTCTTTCACACGGTGTCATTCAATTTATACGAAGACTCCTGGCAAATAATGGCGGGGATCTGTGCGACGCGCAAGCGTGTCGACTGCTGTCCGTGGCAAACGTTATTTCAGCTTATCTCGGCGTATCATATTTAAATAAATTCCCTGCGTTAATTCATATAAACAAATGTTTATAAAATATAATAAGGCTGGGAATAGCCTTCTCATAGTTTTCATACTGTATTTCCGAAAAGAAATAATTTAAAACGGCCATGTACTAATATTTAAAAAAAAATCAATTATTAACTTATTCGGTAAATTATTAAATAAATAGAAACATATTTCTTTACTATGAATAAATGATTTCAACTTGCTTGGAAATCAAACTAAATTAAATTAAACTACATTCTCCTTACTCAACACATTAATAGATTTATCATTAGAATAATAAACAAACTAAGATTACCCTGAAAAGAAACCGGTTTGAAACAATTATATAAGAGAAATAATTGTTATTTCAAATAAATTTAACTTTTCGGTTCAAAACGATGATAAAAGTCTGGTCTGAAATTTCCTCAACGGAATCGTTTCCTGCAAATATTAAAAGGGTTTATTTGCAGAGAATATTTTAACATTCTTTGTACTAATAAAGAACAATAACACTGAAAGAATTTCCATAAATACCAAAACAGTGTGTGCTCGTTTCGTCAACCAAATTTGCATCATCTGGAGATAATTAATTTAAGTAGTTTCCATAAACATAAGAACATTCTATACTATCTATACTCGACTCATATTTTGTGAACTTAGAGGTAAGACTGCTATAATCAGACTCTTACAGTACTCGATGCTGAAGCATCGTCAGAGAAAACTTTTAGTTCTTTTATTCATGTGTTTTGTCATCCAACCAGCCCAGATTTGTACAGAATTATCTAACGAAAAGGCCCACCCCATTATTTTGTTTAATTTTCGAGTTTTTAAAAAAAAAAAATGTTTTAAATAAAAGTTGTAGTGAATCAAAATAACTCTTTTAGAAACCTTGCAAAGAATATACAGGTGGTCTCATAGAAGCGGGACAAACCAAAGTGACATTTTTTAAATTAAACACCCTATAAGTACAACAACAACAAAACTCGATGGACACCAGTAAGTACAACAAGAAATTCTTAGAAATTGACATAAAAGGCAAGTAGATTTCACATACCAAATTAAACAACTAAGTTTACTAACAACGGGTAAGTCCGCTTCTAACCTGCACGATTGCTTGATAACGCCTTGTCATGCTATCTATAATATTGTCGATAATGTTTTGTTCCACTTTTCATTGACAATATCTTCTAATTCAACAAGATTATTTGGTTGGTGGTTCTGTACGAGTCTTCATTTGTCTTTTTAGTTGCTTCCAAATATGTTCCGTTGGATTGGCATCTGGTAAGATAGCAGGTGGTTGGCCTGACATAGCCTCGCAAAATTGTTAGGTATCGGTTACCATTTATTTATGTTACCATGAATTATACAAATGGGACTTCCTCTATAAATCTCAGCCCATAACATAATAGAGCCTATTCCAAAGGAAATTCGTGGTATTCCAAAAATCGTTCACCGGTGCTTCTCCATACACTGAGTCTGTTCATCTGGAAACAAACATATCCTGGATTCATCTGCAGAAGCACAATTAAAGTGTTCGGCAACTGCCCTTTACGCCATATCACCTTATACCATACTTATAACACTATTTAATGGAGTACTACTTAAGCGAGGCATTCTTAATATTAAAAAAATGTTAGCTATGATAATTACAAACGCTTTTTGTTTATTTTTCATGACCAAGTTAGAAATAAAGTAAAAATGTTGTGGTGAAAGTGTGTATAACATTAGGAAATATTTTTTTAAGCAGTATATTCAAAAACTAAAAAATGTTATAAAAGTCCTTCTATCATACAGGGTGATACATATTTTTATACCATCAATGGCAAAACCCACAGTGGCATTTCGGAAAAGGTAAATAAACCCCTAACAAGTAAATAAACTGTAAGAATTAAATCAAAAGTTAAAAAACAAATGAAACACACAGGTTTTGTAGTGAAAAGAATGACTATTGAAGCGAAAGAAAAATATCGATTTACAATGAGTACTTTAAAAGTTATAGCGGTTTGATTATGGTAATAATTAGTGCGATCCACTTCAAATGAACTCGAAATGCTAGTAACGTAATATCTTCAGATATTTTCTCATCCTCCATGTCTCACCCCTCCCTTGCAACACCATATCTCATCCCTTAGACGTCTGATACTTTTTTTATATTTTTTTCGAAATGAACATTTTGAAGAAACAAACTTGCATATAAAAGAAGAAATTTGTATTTTAATTTTCAACTGCTCAGAAAGACAGAGGCATCACGTCTGAAATCTACACACAAAAATAAGTATGAAAATGTCAATATGTATTTGGTACAACAGTTTCAAGTTTTCCAATTGGACCCAGAGCATCAAGAGACAGTCTCTTATTCAAAATGTAAATATTATACACTATTGTATTAAAGCCGTCTGGCACGTAAAAATAAATTTATATCGCTAACATCTTAATACCCAAAGATAAATAGCTTTAATGAAATGAGTAAAACCTTAATTTGGAATATTCCTCGGATACCCTAGCTATTGCGTGTACAAAACATTAGCCGGATAAAGAAATCTCAGCATGTTTTCTGTTTATTTAAGAACAAGAAATGAAAAATTCACGTTTTATATGCCATTATTTTTAAACATTCTTTGCCATCTGATTCCTAAGGGATAAGGCTCGTATTCAAGAAAATTTATAATGCTATTATACTTCTACCACATTGTGGTAAAATGTATCCATACTGCATTTTCATTTGTTAAATTGAGCATGTACAATGAATATTGATGATCATTCGGTAACATTTGCATTTTCATAATTTTCTAAACGAAAAATAACTACTTTAGGATACTGATTTAATATAAAATTCAATGTTCAACTTATACTCCAGACAGGAAACGAACAGTTTCGTTTCGAACAAATTTGAGTAAGGCTGATTCTTTTAGGATAGGTTTTGCATTAAAAATCATCATGAATCGAAGTATCGAAATAGCTTCAAAATGATATATTTTTTTAAAGACATAGAAGTAGGAGTGGTAATATACAGGTATGGTCATAGGGCGGACATGGGGGCCAAGGCCTCCCCTTGAGCAGTGGTAGCTGGTGGATTTAGGTTGTACCAATGTCAGTATTGGAGCATGGAACCAAAGCAATATTTGAAGGCATGACTATTAGTACTGATTGAAGAAGTTTTGCAGAAATTTTTTTTAAAAAATCTGAAAATCGGTTGACCCTGCAGGCCATCCCTGAAACTTTCCGCTATTTTCGAGCTTAAAGCGCTCAAAAATATACGTATTAGTAGCTCTCCGAGCTCAAAATATTATACACATACATTTTTGAGCTCTACGATTAAGTGAAAAATCTCGAAGTTATATTAAAAAAAAACACTTTTCTTGTAATATTTGAACTGCGATATCTTTTGAACAAATTAACCAATCGAGATTCAGTTTGCAGCATTCAACGCAGTTTTTCAAGTACAAAAGGTTATGTTTGTACCAAAAATCGATCCGACAGTAATTTTGAATGTTATTTCAAAAAAACACTTTTTTGCGAATTTTTCGTAATCGATATCTCTTGAACGAATCAACCGATTTTGATGCGGTTTACGGAATTCAACGCAGTTTTTTAAGTACAAAAGTTGTCTTAGTACCAAAAATCGATCCGACAGGAATTTTGAATGTTATTTCAAAAAAAACACTTTTTTGAGAATATTTCGTAATCGATATATTTTGAACGAATCAACTGATTTTGCTGTGGTTTGCGGCGATCGACGTTGTTTTATAAGGAGAAGAGTTGATTAGATTTTGGAATTTATTGGTTCAGTAGTTTAAAAGATATTCCAAAAAAAACAAATTTTTGAAAATTTTATTTTTGAGATTTCTCAAAATCTACCGGGCCGGTAAATCTAAGTTGAATCAACCCCTTTATAATACCGTAAACCGCGTTTCGATCGGTCAAGCCTTTCAAAAGTTATAAGAGGTTTACATACACCGTACACACATACACACATACACACACATACATACAGCCATACAGACACCATCGTTGGAATAGTCAGAATAGCTTCTTAGGACCTCAAAACGTCGAGATCTGACAAAAACTCGATTTTCGAAAATCGGGGTGAAACCAATAACTTCCCGATTTCTGAAAATTTTCAATTTTCTTAGCGGGAAGTTAAAAATTTGAGAAAGAAAGTTACAAAAATGCGCAGCCTCCTCAGATTCGTTCTAGAACATTAGTAAAATCTTTGCAAACAATTTTTTTTGTTAATTAGAAGGAACATTTATCACTCCATTTTTTCTGTATAATAGATTACTATTCACGTTGCACAAATATATAAATTTCTTTTCTTGTATATATATTTTTTTGTTATTCTACTGTGAAACCAGTCTTGAATAAAATAGAGTAAGTAAAGTTGATATTCTGATTTCTATTTAATGCAAAGGTGTAAGTAACAAATCTGGTTGTACATCGAAACACAATTTCGGCAGTTAAAAGTGATGTTGTCCATTTCTATGAAACCGACAACCATACAAACGGACCCCTGGACATTCCGTTTCTTCACTGAGTTATCCTAGCTTCTATCATACCGCTGATAGAATAAAGTGGTGTTCCTACATTTTAGAACAGGAACTGACTCTCGAGATCGTACCGAAATAAAAAGTTCGAAGTACCGCTGTTGTACTGAAGGATGCCAAAGTGACAACACGTTACAACACAACGAAAATAAGCATTTTGTTGAGGAAGTACGTCACAATAAATGGGTTAAGGCAATTGATGGTATTAATACTGTATTGACAGTTTTCTTGGATTTTAGAAAAGCTTTTGAAACTATTAATAAAGAATTACTGGTGAGAAAACTTGACAAAATTGATATTCGTAATACAGCACTAGAGTGGTTTAAATCTTATTTTTCTAGTCGTTTCAAAAAGTGAAATACAGAAATTTTGTATCCAATCACCTATAAAATTGAAATGGTGTAACAGAGGATGCGGTCTTGGGACCTATTTGGTTTCTATTATATGTAAATGATATTCTAAAATATGTAAAAAAGTGTAGTATAAGTATGTTTACTGATGATACTATGATATATATCTTTGCTTCCTCAACGCCCAAAACTTTTTAGAAAAATAAAAATTTGCTTACCTTGACAGACACAGTCGACACCATGTATCTCGAGAATGAATCATTTTAGAACATACGTTTATACGAATTTCTCACGTTCTTTGAAATTAGCGAAGCATTTTCAAACCTCCTGTATAATGAGGCCATTTTAAAGCTGTTGCGATATTCGGTCTCATGGTGAGTTTAATATAATGTTTCTATCAAACTTATAGACACCCCCGGTAAAAATCAGCTTTACGGGAATTTGTTTCGATTGAAGCCATTTTTTTTTATTTTCTGGAGTAAGGTACTGTTCCACATTAAATATGAAACTGAACCTTTCCTAGCATTTACACCGTTCTAAAAGAATCTCTCTTAAAATGTTTCATAAAACACTTTTGAAAAAAAAATCCATATTTCATGCTGAACGACCTACCTATGTTTAAACATAATTACTTGAACATTTTCTTATTTACTCATTTCCACTTTACCTTGAGCAGTATAAAATTGTTCATAGTAATTGCTAAACACTAGAAATTGTCAATTATAATTATCTGTTTGTCTTATACCCGTTTTTAATATTTAATAACACAAATTTCAAGTACTCTAAAATTTCAGAATTACAATAGGGCGATGCAAGAAACGGTTGTTTGAGACTTATTTTTAAAATCTTATTGTTATTCGAAAGGAATCTCATTAAGCGATCACTAACTTGAATGATATTAGTCTATATGAAGAACTACACCTATTATTGTCAAAATCGAAAACTTAGTTATGAAATGTATTTAGAGACTGCAATCTTAGTATTTACCAGTGGCAGTCGGTCCATGGAAGCAAGGGAAGCAGTGCTTCCCCTGGGATTATTAAAAAAAACACATAATTAGAACATAATTATTATTTATCACATATATTAATCATTAAAATTTACTTTTACCCAATTTCAATAAACACAGCCCTGCTTTTTCAGCAGCTGAGATAATGTTGCATGATAAAACCGTAACGATGACGCACTCGATTAATCGAGCCAACATGAACTCGCGCGACTTCGATATATGTAAGCAGAGACAACTGTCTCTGATGTAAGTAACTTCTTGAAATGCATCCCATCCCCACTTCATAATCTTGATATCTGAGCTGTATAGCATCGTAATGCGTTTTGTTTTATAGATTTTAATCTCGATTTTAATATCGATTTTAATATTATACTTAATATTAATCTTCCTAGTATTATTCTCAGCTTTTGTGCTATATTTGTAAAAACTTTTTTGGTGTTTCTGAACCTGTGGTGCGGCGACAAGTGTTTTTTAAAACGTTGAATATTAGTGCGCGTGTAAGCAGATTTAGAATTACTTATTAAATTTGGAAGCTGGTCCTAGCACTGTGGAAAATATTATTTGCGTTTGTGTGGTGTGCAATTTGTTGAAAACGGGATTTTCAGCATATTACGAATATTAGTCAGTTGGCAATCGTAGTACGCTACATAAATCCAAATGGGAAAGTCCAAGAGCGCTTTTTTAGGATTTTTAGACGTAACAACACCATGAACGGCCGCAGCTTTATATACTATAGTTTGTCAGATATTCGATGATCTACAGTGTGGTGCTAAACTTATCGCCCAAAGTTATGATGGGGCCGCTGTAATGGCTGGTGAATTGGCGGGCCTGCAGGCCAAAGTAAAAGAGACTTTTCAGAATGCAATATTTATACATTGTTTTGCGCATCGATTAAATTTAGTTCTTGCTCAATTTGCAGCGTGTCTTAAAGAATGCAAAGTATTTTCTTCAAGTATTAGTGGAATGGCTGCCTTTTTTCAAAATCATCAAAACGGACACGAGTTTTAGATTTGGAAGTACAGAAGAGATTACCCAGAGTTGCTCCAACAAAATGGAATTACAATGGGAGGCTAGTACAAACTGTATCTGAATATCGACAGCCTCTAATTGATTTATTTGAAAATATTTTACAAAGCAAAGCTGATTGGGACACTGAGACTTTGAATGGATCCAGAGGTTACTTAGATTCATTGAAAAGAGACTTTGATTTTAATTTTTTGTTAAATATTTTCTCCGAAATATTCCCATTTACTGACAATTTATTTAATATTTTAACTAAATCAAATGACATTGGATTTTGTGTAAAGAAAATTGAAGAATTCAAAAATTTGATTTGTAACAAAAGAAATGAATTTGAAAAGTTCTAGGAGAAAACTAGTAATGACAATTTAGAACCGCAAAGAAAAAAGAATACGAACTGAATTTATAGTGGATCATAGAACTTCATATCGAAGACATTTTCTCGAAATTTTGGACAATATCACTGGGCAACTAAATAATAGATTTAAACATTTTAGTGATATACAATTTTTAGAATTGTGTAATTTTAATGAATTTAAAAATAAACAGTTTCCACAAAACGCACTTCAGTCATTGAGTGATTACTATGGAAATTGTTTTGATATAATTGGGTTACGATCATAACTTTCAGTTATTTATGCTACAGAAGATATTAGTCAGAAACATAACGCCAACGAACTGATTATCTTTATAAAAGATAATAGTTTGGATCAGGCCTACTCTGAAGTGTTGAAATTGTGTGAATTAGTGTTGACGATACCTGCAACTAGTTCTTCGGTTGAACGCAGTTTTTCTATGTTAAAAAGAATAAAAACTTTTTCAAGAAATTCAACCAGTGAAGAGCGGCTTTCAAAATTGTCCCTGTTGACAATAGAAAGGGACTTTGTGAAGGAGATGTCCCAAAATTCAAACTTTTACGACGAAGTTATTTCCGACATCGCAAAAAGGAGAGGCGGATTAAACTACATTGTAAATAGGTAGGTATGTGCATGTTAACTAGCTGGCTCGATTTATAGTTGGCTAGAGAGTGCACGATGGCTAGTGTGACTGAACAAACTCTCTATTTCGCTGCGGGTTCAATCCTCGCCATCGGCGCTGGCAATGTCGGTGGGTATGGTTGTGTTTGCGTTTTTTTCATAAGTGTAACCCTCGCCCGTGCAGCTTCGGCTTTGGAATCGGTGGTTGTCTAATTTTTGTGGTGTTTTTATGTTTTATGTTTATTGAGGAGTGGCGGTCCTACAAGTGTACTTTTTTCTAGATATCATAACTTTGCAGCTTTCGACATTTACTTTAAAATGAGTATACGGAAGCCACGCCCCTTTTCTTAAAATAATTTTTGCCTCGCTTCGCTCGGGGCCTCGCTCTACCCATCACTCTATATCACAAACTGCTTCACCTGTATCAAAACTCACCGCACGTCCCTGGTATGTACTCCACTTATTTGAGAGTTACTGTAAGCTTGTTTTTATATTTATGTTTTTTATATCCCTGAGACCTCTATTTTCATACAAATTTCAGTTTTATTTGTTAGTGTGTGGGAAGTTCGTTTACAATTTCGGGCTTTTAGCTATGCAGCCAAGTTCAAGAAGAATATCACGGAAGTAATTAGTGGGAAGTGCAGTAATACTAAAACATATTTTAACATAATCTACATGATTTATTAAGATGTCTTTGTAGATTTGATAAAGATCCATTCCCCTCGTTAATGCCTAGACTATTTGGTGGCAAACATGGTGTAGACACGTAAATTCCAAGAACAACGACCTGGCTTTAATTAACTAACATCGTTAGGTATAAATAGTTTAAATTGGTAAATTAGTTTCACTGTGTAGTTTTCCTTTTGGTGCCTATATTTCAGCAGAGTTCATACGAACCGCATATTAATTTTAATTTAATGATTACTCAATTCTGCTGTTTCAATTTATATTGTTTATATTGTGCATGTATTAATTATTGCGCTAATGGCTTAGGGCTGGGCAAATACATAGGTTTGCCTAAATCGGTGTAATTTGTTACCATGTAAATTCAACAACAATAAATTTTAATAACTAACCAAAGGAAAGAATTATAAATACAGGGTTCGACATATATATGATAACGAAATAATGCCTGTCTTTTTAAACACTTGTTTAATGGAGAAATTAGCCGATGATTTGGAGTATAGTTGGTGTAAATCTAGTGGTCTTATGTTTCCTACGAGCAAGTGCAAATTAATAGTTGAATGTTATATTACTTTGAAGCCAAAATTTCATGTGATAATTTTATTTATTTATTTATTTATTTATTTATTTATTTGTTTATTTATTTATTTATTTATTTATTTATTTATTTATTTATTTATTTATTTATTTATTTATTTATTTATTTATTTATTTATTTATTTATATATTTATTTATTTATTTATTTATTTATTAATTTTTTTATTTTTTTATTTATTTATTTATTTATTTATTTTTTTATTTATTTATTTATTTATTTATTTATTTATTTATTTATTTATTTATTTATTTATTTATTTATTTATTTATTTATTTATTTAACTACACTATCCCACAGTAAATTACCAATTACGGGATAGGAACACAAACTATAAACAAACAGTGCGACAAAATATCTGCCGATAGTTACACAATATTCAACATTTAAATACATTATTCACAAAACACAGTTTTAAAATAGCAGTATATAACATAATACAGAAATGATTGACAGACAAAATTAGAGAAAAAAAAAACAAAAAAAAATGTTATAAAAACAATTAAATTACCACAAAGTGACTAGTAGCTAATAATAATAAAAAAAAAATTAATAAACAGATTACTAATACACTAAGCAGTCCTGATCTATTAGGTAAATTGCTAATTTTTTAAGAATTTGTTCCTTATTTCCTTTATTTTACAATTGAATATATCAATATTGTCTTTAACCTCTGAATAATTAGAGCAAGCTTGAAAGAGTGGCGATGCTTTTAATAACCTATTAAAAGCATCGCCACTCTTGTGTTCGAGGAGTAGACAGATGAAATGTTTCAGGAGAGCGCGAAGCTAATCTCGGTACGTTAAAGTCAAGGTGTTGGAGAATTTGTGGACAATCAAAATCATATTTAATTATCTTGTGCAGAAAAATAATAGAGTGCATGGATCTTCTTTCCTTCAGTGACACAAAATTATATAAGTTTAATAGCAAATCGTGGGGAAAACCAATAGTGGGGTAAATTCTGTTATCCTTAAAATACATATACTTGAGAAATTTACGCTGAATATTTTCAATACTGTCTATATATGCGGCATATGTTGGACACCACTTTTAGTGTTACGTTAACATGCTCATTAAAAGACAGTTTACTATCAAATATAATTCCCAGATCTTTTATAAAGCAGGGACGAGCCAAGAATACATTGTCTATTTGATAAGCAAAGGCTAGAGGATTTAATTGCCTGCTGAACTACATCACATTGCATTTCTTAATGTCAAGAGGTAGATTATTAGCAAAACACCAATCATTAATTAGATTTAATACATCCTGTAGCCGAGCACAGTCATCATATGAGTCGATTTTAGAATACAATTTCACATCGTCAGCATACATTAGAAAGCCGATTTTAAGCGAGGATGTTATGTCATCTATAAATATATTAAATAGAAGGGGACCAAGAATGGAACCTTGCGGGACTCCTGACAGTACATCTATATTGTTAGACTTATAACCATGATACTGTACATATTGTAATCTCTTGGAGAGATACGAGCTAAGTAGATTTATGACATCTGACGATATTCCATATTGGTCTAAGCGATTTATTAAAATTGAATGGTCTAAGCGATCAAAGGCCTTGGAGAAATCCATATAAACAACATCAACTTGTCCTTGACTATCTAAAATGTCTGATATATATTGCGTTATACAGACCAAATTAGTTGTAGTTGACCTAGCATTCATGAATCCATGTTGATTACATCAATTATATTTCTTATATGATCATATATATAACAGTGTAAAAGAATTTCTAAGACCTTACAAAAATTGCATAAAATGGCAATAGGGCGATAGTTACAAACATCATCCCTACTCCCATTTTTAAAAACGGGACAGGGTCGTGAAACTTTCCATATGCTTGGAAATTTGGACGTTTTTAAAATTAAATTAATTGTTAACGGGTGAGCAAGAGCTAAAGCACAATCTTTAAGCATAAAGGCAGGAATGTTATCAGGACCCATAGTCATCTTTGGTTTTAGCCGGCGACTAGATGACATAACTTTCTCTTCAGATGTATTTTTTATTACAAGAGTATCATTGGTTTTAAGATCATCACTATTGATATTTGTATCCTGAGAAGGGAGGTATGATGATTGAAAATGTGACGCAAATGCGTCAGCAATTAACTGACCATCAGATAGCTCTTGTTCATTATAATTCATATTTTTTTGTTTGACATATAAGCCCAAAATTTACTAGGGTTATCCTTGATACCATCTTCAATTTTTAATAAAAAAAGGTGTATGACTGCTTTTAATGTATGTCTTTATTTTTGATCTTAACAATTTAAATTCTTCATGTAATTATCAACTTTATAATATTTATTTATTTTTAAAATATTTATCATAAACTATATTAGGTGTTTTAGACAAATACTACAACGAATAATAACTGACATAAATTTTATCAGTACTACTGTAAAAAACCTTTGTGTTTGTTTTTGTGTCTAGAAAATACTATATACGTTCTTATCTACTTTAGTCTCATTGCTACGGTAATCTACTTTATTTTTTCAATGGCACACTATGAACAGCTTAATTCAAATTGGACTCTCACCATGGATATCACGCTTACCTTAAGAGATTGATAGGCTTAAATTTGGCAAAGCTTGTATATTAATGTAAGAATTATTTGTAATGACTTGTAACTATCTACCTATTTATGACAAAACATATTTGTAATTATTCATGTATCTATACGATGTTTTATACTGATTGTTTTTTTTTCTAATCACAGTCAAGGTCCTCTTGAACCTTTGTGATTTCTTTTCATGTTTATTTGTATGTAATTTAAGATTGTTTTTGTTTTATACCAATTATTTTGTAATTCTCTTTCCAAATAAACATATTAATAATATATTATTATGGGGATGATAATATAACTTGAAAAATTAAGTTGAGTTTTATATATTAAAATATGTTAAAATCAGTTTATAAGGGAGCTACAGCCTCTTAATGGGGGTAAGTAGAACATAGCTATTTATCGATAAATTTGAAAAGTCTCAAGTTGCAAAAATTAAATTTGGACCATTTATTAATTTCATAATGTTACATATCTTGTCAATTTTTTATATAAATATCATGATTTGTTGGGGTGAATTTTCGGTATAATTTTTCTGCTTTTAACATTTAAAAGTGTTAAAAACTGCACAAAAAAAGTAAACTTTCTAAATTTCGATAGGAGCCATCGTTTTGGGTTATTCGTATTTTAATATTGCAATGCAGGATAAGTATGCAATAGAAGAAGGTAACTGCATATCTCTACAAAAATAATTCCACAATATTTTCAACTATTGTTTGAAGAGCAATTTAAAATATCGGTTTACACAATGAAACATATAGTTTAAGGACAAAAGAATTTTATTTACAATAATTTTCAAATTAATATTATTTTAAGCACATAGTTCAGAAAATGATCAAGAATAAAAGAATAAACTCGTTATTTATAAACATTTGTAAAATTACATACTTCATTGCATAAAATGATATTTTGAATTGCTCTACAAATCAATAGTTGAAAATATTATGGAATTATTTTTGTAGATATATGTAGTTAACTTCCATTATTGCATGCCTATCCTGTAATGCAATATTTAAATACACACAACTCCAAAACGATGGCTCCTATCTATATTTAGTAAGAGCGCATTTTTATGCAGTTTTTAACCATTCCGTTTTAAATGTTAAAAAAATAGGATAAAGACATTATAGAGAACATCACCTTTATCCCCTGTAACTGCCCCAACAAATCATGATATTTAGATAAAAATTTAGCAAAATATGTAACATTACGAAATTAATAAATGATCCAAATTTAATTTTACTTCCTCACCCCTCAAAGTGAGGAAGTTGTATTCGTGAAAAAAAATTTTCAAAATTTTTATTGCATTTCTGGACGAATCTCGACGAATTATGACGCTACACAAAATTTCAGACAGAAAAAATGTTCTGTCTGTGTGTCTATGTGTGTATGTGTGTGTCTGTCTGTATGGTTCGCGAAGTAGCTACAGTTTTTGTATTAAGGTTTCAAATTTGGTGCACACATTCTAGAGGTCAAGGAAGAGATTGGGTTCGTTGATAAGCAAAATCGGTCCCAATGTCTAAAAAAAATGTTAGTGACATTCCACCAATGTGACTTTTTTTGAAACGTCAAAAATTACTTTTATTATAAACTCCACCACACGTCGAGTTTTACTGCGGTGAGAAAGTTCTGATCTCCAAATAATAATCGGCAGCGGTTTTTGCAACTAAAGACGTTTCGAATTTATTGACATGATTATATTATACTACCCCCTTTAAGGGGTTGTAGCTACTAATGAGATAATTTAAGGAAAATTTTTACATACAAAACTCAACTTATTTTTTCTAGTTTTATCACCGCTTAATGGAAGGCACATAATTATTGGACACCCTGTATATATTTTATTGGACTCGACATTATTCTGCATACGATTGCATAAAATTTTCATGTTGCATAATGAAAATATCGAGCAAAATCAATTATATCATAATTTTATTACCTCAATAAATTGCCCCAACATGCAACACGACCCATAATTACATGCATAATGATACCCAGCGATGATAAACCAACGAATTTAATAAACTAAAAATAAGAATTAACCAAAATAGCAATAATTAGAGGAAACGCAGGCTTCATCCTTTCGACTATACCGATTATTAGGACGACCATCTTGACCGAGTAGCCTGGGTACAGCACTTGAAGCTCATACCGGAGATCGCAATATTTGATACGCCCCCTCCACCCCCTTTCAAGATGATGTTTTTCTCGGCTGGGGCCGAACACTCGCCGATATACTTCACTTTGGTTTGTTGGCAGAGGAGGAGTATGTCAGATTTGTTGGCTTGGATTAGCCGGACCGTAGTAGTTCCAGTAAATCCGATATTTCTCGTTCTTGAGAATGGATTCAATATCTCCGGGGATATAAGGCAGCACTGATGTCTGGTAGGGGATAACATAGCACTCGTAACGCTGCGTTATGTCTTAAACTCTGCTGACTTTAGAAAGGCGAATGTCAGCCTGGTCGAAAACTCCGTGTTTATGATTATGATTCTCACGCGATTGGTCTGGATCTCAGTGACTGACACTACATCAGCACCTCACCGGCCTCCTCGCCTGGTGTCGAATGTGACCGAATTTATCTGCAGCTCATTTGCTTCCTTAAACAATACTGCGCCCACTGCTGCAATTTTAAGATATTTTACAAACAACAAGAGGGGATCTGAGCTCCTGAGCATGTTTACATGCCATACCCATCTGCCACGCATACAAACCCAAATTCAAGAGGCCTCGGCTCACCTGACGTGAGAGGTACACATGAAAAATGGACGATCTGGGACAAATATTTCTGTGAATATCTTTCGAGTATCTCTGTTTAACAATTGTATCTAACTATTATTATCATTATTTCATATATCCAGTGCGTCCATAAAGTAACGGATAAATTCATTATTAGGTAAATAAACAATATTATTGAAAATTTCCGAAACACGTCGATTTTTGATTTTAATTTACAGTTTCTTCAAATAATAATTTAATATACAGGGTGACCTACCTTCGAGTAATGACGTCATCACTGTTTTTTCTTAAATGGAACACCCCACTTTTTTCCCAATTTCCGAATCTCCCTTGCTGAGCTGATTCCAAATATGTATCACAAGTTGCCTCAAATTGGTACAGGGTGGGCAACAATACCAAAATTACAGGTTATTTACAAATGAATAAACGTACTAAAAAATTAAATGAAATTAACGTATTGTGATACAACTACTTTGATAAACTATTAAAAACACCCCAACCACGTTTATTAGTGATCTTTGCCCCTCGACTACACCATACTATTTTTACTGTTTGTGGGTATTTTTTGTCATTTGTTTTTTTAATTGACGTTAAGAACTGTCACAAAAATTCACTTTTGTATTGTTAACGCTTCAAAGTAGGTACGTTTACGTGAAATCTAAATCTAATTTATCATATTAAAACTGTTTTTTGAAAATGCCTTTAACTGAAAGGGAGAGGATTGAAATTTTAATGATGATTGGTGTTGGCGATAGGATGCGAACTCAACAAGAGGTATGCAGATTATTCCATGAAATGCACCCTGATCGTGAACCTATTTTACAATGTGCGGTAAGCAGAATAGAGCGAAAATACAGAGAATTAGGACATGTGAGGGATACACCAAAGTAAGGTAGACCTAAAGTTAATGAAAATATTCAACAAGCCGGCAGTAGAACATCCACATTGTACAATGCGGGGAGTATCTAGGGATATGAATATTGGAAAATCTTCAATGTCGAACATTTTTAAAAAGGTAAAATACCATCCTTATAAAGTAGGTCTCAACCATGAATTGGCTGAAGACGACTTTGACCGAAGAAATGAGTATATGATTAACCAAAATAATCGAAATAACAATTTCATTGCTAACGTTTTATTTTCCGACGAGGCAACGTTTTACTTGAACAGGCATGTAAATCAGCAAAACACCCGTTATTGGTCTCAGGAAAATCCACACTGGATGCAAGAATACCATACGCAACGACCACAAAAGGTCAATGTGTGGGCTGGTATTGTGAGAAATACAATTGTTAGTTCATATTTTTTCATGAAAATTTGACAGGAGCATTGTATCTGATTTCTTAAAAAACACATTACTTCCTGATTTGACCTGGCTTTTTCCTGTTATTCGAATAGCCAATAATTTAGACAGCAGAATCTGGTTTCGACAGGATGGCGCACCGCCACATTTCGCTGCAGCTGTGCGCGAGTTTTTACACAGAATCTTTTCAGATCGGTGGATAGGAAGAAGGGAAACAGTGGAATGGCCCGCTAGATCACCTGATCTTAGTCCACTAGACTTCTTTTTTATGGGGGTTATTTAAAATCTAAAGTCTATACCAACAGACCTGGCAATATCCGTGGGCTAAAAAGACCGAATCAGGCAAGAAATGTTAAACATAACACCCTGTGCTACAAAATGTCAGAGAGGAATGTATTGCCTGGTTAGGTCATTGTCTAGCGGTCAATGGAGAACAATTTGAACATTTATTGTAAATTGTCTTTTGTAAAAATACAGTAACGTATAACTTTCTAATTAAATTTTTATAAACACCTTTTGTACTGTTGCCCTTGTACCAATTTCAAGCAACTTGTGATATACTTTTGGAATCAGCTAAGCAAGGAACATCCGGAAATTGGGAAAAAAGTGGGATGTTCCATTTAAATAAACCGGTTATGACGTCATTATTCGAAGGTAGGTCACCTGTATATTAAATTATTATTTGAAAAAACAGTAAATTAAAATCAAAAATCGACGTGTTTCGGGAATAATATTGTTTATTTACCTAATAATGAATTTATGCGTTACTTTATGGACGCACTGTGTATACCGGACTGCGTATATTGTGGTGTTGGTATGAAAACTTTTATGCTATACTGAATATTCATCTGGATTCTTAAATTTAGAGACTGTTAAATCTAAAAAGTTAATAGAATTCTCCTTTCCTATTTCTACAGTAAATGTTATGTTGGGGGTGTAAATTATTAATAAACCATAACATGTTTAGGTTAATTAGTTTATTTCTTCATGTTGAAATCGAAAAATGTTTTACATTTAATAATTTAATATTAAGGTTAATATTTTTTTAGGTATGAGGCGAGAATGGACTCTCTTCATTTGCACATAATGATTCGTTCTAAATTAAATTATTTGCAAGATTAAGCACCACTTTTAAATTGCATTCTAGGAACTGACTGCATTTAAAACCGCTGACCGCCTAATTAAATAGTTTGGCCACATGGTAGCTTTGGCCACAACGAAAGGGATTTTTAATGAAATTCTTGTAAAGAAAAGTATACAGTAAGAACGGATGGAAGGGAAATGTGAATAATTGGTAATTGTGGACTAAATTTATTAACAACACCCAGCACGAGAAGTTTTACTACTAATCTCGAAAGGGAAATGCGTGATTGTTCTCATTACATTAATAGTTATAACTTAGATTTACCACGTTTGTTAACTGTGGAGATTATTATAGGAGCTCAGCAAAATTGTCAATATTGATTTTTAAACCAGTTTCCATGTGGTTTGCTTAAGATAAGTAACGTAGGGCTAAACGTTGTTTGTAGTACATGCTGTTTCAATAGTTTTTAGGAAAGTGTAGTACTTACCCGGAAATTCAAGTACTGCTTCCCATATATACGTTTGTAAAGGAAAAAAATGCGTTTTGGTGAATAATTCTTAAAACGTTATTTTATCAGACAGAGGTAAACTATAAACTGGTAGTCAATTTGGGATGTAAGGCACCTAAACGTAACGCGAGGCTTATAAATGTACGTTTTTTTTGTACAGGGTATTACATTTGAAGAAAATGAGTTCCGGTGTTTCGAAAATATGAAAATTTTAACCACCACCGCGGAGAACAATGTACAGGGTATTCATTATGAATTACCCAACCATTATCATCGTTATTATTGCCTATAGAAAAAAAGATGTTTTAAATAAAAGTTGTGTGATTATGACTGATTTCAGGGGATACAAAAAATAATATTTTATTTTAAATGGAATACCCCGTATATTATTAAATTTTCGGAATGATCCTTTGTTCCTGATTTCAAAAATATACCATATGTTAGCCCTACCATATACCGTTTTTGAGTAATTGTTGTACCACTTAAGATGTAAGTCCAAATAAAAACTTTATTATTTTAGATACAGAAAAGAGTCTTTTAAGAAAGTTGCATAATCACTGGAATCGTCAATGTCATTTTCAATACTGAGAATTTCCTGCCCATCAAATATTCGCTCTCTTTCATACCAAAAATATCGTTTTCTGTGTATCTGATAAAGTTTTTCAATGTCTGTGGAGTAATAGTCTGAAGTGCTTCACGCCACCTATTTATATGTAGAAATATTTTCAGTAGTACCGTCTCTGCCAATATGTCTTTTGTAATAACTTTTAATGTCATCACATTGCATTACTCTAAGTCTGATGCATAATCACTGGAATCGTCAATGTCATTTTCAGTATTGATAATTAGAGGAAGAATTTCCTGCCTATCAAATATTCGCTCTCTTTCATACCATTTAAAAATTTCGTTTTCTGTGTATCTGATAGATTCTTTTCAGGTTTGTGGAGTACTAGTTTGAAATGCTTCACGTCACATATTTATAGAAATATTTTCGGTGGTACCGTTTCGGTCAATTTGTCCGTTGTAATAATTTTTGGCACTGCCCCAAAGAAGCTCTACTGGATTAAATATGCAATGGTACGGTGGTAGAAGTAATATTTTGTGTCTATAGTGTTCCGCTAGGTTGTCTACTAGATATATCCGTGGAGGCTTATTCCTAAAATAGAAGTGTGCATAATAGATATCGCTATATAAAATCTTTTTGCACATACTTTGCAACAATTTTCAACAGTTCACTTATAAAAATGATTCTATATTTTGGTTGGTTAGCCATTCCTAAATAGCGGCTTAAGTCCACGAGGTATTTGGTATTTTAGTTAATAACATGCTGTGATATGGAGCATTATCCATAACAATTACTGATATTTTAGATAAAAATATAACCTCTGCACCCTCGGCAAATCCATTTTCATTGCCAGCATGAAGTACGACATATCTACAAAAATTATTGCAGTTCAAACTATTTTTATATAATTTTCATTACTCACTTTTCACCGTCAACTTTAGTGGTCTTTACACTTGTTTTATTATTATCTTGCCAAGAACGGCTTAGCGTACCATTTTGAAAAATCCAAGTTTTATCAAAGAAAACAAACTGGTACAAACCTCCGTCCTTTTCTTTCATGTACGATCTCAAAAATTCTACTAGCTTTAAAGCCACATGATAAAGTTCCATAAGCCCTTGTCTTGGATCATCTTTTTTTCCATTTAAAATCTATTTCTTTTAATAAACTGCCCAATGACATGCGGCAACCATCAAATAATTACTTTTCTCTTAGTTTTTCCCATAAAGATGACAGAATTACATACTCCCCTATAACAAATTTTAATTAGACGTTACTTTTATTTTGCTTACTATTTTTGTACATGCCATTAATAATATTATAAGTAACACTAATATCCAGTGTCAGGGTATTGGTAGTACAAGTTAGTACAATATCGTTTCTTTGGAGGAGATGACAACAATTCGTTATCTTTCACTGCTTGAGAAATCTTACTAACCGTAGACACAGTTAATTTCAATTCCGCTGCTACTCACTAAAAAAAAAAAAAGGAAAAGTAGGGTAAAGCTCCTACACATTTTTAATAATTAACGTATTTCTCTAACAGCAGTTAGGGGTAGTAATGGACCGTTATTTTCACGTTCTTGCTCAAAATAGTTTATTAAAGAGGCTACAAGCTCTTTGCAACGGCTATTCAACTCCTTCTGCATTTTCGTAAACAATAATCCAAGTTTAATGTGCATCTATGTTGTTAAGATATGAGTTTTTTGATGTATCACAATATGAGACGATTTGAAAGCTTAAAAAGGGAAAAAACTACAAAAAACTAAAGAATCGTGGAGAAAGAACTAAAAAATATGAAACGTCATATGTGACTTATGTTACACCCTGTATATCAACGGAAAGATGAATTTATTCGATACTCTTGATATACATATTAGCAATGTATTAATATCTGTGTACGACGGCGTCCTATTTTAAAATTGCAACATCGTATTTCAAGATGCAATATTGTGCCAAAGTTATTATTTTACAACATGGTAATTTAGAAAAATATTGTAGAGAAGTAAAATGTGAAACTAGATACATAGTTTAAAAGAACTAAATTCTTGCAAGTGACATTCTGGAGAAAACATGAAGACATCGCTAGAAACATCTAATTTAAATTTAAAGAGTAGTTGGATACATTGTTCACGAGTATAAAAGATAAAGTAACAATATCCAAAGAATATTGAGCGAACTTTATCTCTTTAGGAATGTTTCCAAAGCGTCTAAAGAGCCATCCACTACATATTTGTGTTAGTTTCCGAATTTAATATACTCCTTAAAATAACCTGACAGTAGTGTTTTGAAACTGTTTTTTTTTTGTTTCCTATTGCTAAAACCACTTTTTCAATAGTTTGTTTAGAAACAAATTTATTACACAAATGTAAAGTTACAACTTTATTTTATAAAAGGTACATATGAAATAGGGAAACAAGAACAATGTTTTTTTCCTAAAATTCTTTCTAAGCCGCATTTGACTGTGTCTCTCACGAGAGATTAATAGAGAAGATGTTACTACTTGGAATTAGAGGATTACCCCTCTTCTTTTTGAATCCTATATAAAGAACCGTAAACAAAACGTATCCATAAAAAAATAGTAATTTGCATTTTTTATATATCACCTCAAGGCTCTCTCTTGGGACCCTTATTTTTTCTAATCTATGTGAACGATTTTTTACAATTTATGGAACCAAATAAATCTATATTGTTTGCAGGTGTCACCAATCTATTATTCTCGGATTGTAATATTGACAAATTATTAGAGTACTCTTCAAATAATGATAAACAGGCTCAAAACTGATTTACATTAAATAATCTTAAACTCAACGAAGAGAAAATACAAAAACTTATTATATTCTCTAACAAAAACATAATTAAGGGTGATCACGTGAAACTATCAGGTATTTACCTGGATGATAATCTTAATTGGTCAAATCAAATCGAATACCTAAATAAAAAGCTCTCAGCACTATTTTTCTTCTCTGGAAACTAAAGCGCATTCTTGGCTCTGATATATTAAGAAATACTTTCCAGTCTAAGCTGTGTTCTGTAGTTGTTTCATTAGGGGAATTCTTACCTTGCATTAAAGGTGTCGTCAACAAAAAAACTTCTTGTAAGTGCTAATTAAAAAAAAAACTGCCAACTTCTACTAATTAAATTAGGCGTAAGTCCTCTTTCTTCATTGTTTATATATTACAGTCTGATTGAAATCTATAAGGATGCATCCAGTTTCTCTATCCATTCTGACTTTCATGAATATAACACACATTCTGCAGTACTTCTTAAAAATCCTCTTACAGGTTAACATTAAGGGTCAGGAACTCCCCCAACTTAAAATTATAAAATCATCTACCTCAAGAACTCAAGAAGTTACCTCTATTAGCGTTTAAATAAGAAATCAAGCAATTTATTTTAAAATATTGCTTTTACTGATTGATGAGTGTCTACATACTCCCTATAGTAAAACGATATTGAATACATAACAACTTGACGGATGTATTGAATCAGTATTATGTAGGTAGTATTGAGAGTATTATCATAAGCATAGGGACAGATGATGTCGATATTGATATAATTAATAAATCTATACCGGGTGTAAATTCTGGCATGACATCATTTAATGCTATAACCCTACAAGATCTAAATAAAATAGTGACTAAACAAAGAAAAAAATATACCACTGATGAAATCGGACGTGATACAATAAAAAATCTTTTTCACATAATAAGGTATCCTATTTTAAATTTGAATAATTTGAGTCTGGAAAAGGGTGTTACGCATGAATGTTTTAAAACATCTATAGTGGTACCTATACCAAAAATACCCAATATGAATCTGGCCGAACAGTTAAGACCAGTAAATATGTTGCCTTTTTGTGAAAAAAATCTTAGAATTAATAGTTTATGATCAAGTAATCAAGTACATAAATTCAAAGAATATTCTATGCACATATCAATAGGGATTAGTGGTAAACATTCTTGTGAAACGGCTTTGCAATTAGTAATTTCAGATTGGAAGTAATTTTTGGACAGAGCAGGAGTTGGGATTTGCGCAGTTTTCATTGATCTTAAGCGTGCTTTTGAAACACTCGACCGTAATATACTACTATTAAAACTAAAGAGATATGTATTGGAGAACACCGTTATAGTCTGAATTACAAGTTATATAACAAATAGGTACCAAGTAACAAAAATGAATGGGAATTTATCAGAAGCCAAGTTAAAGAAATTTGGGATTCCTCAAGGCAGTATACTGGGTCCATTATTATTTATTCTTTATATTAAAGACCTTGGCAGTGTGTTGCAAAATGTAAAATCCATCTTTCTGCAGCGGACACTCTTATTTACTATAAGAGTACAAATTTTAAGGAAATGGTAAGTACTCTTAATTTAGAATTAAAATTATTGACAGAAAAATTTAAGATCAATAAACTAAAAGTAAATGAATTAAAATCCAAATTTATGTTCGTGGGTAATAATTATCTATATAAACAGTTTGCTAGTCTAAATCTTGGTATCGAGTTAAATAGCAAAAAAGTTGAAATTGTTTAGGAAATAAAGTATCTAGGCCTAATAATTGATCGTGAACTGAAGTTTAACAAACATATAGAACAGATATCAAAGAAAATCGGCAAAAAGATCAGATTATTTAGCAGAGTGGCTCCATTTATATCAACTACTACTAAACTAACTGTGTATAATACCTTAATACTACCTCATTTTTCCTACTGCTGTTCTATGTTGTATACAAGTTGTACAAATTTTAGTAGACTCAGGTTCTCCAAAATAAGGTAATGCAAATAATACTAAGATGCAACCGCTTTACTAGCAGTAAGCTAATGCTTAATACATTAAAATGGCTTAACTTTAAACAGTTCCTCTTCTTCCAAACTATGACATTTATTTTCAGAATGATTAATAACATTTTACCGGAATATCTCACACGACAATTGTTGCCTGTTACAGACGTACACATGTGTAACACACGAACAGCTAGTGCAAATAACTATTATGTTAAAAGAACTTCTAGGAGTAGTACAATGAGAAGTCGGTTCCACAAAGGAGTTGTACAATTCAATCTTCTTCATCATTAAGACTAGTAATACCGTTAACCAATTTAAGAGTCAACTTTTATGTTTTATAACAGATAATGCATATTAGCCAAATTGATTTTGCTTGAGGTTTGTTTTTTTTCTCTATATTATATGTCTATATTATGTAATCTAGTACTAGTTTGTAACTATTATTTTTATATCTATTATTTTTTGTTATGTACATACTATCCATCTATGGATAAATAAAGAATATCTTATCTTATCTTATAATGTTGATATGTGCACACTTATAGAACATCGTTCCTTTTAACATGTTTTCTATATGTGTGTTTAATAATCTTTATTGTTGTTTATTACACAAGTACTTCGATATGACAATGTTATATATTTTTATAATTTTATATCTATACATGTGTGTATGTAATATGTATGGATGAGTGCGTGTATATATGTCTGTATATGTATGTGTGTATATGTATGTTAATATTCCTATTGTGTAGGTATTATACTGTTTCTATATTTTTTATTTTTTACACGGTACTATTATAAATTTCTGGCTGACTTGTATTTTATGACTTGCTACAGATGTTCTATAATATACACGTAGTTAAACAAAGGCTAGATATTTAGTTATCTATCTATCTATCTATCTATCTATCTATCTATCTTATCATCAGTGATTACATTCAGGGATTATATTTATCTGACGTATTTCAGAGTTTTCAATAATTACCTAGATATGTACCCAGTGTGAATTGCGCAAGAGAATATGACTCTTAATGCATCATGTCTCGGTCGTATATTTTCAATAGGCCATAATATCTGCAATACGGCAATTATCAGAAATATGACAATAAAATTCATTTTATTATCGAAATTGGCAATAGCTTCACAAATAATGGGTCGTGACTTACCTTCCGAATCAAATTTATATCGGCTGGCCCATTAAGGATCTATAAAAACAATTAACGGACAAATAAAAAGTACGTTTTATATCATAAAACACAGAGCATGAAATCAATGAATCGATAATTCCTTGACCCAACCCAAATTCATGTTTTATGTCAGAATTTAAAAGAGTAAAGTTAGTGAACGTTATCTATTTAATATAGGGCACTTGGCTGGAATGACAATAAGCTTTATTTTCCTAAAAATGTAAAAGTGTAAGAATTGGCGTAGAAGACGCTATTTAAATTTATCTTTTATTGTTCGAAATATCATCTGCTCCCAGACGCCACGAAGTGCACAAGCCATAGAAAACGAATCGCATTTTCAAGACTAAATAGAAAAAAGCAGCGAACTATGCAAATCCTTGGAAATTGATATTTAATATTCTGAAAGTAAGCTGCATGTTTGATGGGAATTTGCTGGATATAAATTTTTTATTAGTTTTAAACTGAAATTAAATGAGTTCAGAGTTTTTTAGCTATTTCACGGTAAAATATCGTAAAATTCATTAAAATTTATACACTCACTCAAAGCTTTCAGTTCTGGATTATTCGTTATAAATGCCGTGTTGTGGTTTTTGACTCTCTAATTTACCGTCTGTATGTATAGAGGGGTTCGCTTGCTTACTACTAAACCCTGGAAACGTATTCGGAATATTATATAAACAATTTATAAATACGTACAAATACATTAATTAGTTTTCTCTTTACACATACAGGGTTCGCCAAATGCCTCACCCCGCACTATGGGGCTCGAATGACGCTATCGTCTCAAAAATATCAAAAATGAAAATTTAGGTTGCGATCTGAAATACAAATTTTGTAATGGTCAATGAACAAAACTTTTATAGTTTAGTCGAATCACTGCATGATACGATTTTTGTACCCATAGAACTGGTAGCTTTAACATTTTGTTAGCACTAATAGACTAAGGTAAGTTGAAACATCAAATGTCTTAGTTGACGTTATCTGTCCATCTATCTAGGAAATTTCCCTAGGTTAAGGAATTTTGAGGAGATTTGGCAACATCGCACTGGGGGTGTTAGGGATGACACCCCAAGTACCTTCAAATAACAGAGATACCCCTATTTTGACCACCTCCACCAATGGTGATAAGAATTAATTACCTAATGTACCCCTCATGAGACGTCTATGGTACCGAGATCATGCGACGACTTTTAAAGAATCTTTAGAAGTGGAACGGAATTGTCTAGAACCTGTACAAACTTTAAGAAGCTTCTGGAATATATCTCAAAGTGTCTAGAAGACCTGACGAGGGTGTATAAGTGAGATCGTCGCGAGAGTCGAACAGTTACAAGTCAGTCGTTAGTGAGCAATAGCAAACCACGTAACAATATCTTCATAATTAAATTGTAAAACGTATCAATAAATCAATTTTAAAGATGTATGTGCAGAAAAGTGACCGACACCAGTATAAAAATTCACCAGACAAGTTTTGTTGCGTATGTGGACACATTTTCTTTATTTTGGTCGGCCCATGCATCAAGATAAGCCTTGGATTCCACAGCTGTTTTTCGTATCATACTGTGCTACCCTTCTGTCTTGGTTAAATGGACACAAAACTTCCATTCCGTTTGCAGTACCAACACTTTGTCGTGAGCCTTTCAATCATTACAACGATTGTTATTTTTGCATGACAGATATACGAGGATTTTCGAATAAAATTAAGCACAACATGGAGTATCCTATCGTAAACTCTGTATCAAAACCAATAGCTCATAGTTAAAATACTCCTCCTCCTTTGCCTCCGAGCAATAGACCAACTGCGAAGCTTGTACTAATTGACGTTGATGAAAATATTAGAGATTACAAAGATCAAGTATCCCTTCTTCACAGCACCATCCTAATTTAACAGATCAAAAAAAATTGAACGATTTGATTCGAGACTTGAATTTATCTGTAAGGCAAGCTGAATTATTTGCTTCTAGATTGGAAATTGTTGGCACCTGGTACAAAAATATCTGTACAATAAAAACGGAACAGAGAAATAGCTTCATTTTACTCAGAAAACTAAAAGAGATGAGACTAATTTATATAACAAGTATAATAATAATTTGGAAGAAAATATAGCTTATAATCCCTCTAGTTTCTGGAGATTCATAACCTGCAAAAACTTTTTTTCTCACATGCCACAAAACATGATCTTTAATAACAATGCTCTTTCCGATCCTGAACAAACCTCTAACGCATTTGCAGAATGTTTCAAACAATTTTTTACCGATTCAACAACCACTTTTACAAATATTAATAACACCTCGAACATTAGTCGTTCTCATCTGAATATGCCACAGCTTAGTGAAAATGAAATAGTATGTTGTTTAAAGAAAATCAAACCAAAGGAGTAGTGGGCCTGATGGAATTCCCGCGTTTTTATTACAAGATTGTGCTATAATATTCGCTACACCACTTTGTATACTTTTCAATCTAGCTTTAAAAACTAGCATATTTCCATCCCAATGGAAGCTATCGAAAATTACACCAGTTTTTAAGAAAGGTGAAAGATCGGACATATCTAATTATTATCGTCCTATAATTATAATTAATAATTTCGTTAAGTTCTTCCAGATGGTGCTATTCGATTATATGTTTTTTCATACTAACACTAAATAACGGAATTTCAAAATGGGTTTTTTAAAGGTAGGTCAATAATCGATATCGATATTGTTGGAATTAAACTAATAACTGATAATCATTTGTTGTATATATTTTCACTTTATATTCCGCCTTGCACAACAGTTGAAACTTACCACTTCTTTTCGACACATTTAGCTCTCTTGAATACATTTATAATGCAGGTAGTCCTTGGTGATTTTAATATACCAGAATATTCTGAAACTTTAATACACTTACAACCGATGGGTACAGTGTTACCATTATTGTAGTTTCTTATCTTCTTAGATCTCATTCAAGCAATAATATAAAAAAACTGTAATAATAGGTTATTAGATCTGGTTACCTCTAATAAAAAATGTATTGTGGAAAAGGCATTCGACATCTTAGTTTCGGAAGATTTATATCATCCTGCACTGGTAATTATCTATATATCAGAAAATTCTTCGAAAAACAATAGACAAAGAATAAATACTATACACTACAATTTTCGCAAATCAAATTTTCCCGAGCTTTACCAGTAACTTGCAGAAGTGAATTGGAACATTTTGACACATTTCTCTAATGTCGATCTAGCTACTGAAAGTTTCTATAGCAAAATTTATCAAATACTGGATGTATATGTACCGAAAACTAGGCAAGTAAGAGAAGTTACCCACCCTACAAGTGAAATAATACATAATACTAAACTAAAGCATAGGACCTGGAAACGATATAAAAAGCATCAAGATGAAAATGCACTCACTGAATTCAAATTCTGACAACGTTAATCAAAGAAAATATTGATATATCATATAAAAATTATTGCAGCAATATTGAAAGCAATATTAACAATAATCCAAACAAATTTTGGCAATTTTTAAATAATAAAAAAATACATTCACCATACCTGATACCATGATTGATAATACTGAAGATGTACTGGGCTATGAGAATATTGTTAATAAATTTGTCAAACACTTCCAGGATTCGTATACACAACTCGACAAAAATTATGAAAAAGAAATAACTGATTTAACTTCTGATAACTTTCATATAAGCGGTTTTTTTGGAAACTGATGTGCATGCAAGTTTAAAAAAATTAAAACCGAAATTTACCACTGGATTAGACAACATTCCTACCTTTTTTTATTAGAGACTGTGCCTGTGTATTTACATATCCTCTAACAATCGTCTTCAATTTATCTATTAAAACTGCTGTTTTTCCAGAAACTTGGAAAACCTCTAGAGTTGTCCCTGTTTTCAAATTTCTCTAAAGTTTATGAACTTCTGGTGTATTAATTTATTTTCTTTTACATGAAACATCGCATTACGCCTTATCAGCATGGATTTATGAAAGGGAGATCAACTGTTACCAATCTGTTTTGTATCACGCAATATTTAGCAAATTCTTTAGATGCCGGTCTACACACAGATGTCATTTAAACAGATTTCTCAAAAGCATTCGTCAAATTGGATTACATTATCTTATTAATAAAATTGCAGAGTTATGGATTCTCGCATAATATGTTAAACTTTATTACATCGTACTTATCTGACAGGAAACGATTTGTGCAATGCTGTGGAGTCCAGTCTGTTGAAATATATGCCACTTATGGAGTTCCTCAAGTATCGAATTTAGGATCCTTACTTTCTAATATCTTTATAAATGACATTATATCTAATTTAAATTGTAAATATTTATTATATGCGGATGATTTAAAAATTTATTCTATTATTAAAAATATTGAAAATTGTTTTATTCTGCAGAAAGATTTGGAAAACCTTAATATTTGGTGCATTAAAAATAAATTACCCTTAAACATTACAAAGTGCAATGTTGTGACATTTTCTGATAAACTACAAGCACTAAATTTTGACTATACTCTTAATAATATCGTAATTGTAAGGCCTACTGTCTTTCGAGACTTAGGTGTAATATTTGATAGCAAACTCTCTTTCATAAATTATAACACTTTTGTGCGATCTAAGCTTGAATATGCATCTATTATTTGGTGTCCTTATTATAACACACATGTTAACAGTATTGAATAGGTACAGCGGAAGTTTTTTAAAATATGCTTGTTTCAGGGAGGATGGAGTATACCCAGCTATTGGATATCCAAATGCATATATGCTGGAAAGATTTTCTTTAGATAGCCTCGAAAACAGACGGGTGAAATCTCAGTTAACCTTCTTGAACAAAATAATAACTAATGACGTTGACTGTCTCGATATATTACAAATGTTAAATTTTCGTGTTCCAAGAGTAACCGCAAGGCAACATATGACCTTTACTTTGAGTATACCTCGTACAAATATTGGTAAATTTTCGCCTTTATATCAAATGTGCAATAATTATAATGAACACCAACATACTCTTGTTATTTTCTTCTGCAATGTAGCCACAGTTAAAAAATCATAAAACAATTTTTTTTCTTCAATAATTTGCATGTGTTAGCTATAGATATGTAATGTGTAATAAATTTGCATATGTTAATTACAGATAAGTATATGGATATGTATGTATGTGGGTATGTATGTATATATGCATATATGTATATCTGTATGCATGCATATATGTGTGTATACATTTTAAAATTAATTTTAAGTTATATTTTTAATGCTCTATGTAATATTGTTTTTGTTTTTTTACTTCTGTCTTTTTAAAATATTATTTTATATTATATTTTTGTAATTCCCATTCTGTAAATGGTTTCCCGTTGAATGGTGTAAATAAATAAATAAATAAATAAATAAATAAATACTGAATTATGTTAAAAAAAATGAAATAAAAGGAGGTATAGTTTTATAAGAACCACCCGTTAAAATTAACAAAAACATTGTTTGATTATTTATAAAAATGTTTTGAAAATATTACGATATATGTACGAACACAATACTCGCGAAAAGCAAAAATTAAACAAGCTGATAAGGAATGTATGCATTGCTTTATTTTCGTTAAAAAAAAAGTAGAATATAACCGATCGAGAAAGTACACAGAATAAATTTAAGCACTTTTAAAGGGCTACTAAAAATAGTAAATTGACTCGGTGGATCTGCGGTAAGGACATTTGTTTCTAACGCCGTAGTCCGGTGGCGATTCCCGGCCGAGAATTTGTGATTTTTCGAAAGCAGAAATTAATACCAGCATATTTGGATATTCGGTATATATATGTGTGTGTGTGTGTGTGTGTGTGTGTGTGTGTGTGTGTGTGTGTGTCTGTTGTCTGCAAATATGTACCCATACAAATACGAGGGACTGCATTACTTATGGTGTGTCTAATAAATAAGATCTCTTGTCTATAGTTATTTATTTGTAGCATCCTATAATGTCTCTTCTCACCTTCTCTGGGTATTAAGCCACTGTTCTATAAATTATTAAAAAAAATTAAATAAACCTCTGAGTCAAAGGGACTAGTCAGAGGTTCATATTTGAAAAAATTGTTTTTTTTTGTGTGACATTTTTGGATAGGAAAAAAAACATTTTTTAAAACCAATTATGTCTTAATCCTTTTGACGCAGAAGCTTATTTATTTTTTCTTTAAATAATTTATAATAAGACAGTGGCTTAATACCCAAAGAGATTGAGAAAAAAAATAAGATATAACCAAATATTTTTTTTCGTTATTTTTTTATTCTTGTGTGTACATAATAATGTTTGTAATGTAATTAATATTTAAATTGATGCATGTGTACATTATAGCTTAGCTTGGAGCTAAATAAACTCTTATAAAAACATAGTATATATATATATATACACACACCAAATAAAATTTAATTTTAAGTTAATGTATTACTTCCTTTTAAATGGGAAAACATGAAAATATATTTTTAATTTACAGTGAAAGCCTCATTTTTATCCAATGTTAATGTTTGAAGACTTATTTCATTTAGGAAACACTGATACTTAATAAAAAAACTGCTACCCATTTCGAGATCAAAGCTTCCTCACGGCGCGTGGCAATATTCGACTTAGTAATAATAATAACAATATTTCAATTTTGAGAACTCTCAAATTTACCTTTACATTTCATGGTGTTGTGAAATTATGTAGAAAATTTTGATTCAAAGCTTTATATAAACATTTGGGCAATAGTTATTTATACACAGAGGAAAGTGTAACTTTTCCACCAGAGTGGGAAGTTTGTTGCCCGAATTGTAGCCGCGAGCTATAAACACACAAGGAGTGCGAAATAAAGCACTTTCCTCCAAAACTGCATACGATTTTTTTACGGCTATTCCTTCAGATGCATATAATTACAATAAAGGAATGAAATATAATACATAATTGACAATTTGGTTAAAATATTTTTAAACCTACAAAAAAAGCGAAAAGATATAATAACAATTATTATCAAAATCAATTTTTTACTAATTATTCTGGTTGCCGACTTGCGACCTATTTTTTTTTAAGGGAGTGGAAAAAATTAATATCCTGATTTGCATTCGATATTGTTGATAGTGATTCATAGATACATAGATAGATAGATTTATTACCCAATCATTTATATCGATAGAGTTACATGTGGCAAGTCAAAGTAAATTTATAAATATAGTATAAAACGTAGTCATAAACATAACACAATAATATAATCATTAAGATTAATAAATAAATAAGGCAAATGAATAAACAAATAGTTGACGCTTGTATACAAATACATATATACAATATGTATAAAAACACATATTATGAAAAAATGTAGTTCACATAACAACAAAAAAATATAGTAAAAAAACATAGTTATAAATATAACATAGTAATATAGTCATTACGATTAATAAATAAATACGATAAATAAATAAACAAATAATTGACGATTGTATATAAATACATACATACACAATGTATAAAAACTTGTGATACTGATCTTATTGTGAAAAAATGTAGTTCGCATATAGCACGATCATTGATTGTATATTGACATAACATAACATAAACACCATATACATTTTATATACATACCGGATGTAACAAAATCATAGTTCACCCCGCTTTTCTCCTTTAGTTTTGAAGATAATGGATTGAAATTTGGGATATCCTATATACATAATAAGCAGCACTTTTTTACATACAAGTGATTTTTTTTTCACTTCCGGTTTTGCCCTGTATATTATTGCATTTTTTGAATTCTGCATAATTTTCT
Organism: Rhamnusium bicolor; assembly: GCA_029963845.1. Taxonomy (NCBI): domain Eukaryota; kingdom Metazoa; phylum Arthropoda; class Insecta; order Coleoptera; family Cerambycidae; genus Rhamnusium; species Rhamnusium bicolor. The sequence continues at coordinate 102,509 of JANEYF010000006.1, read as the reverse complement.
GAATCCAACGATAACAAATAAGTGACATTTCAAACGTCAGTATTTTTTTTTAACATAATTTTTAGTTTTCCATTTAAGTGTGCCATGATGGTTCCGACTTATTCTAAATGACCCGTGTAATGCTAGAAAAATCGAAATCCTGTCAAAAATACTAAATTACGCGATTATTGAGCAAATAAACTTCATCAAAAGGGTTTTTGGCGGAAAACTCAATTTTTTCAAATGGAACCATATTGGTATCGTGGTACTATTTATTAGTACTATTAATAAGGAATTTATTCATATGTCGTATTAAAATGTGTGAAAAATACAAACAAAATTACAGCTAAAAGAAAATAAGAATACACAATTTTGTTCTAATTAACTTGTTATGTCATAAGGTGGCTTTAGAATACAAAAAATGAACACAAAACATTACAACAGTTGTTCAAAATGGAAAATGAAATGTCACTTATTTGGTATCGTTGGATTCAGAAAATTATGCAGAATTCAAAAATGTAATAATATACAGAGTGTTCTATTTAAAAATCGAAAGTTAGTATCATTTCCGGCGAAACCAGAATTGGAAAAAAAATCACTTGTGTGTCAGAAAGTGCCGCTTATTATGTATATAGGATATCCCAATTATCTTCAAGACTAAAAAAAGAAAAGGGGGGTGTATCATGATCCTGTTACACCCGGCATATTATAAAAATTAATAATCACAAGATTTAATTATTTAATTTAATTGTGAATTCCGTAAGTGTATGAAAACAGTTTTTGATTAGAAATAATTTTAATTTTTACTTTATTATACCTAATACAAGGAAGTATAGTAATCGTGTTTTTTTCGACCTCGAGATTTTTATTGATTTATTCGTTTTGACCCGTCCTGAATCCATTCTGACTATTTTCCGAATGATATCTGTCGGTGCGTGCGTGCGTGCGTGCGTGGGTATGTGTGTGTGTATACGTGTGTGTGTGTGTATCTGCGATAACTCAAAAAATACTAATGAGAGACTTCCCAAATTTGGCAGTTAAGATTGTCAACAACGCTTTACGTAACGCATTAAATTTGGTGAATGTGGTATCACCAGAAGAGACAATGAATGAAAGAAAAAAAAGGTACAATTTCGGAAAAAAAAATTAAAAATTTTTTTTTGATAAAAAAGCTTTCAGATTTGGTACACATGTTCTAAATGCCAAAGACAATGATAAATTCGATGATGAGCAAAATTGGCCAACTGAAAGGAGGTCCACGGGACCCAAACTTTTCTGTATTTGCTTTTACAAAAAAATATATTCTTGATGGAAGATTATAAATCATGTTTACTATATCAAGCCCATAAAATATATTTTCCAATTACTTAAATAAAGATGTAAGCTTAAATTTTTTATACATTTGACCTCATAAAATTGGGTTAGGATAAATTCAACAGTTTGACATTTGAAATGTCTAATTTAGTTACAAAAATGTCAATGTCAATAAAAAGAAATTATTAAAATATATGGCATGAATTATTATTGACATTATCGAATGACGCGGTTAATTAATTATTTAAAAATTTTAATGAAACATTTCAAGGTACGCTATTAAAATTTAATTGAGGTAAGTAAAGAATTAAATAGAATGATTTTTTTTACATCAGGATGATATATATATATATATATATATATATATATATATATATATATATATATATATATATAGATTAAATATGATTTGAAGGAAACAACTACTCAGCGGGCAAATACCCCGACCTGCATTGAATTACACCTTCAAATCATGATATATATATATATATATATATATATATATATATATATATATATATATATATATATATATATATATATATATATATATATATATATATATATATATATATATATATATATATATATATATATATATATATATATATACTGGCATAAGAAAGTTATGTGTTGGCTACATCAGATTTTTTTTTTCAATTCATTGACGACTAATATATTTGAGATGTTCTGGCAACATATTGAAATAGTTTGTTACAATTCAATTTTATCAAAACATATTTTACTAAAATTCTCACTTATAACATAAATAGCTTTTGGCATTGTTCACTGTAAATCCATTTTTTTAACGTATTATATTCATTTTCATATTTTATCCTTAATTTTGCTGGAAGATTTAGTGTGGCAAATTTATTCTTCTACGATGGTTTCATGAATTTAACAATCACAAGTCGAACTCATTTTGACTATTGTTATTTGACTATATTTAACTTTACCATGGAAACATCTACTAGCGTCCTGTTTTTTTAGAATTAAATATTTTTGAATGCAGCAGAACATAAGAGACAGTTAATACAAAAATATGAAGGTGGCCGAAAAATTATATGTTCAACTCTGGACTAAAGTATCATTTTCTTCCTTGGATGACTAATCATCATCCGTGGGAGGAAATGATACACTTTCCTGCATATGGTATAATAGATCTGATTTATAATATTTCATAAAAAATATACATTTTTTTAGTTAGAACTAAAAAACTTGAGATTCCGTGGATTTTGTTTACCAATGAATTCATCGTTTTCCTTGGTCACTAGAGCATGTGTACCAAATTTCAAAACTGTGACTATATCGCGATGCATACAGACACACAGACAGACAGAATTTTTTACTCGAATAATTCCTCAAGATTCGTTTAGAAATGCAAGGGTACTTTTATTTTTTTCGTCAACTCATATTTCTTAACCCGATGATTTTATTATAGTGTAAAAATGTATACATGTATGTTATTTTATATCTAATTAGAGCATTTTTAACAATAATTCCTTCTCAGATTATTTGACTGTCAATTTGTAGCAATAAATCGTTTAACAAGTTGCAAAATCCTGAAATATTACCAACCAACATTGACTTAAAATTTTTCAAGATAAATCTTATTACGTTTTTAATAGAACTCGCGGAAAAAATATAAAAAAGCTTAAAAGCTAACCTTTTCCTCTGGTGTACCTAAAATATCGCTCACTGTTTGCTCAAGCACTGGAAATTAATTTCAAGTATTAATGAGAAATGTAACATCTGCGAAAGTAATAAACCTTGTATCATTATATATCACACGTTATTGAAACTTGTTTCAAATTAATTTATAAATTAAACAGGGTTGGGATCTCTATGTACTTGAGAGCTTTCTTGCTTACACAGGGCTCTAGTCAGAACACAGGCGGGGAATTGTTCTTGAATTATTATTTTAGAAGTATTTATGTTCAAATAATACCTGTTAAAATAACTTACTACTTAAACATATTCATGTGTCATTCACATAAAAGTGCTTCATTGCCAAAAACGTTTTGACATTTTACCACTATGCGTCAATAATCTCCGCTGAAACTATGACTGGAGAAAGGAAAAAGATATATGGAACAACACATAAAACACTATTGAAACACTGTAGAAATACATATTTACAAAAGAGGTTCCCTGATAATTATTTTATTATTGATACAAAGTGGTTAAATAGAGAATAGAAATATACTGTGTTTGTTTTTCAGTTATATTTGTATCTTGTACCTTGTACCAAAAACTGGCCAGTGCTCCCGTAGTCTCCGATTTTCACAGAAGTCGCGCCAGCAGATTACCTACTACCTTTCCACATCCCGCAGGTTTAGTGGCTGTAAATCCCTAAATCATGTGCTCTAAGCAGACGGAGAGAACCATAAACATTTGGACTGCCAACCACTCAACTGATTTGTAACAGGCCCTTATAATCTTCATTTCCGAGAACAGCGTAGGCTTAATCCTTTCGATAACACCAATTATTAAGAAGACCATCTTGATCAAGTAGCCTGGAGTTCGTACTGGAGATCGCAATATTTAGTTCTGTTTTCCTCGTTCTTCAAATAGATGTTCTTCTCTGTGGGTATCGAGAACTCGATGACATGGATCATCTTGGTTTGATGGTCGAGGAGGGCTATGCCAGGCTTATTAGCTTGGATTAGCCTAACGCCACAGTGGTTCAAAATTTAATTTTGGCCAAAAATAAGAAAAGCAACCTTCCTGGAATCAAACCGAATTATATGGAAATGCTAGTAGGATAATTACGATACTCAGATATGTAAATATTTGCCACTATAAAAAATTATTCAATCGCGTATAAGCCATTAAACCGCGAAGATCTTTAACTGTTTTCTGTTGTGCAATTAGTGGTAAAATAATCCCTTTCCGTTTTGTTACATTTCTCGGAATTGGTGATGCGCAAGTACTTGAATAACAATTCAAAAGAAAGCTGAAGGCATGTTGATGCGCTTATGATATTTTGTCAATACGTTAATCTGGTTTACTGTGTTAAAATTGTAATTAACTACTTGTAGCAACACATTGTTTCTTTATTTAAATTTTTTATTTGTTATAAAAAAATTTACACATTTGTACACACTTTTTGAGCACTCATTTTAAAGCTTCAAGTATGTTGTTTAAGAACATACTGTGACATTTTGCTTTTAGCTGCTTTTTCTTTAGAAAAAAATATCCAAAAATAGCAGATAAATGAATTTAAATTTACAAAATGTTATAATGTATTTTCTAAAAAAAAAAAAAAAGATTTGTAATGCAAAACGCACATTGTTCGTCAAAGAAATGTCTGTGAAATTATTGGCATTTCGGAAGAAGGTAATAATGCAGAAAAGAGTACACTTCTCGAAAAAAATTCTTAATAATTTGCTTTAAATTCGAATCAAGACTTTTAGTATGTTCTGATCCGTACATTATAAGTCTCAGATGTTTACAAACAAAAAAAAAAGAAATTTTCAGTGTATCCTGAAATGAAGGAATTCTTAGTTGAAGCAAGACCACCCACAAGAGGAGATTGGATAGAAAGCGATTTTGAGGATGATGAAGATGAAGATAATGCACCAGAAGATAAACTTTAATTTTATATTTTTACTAATCTTATTATTATGTTTATTTTTTACTACTTTTAGAACATGTGTACCAAATTTGAAAGGTTTATCTCAAAAACTGTGGCTGCTATCGCGATACTACAGACATGCAGACAGATTTTTTTTCCATAAAGTTATGTTTTTTTCATTATAATTCGTCGAGATTCGTTCAGAAATTCAATAAAAATTTTTAATTTCTTTTCCCGAAATTGTACCTTTTTTTCTTCTTTAATTCATGTCTCTTCTGGTACCACATTCACCAAATTTAATGTGTCACCTAAAATGTTGTTGAAAATCTTAATTGCCAAATTCTTTATATTAGGTATAGTAAAGTAATTAATAAATATATTTAATTGTGTATTTATATATTTATATGTTCTTTCTGCCACTATCTAAAGAGTTAACTGTTTTTGGTCAATTTTTTTAGTGGAAAATACATTATTACTAGTCTAACCCAGTAACGTGACATAAAGGACTTGTAAAGTCTTTACCGATCCCTTATGACATTTTGGGTTGACAACAATAGGGTAGGTATCTAATTAACCAATTTTGACAACAGCGTCTGAAATCTGTCTGTTGAATTTCATAAATTTCAAGTTAAAAAGTGTTTTGAGAGTAGCAAAAATGGTTGCAGAAAAAATATTGTATGCAAGTTACGCAACTCACCCGAAAAGTGACTTTGTTGGGCTCGTCGGCTTCCAGGATCCGCTGGCGCTCGCCCAGTAAAGAATCACTTTCCAGTTTTGTTATGTAACTAGCTATTATACAGTATATTCTTAAACAATGTTTTAAAAATCATTTTAGTATTTCATATTTTTTAAAAATTGGAAAACAATAAATAATTAAAAAATGTATAATATCCGTATACCTATAAAGGTTAATAATTTCATCAATATTCGATGTAATTATAGAATATCTTATATTCATCGAAAATAATATCTTTCTTCAATCAAAACTTTAACGTTTTCTATTTTTGTCCAAAATGAAGGGTCTTTGAACCACTGTGCGACGGTCAGAAACGAATAGTTCCAGTAAATATGACATTGCTCATTCTCGATTTAATATCTCCGGAGACCTAAGCATGGTGTTTGGTTTAGCCCATACGAATGCTTTAGATGGTAATATAGTATTCATAATGCCGCGTTATATCGATGGATGTAGGCCAATATCGCTTATATAGGACATGCATAATGTAAGTGCATGATCAATTCCGGCATTTGACGGCAAGTCCTGCAGTTATCAGAAACCTCTGCACACAACACGCTGCTACGATAGATCCAGGTGTGAGTAACACAATCTTCACAGGCCACAATGAATACATCGTTCTCCGACTTAAGGCCGGCTGACCGTAGAAACGCGAATTTCAGCCTGGTCAATAAACTCAGTGTTTCTTATAGAAGACATCATGCTTTCCGACGTGCTGCCGAAACAGATTTCCTTGTTCGGCAGCTCTGATTTAGGCTTTCAGGCGATTTGAGCGAAGCTAATAAAGGGAATTTGAATCTCTTTACAAAATCTCTGTCTAGTTAAAGTTCCATGAAATTGGCCAATAATCTGTCTCTTATTAACGGCACACTAAACACCAACTTTCTGCGGATGAGAGAGACTTGGACAAAAAAAAATCTGGTTTTTTAGTATTCTAAATTTTGTCATATTCTAAGAATTAACATAACCACTGAGATGAAACCAGGCTTCGTCGGAGAAAACAGTTTTGTCCAAGAACTTGTAACTAAAATTGTACAAATTCCACTGACAGAATACCGTCCTATGTAGATAACCGACTTCATAGAATTCTTGGACGCAAGTAAAGCGATATGGAAATAATTGCAAGTATATCTTTAAAACAGTATGGAATGTGCTAACTGACACTCCAGTTACCTGACTCAACACACGCACAGGAGTTTCAGGGCATTTTCCATGATTTCTCTTACACATGTTCAGGTGATTGTTTCTTTCGCCGACCACCACTTTCATTTCATTTCACACTCTTTGCCTAATGGAAAAGTTTAACAGAACGGTCAAGTTGTGCCATTATGGAACATAATACATTATTGCCTGTGGATTGTGTAATCACCACTCCAAAGACTTCAGTACGAAAAAGATCTGTTAAACCAGGTATCGTATTTGCAAACAATTAAAAAAAACTAAGTATGTCTCTGTAGAAACCAAAGTTAAACACTATAGGTATCCCTAAGGATAGCTTATGTGGGAGGGATTATACAAATAAACACATTTGATAGGGGTTAGTTTATTTTTCAAAAAAAAAAATCAATTCCTTGACTGGGATTTTAGCGAGGGACTCTTGATCGACAGTCGAAGTAGACTTGCCTTTCGGCCAAATACTCATAAAATGCCATACAATAAATTGTATTAATACTTTTTTAAACGAATTTTTTAATAAAGTTGTGATGTATTAAAAGAATTTCCAGAAAAAAATAATAAAATGATTATTGGGTATTACATAAGCATCCTTTTAGACCTAACATGATATCAATAATAAATATCTATAGTTTTTTATTTTATATTACCTTTCTTATCTAGTGCTAGTATAAAAGTTTTAGGTAGATAATAAATGAAACACAACACTACATTCTATCACAGAAACTAATAAAACAACTACTCAATCTGGAAGCAAGAATTTCATTGAATTAAATACTAACAGTATTCTTAGTATTAGAAGTGAAAAATATTGAGATTGACTCACCAAAAAGAAAAATTTTACATTTAAAAAATGACTCCCTCCAGTTGCAGTACAAAAAAACGAAAACCCCTAATCCGATACATATCGTCTTTCATTCTTCCGGAATTCCTCAGGGGGCTGGTAAACACGAACATATTATTTATAAAAATATTTAAATAACATTATTTAAAATACGAACGTTTCTCATATTTATTGTGATATTTCCAGATGAATAAAAGGCGATATACAGGGTGTCCCATAATTAAGTAGCTTCCATCATGAACTGATTTAAGGCAAAACGCAACTTATTTTTTGTAGTTCTATCACCCCCTTAAAGGAAGGTATTTAATTATGGGCACCCTATATATCGAACTAGGGATTTTCGTCTTTGTACTGTAACTGAAGAAAAACAGTTTTTAAGGGTAAAAATTTCTCTTTTTGGTGAGTCAATATTTTTTTTAATCTCAATAATTTTTGGCTTCTAATGCTAAAAATACTGTTATTTAATTCATGGCAATTCTTGATTCTAGACTGAGTAGTTGTTCTAATAGCTTCTACGATACAATGTCTTAGAAGTGTTGTTTTAATTATTACCTACCTAAAACTTTTATACTAGCACATTCAGATAAGAATGTCATATAAAAACTCTAGATATTTATTATTGTTATCATGTTAGGTTTGCAAGGATGCTTATGTAGTATAATAATTATTTTACAATTTTTTCTAGAAATGCATAAATAGGAGGCAAATAAAATGTCATATTTTATTTAAGTATACTGTATACTGCACTCGACGCGTGTTTCGCCAACTGTTTTAATCATCTCCAGATGATGCCAACTTGGTTGGTGAAACGCGCGTCGAATGCAGTAGTGTTTTGGTGTTTCATGGAAAATTCCGTCAGTGTTGTTGGTATTTTCACAGACCAATAAAGAGAAAATATCTGTTTCGTTCAATAGCTCATTGATGTCTTTAGTAACTGGATAATTCTTAAAAATTAGAATTCATCAGCCGACTTTTGTAAGAATTATTTCAGTTATTCCAGCAATTTTCTCTTGGAAAGATCAAGTAGACCGTAATAAAAGGTTTAATGAAGTGCATCTTACAAGCTCGAAACAATGCTCATAACAATTTGTAGAATTTAAAATCCTCACTTGCAAGATTCACAATATTTGCTCTTATTTGAAGTTATGACATTTTTCGTAAACAGGTTATTAAAAATGTACGTGAACTATCATTGTAGCAAATGCCTTGTAATAGCAACTAATTCCTATTATACTCTCGTGTATACGGGTCTGGATTAAATTGCGAATTGCAGAATGTCGTTCAGTCAACTAAACATTTGAAGCGCCCGTTGTCAGTGGCGTGTTTATAATTATTATATTCTATTTTATTTATTTTTAATTTTTTTATTTTGTTCTTTATTAATATTGTTTTTAAATATTTATATCAGTTGATAAAAAAACTGAATGCTTAGAACATATCCAACCAAATAAAAAATAATTCCTTATGCGCAGTTATTACAACACACCCTTTCTTCCAGCCAGAATTCAGATTTTTTAGATTAAAAAGTGTCAATTAATACTACCTAATGCATATTTTCTGCAAACTTATAACTTTTCTTTGTAGGTTAGGTTCTTTTTTTTTTTGTTAAAGCATTCCAAAACATGACACGAGTGCCAGTCTCCAGTATTTATTTCTCTAATGTTTAGTTCATCATTATACTGGTAGATGGTCGTAGTTATATGCCACCTTTACTCCCAGCCTTGAAGAGTAACAGAAACGCGTAAACTACCCACTCAACATAAAGTCCTTAATTAATTCATTTATTGTTCATAGTGATTTCAAAATTTAATTGTATAAATAACAAAATGTATGTCTTAATTAAAAAGAAAAAGAACTATTTACAGGGCACTTAAAACTTAAAACAGTGATGTTTTAAAAAAAATCATATCACCGGTTTGTCAAAATTAAGTTGAATATTTGCCATATTCGCAACACATTTTAGGAATTATTTCGCAGAACCTGCAACAGCAAATCATATTAAAAATAGCTATTAATGTAACGAGATTATTATGTGATTTATAATAATCGAGGACGATAGCCGAGTCGCCTGGTAACGTCCAAGATGGTTTGAATCACATAATAATCGAGTTACATTCAAAGCTTTATCGTATCATTGACAACGATGACGTGAAAAAATCAACAACTTTGGTTGTCATTTTAGCGTGCCATAAAAATTAAGAGAGTCTTAATTGCGACAAACTTTGGCGAAATCATGGAAGATATTGGTATTCCTGAAAATATACTTGCTGCTGCTAACACTGTAAGATTAGATTTGCTTCCGGATAAATCAAAAATCCATTACGAAAAAGAATATCTTCAGTTTTGTGAGTGGCGAGATAGAGAACAGGTTCAAGGTGCTGGAGAAACGGTAATACTTGCTTATTTTGTGAAACTCTCAAATCAATACTCCTCGTCATCTTTGTGGCCTAAATATTCTATGTTATGAGCTTGTTTGGAGTTGAAGGAAAGAGTGGAAATTGACAAGTATGGCGCTTTGATACGATTCATTAAGAAAAAAAAATGTGGGATATAGAGCTAAAAAATCGAAAGTATTCACGAAAGAGCAGGTTAGTGAATTTGTTTGTACTGCCCCAAACGAGACATTTTTAATGATGATAGTAGCTTTTACAATTTGAATTGGCGGAGCTTGGAGAACCAATGAATTAACGAAAATGTCCATGGAAAATGTTAAAATTCTAGAGAGCAAACTAGTACTCACAATTCCTGACTCAAAAACCCACAAGAAAAGGTTTTTTGCGGTGATATCTGAGGGAGACGTTAATCCTGTGGCTTTATTTAAAAAATACATAGCATTACGTCCAACTCATACTCCGCATAGAAGATTGTTCGTATCATATAGAAACGGAAAATGCACCATTCAGCCTTGTGGTTTGTCCATTTCTTTTCTAAAATACCTGAGAAAATTGCTATGTATCTCAAACTTGAAAATCCATCTATGTATACTGGTCATTGTATTAGAAGATTTTCAGCAACTTTTCTTGTTAATGCTGGTGGAGACATATTAGATTTACAAGAACTTGGTGGTTGGGAAATCGAGCGATGTTGCAAGAGGGTATTTAGAAGATAACGAGTAAGAAGGTTTCCATTGCGTAAAAAATTCAAGTTGGAGACGTTTCTGTAAACACTATCATGTACTAAAGTGACCATCGAACTGAAAAAGAATGTTGCTAGGCAAGATTCAGTGGACATGCCCATCATTTTGGACAATAATGGTGTATCAGGTGTATTTATCAAATTTGAAAACTGTCAAAATATTCACGTCAATGTTCATAAATAATTGCTATAAAATAAAATTCGTATCTAGGGTATTATGATATGGTAACTAACGTATTATAGATTATAACTAACGTATTATGTGCTACTAAGTTATTGTGAAGTTGTAATGTTATGATAATAATAATTATCAATAAAGATTTAACTTAAAGGAACCTTAATTTTCAATGATACGATAATATATAAGTTATTTATAGTATATCATATATTTATTTATATTTTTAGGTAACGGTTCGCTTAATGGAGTGATGTTCATTTTCTCAAATTAAATATTAAAAACCTCACTGATGGTCGTAGTAAATATAAATCCTCTCAAATATTTATTTTCTACATCGCTTTACAAAATCAATGATAGAGCCAGGCCAGTACAACAATACATTTCTTCCCGTCTCCTCTTCATGAGTACTTCCGGCTTTTATTTTTTCCAATTCTTTATGATACTAGATTTGTTATTTTGCTTTCCTTATCGTCGATATTTATGTTATCTTATAGCATGATCGGTGTTAACAGAACTTAAATGGCAGTAAAACCTCTCTTGTGATCTTCGCTTCGACTATCAATATTATTCAGGCATTACACGTAACTTTAAGAAATGATCCACAAATTAGACAAGGTGAAATTTCTTGAGGTAATACTAGATGGCAAATTAAAATGGAAAAATTATTCCAGTTCCGTTTTAACGCGATTACCTCAAAATTCTACATAACTGTTAGCAATATGGCTTCTGTGGATAATATAATATCTTTAATTCATTATTATATTACCTGTTTCAAAAAATACCGACATATCACGTTTGCTGATTTCTGACGCCAAAATAGGAATTCCTATGAACATGCACCAGAAAACTTTCTTTAGAAAGATACTTGAAAGAGTACATGAGACACTCTCATTTTTTTTATTTTTGGACTTCAAATTTTGTCAGTAGTCTTTACTCATGAGGAAACTAGTTTGAATTTAATTTTTTGGAAAATGACTTCGACGTTTATTTCTCTTGAACAGTCATGTTTATGCGCGACAATATGACATCATATTTCAGCACAACTGCTAGGAAACTTTTGAATAATGTTTATATAAACAGAGGCATATGTCCTGAAAGACCTAGATGTTGGCTTTCAAAACCACCAGACTCAATACCTTTAGACCTTTACCTATGGGTACATTTAAGGTCATTTGTTTATTCGAAACCAATTAATAATATTATGTTCCGTACCAGCGAATAGTTAATGGTTTCTAGAAAATTCACTAATTGGTCGAATACAAGCATGTATCGATTCTAAAAGTGTTTATTTCGATATTTATTATGTAACAAAAAACTATTTCTATTTATTTTACGTTCTTAGATTCCAAGTTCAAATGTTGTGTGAATATCAGCAGTGCTAATTTAAGTACAAAAACAGGGTATGTACCACCTATTTACCTTCTTCCGAAATAATTTTTTTCAATCCTAACGTGACTAACGTGATTATTTACAATACAATATTTTTTTGAGTATGGTCGTTATTTTATTAATTTTATTGTTTTCTTCAATTAGTTCAAGGAAATCAACAACCATATGCAATATCTAATTATCTCGCAAGCGATTGATGAAATATTCTTCTGTAAATTATATATGAACACAATAAAAGTTTATTACATTAAGGGGTATGTAGTATGTATTGATAATACCCAACTAGCACAAAGTGGTTATATAAGAATTATTGTTAGAATATGTTAGAATAAAGCAAAATTAAAAAAAAATCGTGTTCTAAAAAAGTTTTTTCTATTCAAATACTACAGTTATGAAGCGCAAATAGGCATGTTTATGACTTTTATATAACACAAATAGAATATAATTTTATATAATACAAATTCATATCAATTATGTAACAGTTTTATGTGAGTTTTAAAGACCTCACTGCACGACCGTAATATATCAGTTTTGTAAAATTTTTGTAAGCTTATACAGCTGTTTCAAATCAATATTACAAGTACTTTAAAACATTTTCAATATGATCACATTATTGGTGTGTAAAGAGTACCAAACACCGCAGTTAGAACCATTATACGATAATTAAAAAACATATGTTTATTTAAAACTGAAGGAATATTTTGTTATAGCAATTATCAGTTTAAGAATAATTACTAATTGCTCTATAGTTCTTGTGTTATAGCAATTCTATAAAAAATAATATTATGACGTTAAAACATTTTAAAAATAATTTGCAGTTTGATTAGAAAGTCCATACACATATCAAAAATCTAAATTTAACTACGAAATTAATTTTACTATTATGTACATTTAAGTAAAAAATTTTAAACGCCTTTTTTATTAAGATTTTCGTAGGTACTGGATATTTTTTTCTGCCCCGTCGCCACCGTACGTGGGGATGCTAGGTCGGCAACGGTCGGGTGTCCGGCGAGGGCAATATACATTGTGATTTTTGATTTCAATTTAAATAAACTTATTTTGAATTTGAATTTGGATATTTTTTTCAAAAAAAAAAAACAAAATTCATTGCAATTTTTTCTTTTATGTTCCTGTGACCTTGAAATCCTTCGATACAAAATTATGAAAATTAAAAATTTAGTACTTATTAAGATAGAATAATGTTTATGAATCCTACTAGATGACTACCCTTACTTTAATAAGAAATTATTTTCTTAAATTTGGCCATTAGTAATAAATAAAGCTGGCAGAGGTGGCTGGAGTACAGCCACGGTCTTGCGCTGGCGTCACACGTGCCGATTTAGAAGTGATTTACGCTGCAGTCTTACTTGAAAAGTTAATGCGTGAGGTTGTACCTATAAATTATACATAATGTCAAACGCACCAAAGGGTGAAAAACGACCGTACGCGGACACAGTGATTAAATTTATCGGTGAATATCCGGATTTATTCTATGACGGATGCAAAATAATTTGTAAAGTTTGCAATCAAGACTTAATGTGCTGGCACAAAACAGATTGTCGTCGTCATATCAATACCGCGCAACATCAAAATAAAAAAAATGGCATGCCTTTGACAACTCAGTTTATGTTTGATTTATTGTTAATGTTAATAGCCTGTAATATTCCGCTACACATACTGGATAAACAACCATTTCGGGAGTTTTGGAATAAATACAATCCCCAGGTGAACTTACCAAGTCGTACATCGTTACGTGATATATTCCAGCTGTTCGTGAAGACATTGTAAATAGGATTAAATGTGGATTAAAAAATACACCGCTCTGGTTATGTATTGACGAGACGACAGATTGTAAAAAAAATTCTATTTTAAATATTATAGTACGTGTACTGGACCCTCTTAAACCAACATTTCCACTTTTACTAGCTAGGAAAAGACTAACTGCATGTACTGACGAAATAATTACGCGTGTGGTGTTGGAGACATTCGAAAAATTTGAACTTTCAACAAGTCAAGTATTGATGTTTGTGACTGATGGTGCCGTTTTTACATGTTACGTGTGAAGTGCATGCATTACATCTTGTGGCAGAAACGATTCGAAAATGTTTTCCAGAGGTAGATGCATTAATAGCAAATACAAAAAAAGTATTTCTCAAATCTCCTAAACGGTTTCGAGCATTTCACAGACAGTGTCCTGGTATCCCTGAACCACCAGAGCCGATTCTTACACGTTGGGGAACGTGGTTGAAAGCGGCTTTTTATTGTGCTGAATATTTTCAACAAATAAAAGCTGTGATACTACATTTCAACCCTAACGAGGCTGCAGCTATTAGGGAAAGCCAGACAAGCTTTCAAGACGTTTCCCTTGAAACAGATTTAAAAACTATTAATAACAATTATAGAGGACTATACGACGCAATAGAAAAATTGCAAAATAGTTCGTTGTCGTTAGTGGAATCGCTGCAAATAGTGGACGACGTAAATACACAGTTACAGGCTATAAATGACGCAAAAATTAATCGCGTTAGTGAAAAATTCGAGAGTGTATTACAGAAAGATCCTGATTTTAGCAAATTGAGACAAATTTGTGATGGTGCATCTACAACTTCGTTAAGTGAGTTCACAGATTGTTTTACTTATGCCTGTATTACATCCGTAGATGTCGAACGGTCATTTTCAAAATACAAACATATTTTTTCACCAAAGCGAACATCGCTGACGGAGACAGCTGTAGAAATATACCTGATGCTATTATACTATAGATCTTCCCCACTTTGTGATGACGACCACCAAACTACTTCATAAATCTGCTTAAAAGGGTAAGTTTTATACAAACTTTTATAAAATGTAACATTATTGTTAAAATTTATTTCCATTTATTGTACTTATTCAAGTATTATGATATGATGTAAACATATGAGTCATATGATGGCTCTGTCGGCCAGGTGACCTCGGCCAGCTTTAGTAATAAATGTATAATAACACTTTTGCTGCATTGTCTAGGCAATGCACAACATTTTTAGAACAGTAGTCATTACCCTATATGCTCAATTTTTGGAAAATTTAACTGATTTGTTAAACATCTACTTTCGTTAATATTCGTAAATGTTTGTAGTTGTACACAGTGGACATAATAATAATGAGATAAGTTTTAAATCCATACTGTTAATTTTGGTGTTATTTTTGTGTAAAATAGGATATTTCACCTTTTAAAAGTATTAATTATCATTCAAGGAAACCTTCCAGTCGAACAAATATAAAATAGTTTCTTAAATGTCTTATAAGTTTGTTTGTTTTTGGAGAGTAAACTGTTTTTTAATATAGTCTCAAAAACGTATTGGAACATTTAAAGAAGGGCACTTATAAAACCAAAACATGTTGTTATGACTTCTTTATAAATGTCTCTGTGACTGTCATGAATCAATTATAAACATTTGTTTTCAGTAGCTAAATTTCTTCTTAAATTTGTTTGTAAAAAGGTTTATATATAATAAAATTTAATCATTAATACAACTGTTTTATTAATTTGATGTAGGAACTTTTAAAAAATATATATCTATTTTTTTCTTAAAAAATATTTTCGCTGTGGCTTTAATAAAACCAAATGTATATTTGAGGTGACATAACATATAATAATTGTAGTCCGTTTATAAAGCTAGTGTGCTAGTTAAGTATTTTCCTCATGAGGCTTTCTGCAGCCTCATTCATAGGGACATGTTTTCTAATGTTTACCTGAAGACTCTGCTCATGAAAAATTGCGCTATATTTTTGACAACACCTTGTATGAGAAGAATCCATTCGGACAGAGAAAATGTTACGAGTTTCTTATTTTACATCCAACATTCAAATGCGCTTTAGTATATTCTTAACTTTTCTGTCAGTTAAAATCCTCCTGTAAATTCAATGCTAAGTTTGTGAGGTAATAATTCATAAGTTTGAAAGGGTATTTGCAAATTGTTATTGTAAACTCATGATTTCCACCTGCCTTTATTCTAATTGAATAATATAAATCTAAAGATTAGACAGAAAAGTTAGTGTTTCTGTTTCAAGCAACGTAAAAGCGGTTTAAGGTAAATGTTTTGGAACAGAATTTTCACGGTTCGAGGCTCGAAGCTTTGGATTCATTAGAAACTCCTCCCTGGCTACTCGGTAGGTTACTTGGTTGAAAAGCACACGAAAAGTATCGATCAGAGACGGCTCGTCAAGGCACAATGTGAAATAAAATAAAATACCCACTGGTTTAGTTAAGTTCAAGAACTCTCAATGTTAAATAGCCTCTGAAATGACATTTAAAAGAAATAATGATTTCATGTACATATTTATATAATAGTTATTTATACAACTACTGAGTAATATGAAATATTTTTGCACGAGTGCGAAAAGTCATTTCAGATGAGTTATATTGTGATGTAATTCCGGTCGGTACACGAGGTGAAGTGTCACTTTAGTACTCTAGAATACAGCGATACATGGCACTTTTAATTTCGGTAATATTTCGAGCGCCTGATTCTATTTTAAAGTGTAGGAACATCACTGTTCTCCATTAGCGTGATAATGGAGGTAGGGCAACTACAGTGAAGACACGGAAATGTCCAGGGGTCTAGAAAATTTGGCCCGGGGTCGGAGATAAATTAATAGTAATTATAAATTTTGTTTTTTTTTTAATTTTTCTGTGCGTCCATCGATATATATATATATATATATATATTATTATTTTTTTTTTTTTTTTTTTTTTTTCGGAATATCCGATGCCGGTCAGTCCTCCCGTGGCCTCCGACGCCTCACGGGAGTCGCGCCGGCGCATCAACTACAGCCACCCCACATCCCGTAGGGTTAGTGACTGTAGATACCAGAATCGTGTGCCCTAAGCAGACGGAGAGAACCCAGAATGACCGCCTTCTGCATTTGACCTGCCAGCCACTCGGCTGGTTTTTGGCAGGCCGGTATGATCTTCAGTTCCGAGAGCAGCGTAGGCTTTATCCCTCCGAGTACACCGATAATAAGGACGACCATTTTGACCGAGTAGCCTGGGTACAGCACTTGGAGCTCGTACCGGAGATCGCGATATTTGGTCCGTTTCTCCTCCTCCTTCAAGGTGATGTTTTTCTCCGCAGGTGCCGAGAACTCGATAACATACATCACCTTGAGTTGATGGTCGAGGAGGACTATGTCAGGCTTGTTGGCTTGGATTAGCCTGACAGTCGGGAACGAGTAGTTCCAGTAAATCCGGCATTTCTCGTTCTCGACAACGGACTCAATATCTCCGGGGACGTAAGGCAGCACTGGTGTCTGGTCTACCCCGTTTTTTTTTTTTTTTTTTTTTTTTTTTTTTGGGGCGTAGCCGGCGCGTTTGCTAACCGGAGCAAGAGGCCCTTCTGAATTCCCCGAAGAGAGACCAGACCGGAACCGCTTTCGCATTACTTCAGTCTGATCCATTACCGTCTTTGTGACGCCATCTATCTTTCGTCGCTTCCCTACGTCCCCCGTCCACATTTGTGATTAGGGGTTCGGGAGTAAGGGTGATCGCCGTGCTTACTGCTCCTCTTGTTTCTTTTGTCGGAGCACTGCTTCTACAAATCTTGCTATCGCGTCCCAGGTGTCTTTGCTGCGTAGCATGTTATCTATGATGTTGTCGGGTATCATTTGAGCACCCACCGTCGTTTCCAGCAAGAATCTTTCCCGCGTCCATCTGTCGCATTTGAAAAATGTATGGTATGCATCGTCCTCTTGTCCCATCTCACAGTATACGCATTCTGGGTTATCTGTTATTCTCATCTTGTACAGATAGGATTGAAAAAATCCATGCCCGGTCAGGAACTGCGTTAAGTAATAGTTCACTTCGCCGTGTCCGCGGTTTGCCCATGTAGTTAACCGCCTTATTAGTCTTGCAGTCCACCTCCCTCTGGATTCGGCGTCCCAACGCCGCTGCCACTCGTCCATGGTACGTGATCTTTCTTCTTTTTTCACCCTGTCTCTGTCTATCTCTGCCCTCCTAGAAAAGATCCTCTTGCGCTCTTGTGCAAGCAGATCAATCGGAGGTGTTCCTGCTATTGCCAAGACAGCGGGTTCCGAAACCGTGCGGTAGGCACTCACCACTCTTAGCGCTCCTTTTCTCTGTACCGCAGCTGGGCGCTTCCTGTATTTCTCGACCCTCAGTGCATCCGCCCAGATCTCAGCCCCGTACAGTAGGATTGATTGGGTCGTGGACATTAGTAACCTACGCTTGCTCGCTCTAGGGCCAGCTACATTTGCCATTAATCTGCTAAGGGCAGCTGTCGTTGCTGCTGCCTTATCTGCCATGCGTTGGATTTGCCCCCAATAGGTCAGCTTAGTATCTAGTGTCACTCCCAGGTACTTCACGGCGCTTTTGGTTTGAAGCACCTCCGTACCAACCGTCATGTCTAGTATTGTAGGGATTCTTCTCTTCGTCAGTATCACCATTTCCGTTTTGTGTACTGCTAGCTTCAGTCCGTGGTCTTCCAGCCATCTGTACACTCGTCGCATCACCTGGTCTAATTTCCTCTGGGCCTGTTCGCCGTCTCGCGCCACGATGGTTGCCGCGATATCGTCAGCGTACCCAACTAGTTGCGTTCCTTCTGGCAGTTCCATTTTCAATATTCCGTCATACGTGATGTTCCAGAGGTCAGGTCCTAGAATCGACCCTTGTGCCGCTCCGGAAGTTACTACTCTCTGTCGAGGTCCCTCCCTGGTGTCATATAGTAGTACCCGTTCGTTCAGGTAATCTCTAAACATGCGTAGCAGGTATACAGGTACCCTAAAAGTGCGCTCTAGTGCTTCCAACATATCACTCCACCGTGCCGAGTTGAAAGCGTTCTTTACATCTAGAGTGACCAACATGCAGAAAGATCTCGTTCTGTGATCCCCTCTCTCTGTGGCGCACGCCGTGTTCACTACCTCCTGTATCGCGCTTGATGTGGATAGCCCTTTCCTAAAACCGTATTGCCTGGAACTCAGATCACCGGCCGCTTGTACAGCTGTTAACACCTGTACGAGTGCCTTAGATGGTAGTATAGCACTCGTAAAGCCGCGTTATGTCGGTGGATGTAGGCCGAAATCGCATATATGGGGCATGCAGAAAGTAAGTGCATGAGCGATTCCGGCGCCTGATGGCAGGTCCTGCAGTTGATATCAGGGACCTCTACACGCCACACGCGGCTACGGTAGACCAAGGTGTTGATAACACCATCTTGGCAGGCCATAATGAATCCTTCGGTCTCCGACTTAAGCCCTGCTGACCTTAGAAAGGCGAAGGTCAGCCTGGTCGATAAACCCAGTGTTTCTATGTTCTTATAGAAGACACCATGCTGGGGTTTATCGACGTGCTGCCGAAACAGATTTTCCTGTTCAGCAGCTCTTATTCGGGCTTTCAGATGATTTGGCTGAAGTTCGGTGACTGACTCAACATCAGCACCTCGCCGGCCTCCACGCCTGATGTCAAATGCGAGACCGAGTTCATCTGCGGCTCTTTTTGCTGCCTTCAACAATCCTGCTCCCACTCCTACAGTTTCGTGATGTTTTACGAACCGCAAGAGGGGATCTGAGCTCCTGAGTATGTTACATGCCATACTCAGTACTACTCTGCCATGCGTACACTCCAGGCTCAAGAGTCCTCGGCCCCCCCGTTGACGTGGGAGGTACACACGAGGAACGGACGATCTAGGATGAATACTTCTGTGAATATTCATCATCTTGCGGGTATCTCTGTCTAATTGGCGCAGCTCATCTACCCTCCACTTTACTACTCCGAAGGAGTAGAGCAGAATCGGAACGGCAAGCATATTAGTTGCAGACACCTTGTTCTTCCCCGAAAGTTCGGAAGACCAAATCTTTCGGAGGCGGTGTCTGTACTTGCCGCGGAGAGAATCCTTTATTTGTGTCACATCTTGGATGTGCCTTTGTTGCACACCCAGGTATGTATAGGTCTCTCCGGCATCCAGATGTCTTAGGATGCTTCCGTCTGCGAGCTGCGCATTTTCAGAGAATTCCCCGCATCGTCCTCTCTTGAGGTGGACGACTGCACATTTGTCCAACCCGAACTCCATACCAATTGCCCGCGTATATTCTTCGACCACCCTAAGAGCGTTTTGTAGTTCGCGCTCTCCGGAGGCATAAAGTTTAAGATCATCCATATAAAACAGATGGGTGACCTTATGCCTCCGGTCGCTGGGTGGTCCACATTGATACCCGCGGGTTTGGCGGAGCCCAGCAGACAACGGTAGCAGTGAGATGCAGAAGAGGAGAGGACTCAGGGAGTCGCCCTGGAAAACTCCCCTCCTAAATGCCACCTGCTCTGTCGTGACCCGCTGTGCACCTGATGTTATGGTGAAGCGAGTCTTCCAGAGTGGCAGCAGCTGTTCTATGCATCTCACTAGTGGTGCTGGTACCGCAAGACATTCGAGCAAGTGCAACAATAGCTCGTGCGATGTTGTATCAAATGCCTTGCGGTAGTCAATCCAGGCCATCGATAGATTCCGCTTGTATTGCACAGAATCCTGTGTAATACAGCGGTCTATCAGCAGGCTGTCCTTGCAACCTGCCATGCCTTTCTTGGCACCACGCTGTTCATGTATCTGCTGGAAGACCGGATCAACAGACCTCAGTGTCCTTGCATACAAGATACGTGTAAATATCTTGTAGCAGGAGTTGAGGCAAGTGATCGGCCTATAATTCCTCGGGTCGGAAAGATCCCCCTTTTTGGGGATAAGCACAGTACGTCCCTCGACAAACCAGTCCGGAATCTGCTGCCCCTCGTTCAACCATGAGTTGAAAACTCGCGCCAGACGGCGGTGAGTGGACGGAAATTTCTTCCACCACCAGTTGTTAATGCCGTCTGGGCCCGGGGCAGCGAAGTTCTTGGTGCCAACAAGTGCTTGCTGGACTTCCTCCGTACTGATTGCCGGGCACACTTCATCTGGCTCTTCACGATGTCTGTGACACAGAGCCTCGAAGTGTGCAATTGCTGGAGTGTCGCTATTGAATGGACGCGTCGTTTCGTAGATTCCCTGCTGCTATCCAACCGACATCATAGATGTCTCTGTGGCGGATAGCGACTTGCGACACAGCAAATACCGAGAGCGGCGACCCCTAGCCCAGGTGGACTAAACTAATGTTATTAAATATGATTTGAAGGAAACAACTACTCAGCGGGCAAATACCCCGACGTGCATTGGATTACACATTCAAATCATGATAGATCGATAGCCAATATCATTCAGACCATATGAGAAGTTTCATACCTCTCACCACTATTCACTTCACCTTAGTTAGTATATAACTAGCAGGTTGGCCACTATCATTTGTCTGTTCCATAACCTATGGCATACTGAAGAGAACAAATAAGTTCGAAATCGATCTATGTCTGGTTAGGAATTGACAAATGATATTGGCTATCGATCTATCATGATTTGAAGGTGTAATCCAATGCAGGTCGGGGTATTTGCCCGCTGAGTAGTTGTTTCCTTCAAATCATATTTAATAATATATATATATATATATATATATATATATATATATATATATATATATATATATATATATAGTATGTATATATATATGAATATCAAAAGTTAAATTTATTGACTAGAATTTATACCACTTTATTTTGAGCACATCCGTCTGTGAAATCTAATATTCGGATCCAGACTACAGTTATTATTTACATTTCTAGCAACTTTTAATAAATATTTATAATGTTACAATCCTTAGTCAGTTATTTTTCCTCACCCTGTATGTAGGTAAAAAACAAGAAAGTTAAAATTATCAATAAAACTATATAAAATCATATTCCTACAAAAATGTTGATGTTTATTATTCATAGCTTGATAAAATGAGCTACAATTTTACTACAAAGTTTACAGTTATTTGGAATTTTATTACATATGACGTCACCAACCTAAAGATACATAGCTTCGGAAGTAACACATTTAAAAAACAATATCGGCCTGTACGATGTTTTTCTTGAAAATTTGTTTACGAATAAAGTATAAATTATATATGAGTTATTGCAATATTGTTAAGTTTTAAAGCATTCTATTAAAATGGTTCACTATAACCTAATATGTGAAATACACTGTTTACTTCGTTAAAATGATTGCATTTCAATAAAATAAACATTTCCTGCAATTGTTAAATTATAATATCATATCGAAAATGGGTAATATTTAGTTCAACAATGATGAAAATTTAATTGAAATGTCCTGCTAAATTGACAAGGGGAATTATTAATATTAACATTTGTATTTATAGCTATATACAGGATTTACAGGAATATAAAATGGGAATTTGAGGGATTTACATATTGACGTTTTAATATAAAATTGCAGTGGTTAATTTCAAATAAAAAATTTCTAACTTATTGGTAAACCTGTAATATTATTAACCACATGTAATTAGATTTTTAGATTAGATTAAATTCCGAGTGAGCAGTTAAGGCGCCAATGGCGACATAAAGTGATTTTTTTGATAACCCTTATATATATTTGTACCCATCAATTCCTGAGCTTCTTCCTGGGGGCTGTAGTGGATGCGTGCTCCAAATGTCGTGGTTTTTAGCAGATTAGGACTTTGAATTGTCACAATTACATCAAGGTGGTTTTGCTTATGGAGCCGATGATGGACTATGAATTCTTATAATTGTCCTTTTTAATCAATTAGGAAGCCCCACGTTGAGTGTCACAATTAGGACAAGGTTTTGTTCATGTTTTTGGAAGGCCTGTTTTTTGATTTCTCCCTAGCTAGTTTATTATTTTTTATATCAAGTTGGGTGCCACGTGACTTGCTGCCACGAAAATAATTTTTATTTTGATGCCTTGGTATTTGATTGTAAGATTTGATTGTATGGAATTTTCTCAAGGTCGATTTTGATTATACGGCTCTCCGTATAATCAAAATAGATAGAGATAAGGTAGCCTGTTCTTAACCTCGTATAATTCATGCCTGCCTTTGGCTATGCTGGCAGAGCTGAGTAAGACTTCAGCAACTCCTCTTCGGCGGTCCTAGCTTGAGGGACTTGTTTCTACCTCAAACTTTGTAGCTGAAGGATTTTAATCAAGCGGCTTATGCTATTTATTTATTATGGCTCAAAAAAAATTTACACATGGGGCCCCTGGCATTTTGGCTTTTTTCTAGCTTGAAAGTGACTTTGTGGAATACTGAAAATATTTTTTTTTAGACTGCTTTTACGTAAATATAAAATTAAACGGGGGTCGGTGCAAAAAATGTCTTTTTACTTCCCTGCAAATGCTTTTAGAACTATGAAATTTATTTTTTTCAGTCGCTGAAGGCCAGAAAATAATTTGAACAGAGGGTTCCTTACAAAATTGAATTTTACCTGTGAGATCAGGTGATTTGTGAAAGTGTAAAATTTATTTGACAAAGTCGTTAAAACCAAAAATAAAATTGAACAGGGGGTCCTCTAGATGAACGTAAAATTCACAATCACAAAACACTTTCAAAAAATTTTTTGAAAAATTGTTGGAATTCAGCAGACTGGACAGCAAATTGATCTACAACTCAGATACTACTAATCTGCCTAGAAGGTAGCACAAGACTTCACAACTTTTCTTAATAATGAACGATTCGTAGAACCAAAAAAAGGATTCGAAAAAAAAATTGTTGGAGTAGTGTATCTTTTTATGCTTAATATTACTTTCTTAAAATCAAAATAAAATTGAAAATTTACTTTCAAACGACTAAGTCGAAAGTTATTGAAAATTTAAAAATTAATTCTTCTATGTCCTGGTGGACTAACAAAATGATTTAGATGAAATTTATTTTTTTGTAAAAATTTTGGCTGTCGATCTTTAAAACAAAAAAATTTCAATAAATTCTGAAACTTTTATGGCAGTCTAATCATCCGAGAAACTTAGAACTAACCAAATTTTGTAGAGTAAATGAATTTTAAGTGAAGTGAAGCTTTAATTTTGAAATAAGTTAAATTTTCTAATATAAATTTGAGGTACGAGAATTTATCTTAACAAACCTAGACTAGCGAAAAAATAATTTTGAAGAATAATTCTAAGTCTCTAAGTATGTAAGTCAATTCCTTACCTTATCCTCGGAGATCTCAGATGACGATGTTCGTTTGCATAAACTTTTAATTTATTATTTTTTTTTAGATAACCTACGCCCATAGGAGCCTGTTCGTGGTTTTTTAAGTTTAATAAATGAAAAACAATGTAGATTTTTACAGTAAAATCTGATGACGGAAGCCAAAATCCACGGATGATAAAAGCTGTCGAAGAAGTGCTTTTGGTTCTCTGCGGTGAATGTTTTAAAATCACTTTATAGGTGGTGGACGCCGTCTTTGTGTCTTGAATACCAAAAATAGCCCAGCCTTGTGCGTGGAGAAATTTCTTAGTGCCTATTTTACAATATCTAGGGCCCATATGAGATCTATTACCTGTGAAACGGTCAACGAGGACTGTCCTAAGGGCTCTAGATCAGTTGGTGTTTAATAATGGGGTTCACACTCGGTTTTAAGTTAATTATTTGTCGTTCGCGTAGGGTTATGAAGTCTCTATGAATGCAAAAAGTGAAAAATTATATTTAAAATATGAATTTAGTACCACGAAGCCGTGTGGTAGAATTATCTTAACTTGTCTGAAATTTTGTATTTATAGGGGTTGTGTCTTCATCTATTGCGATGTTAACATTATGTCATATTTTTGAAAGTGAGTAGTAAAAATAAAATCTGCTCCGCTCGAAAGCTCCGATATGCCAAAAGCTCCAGATATGGCTGGCTGTCTGGCTGGTCCGCTACCAAACTCCAATTTTACAAGTTTCATATGAATAAATCTAGCGGTTAATGAGACACCGTGGAAACTGATTGTTGCCTGAAATTATTATTACTATTTTGTATGAAATTATTTTACTTTGATATTAATTGTTAATTATTTAATTGCCTTTGTAAAAATTAATTTTTAGGTGTGTGCGACTAGCATCTTTTAAAATTTGTATGATAGAAATGCAGATGGCTTTGGCCACTCATAATTATTTGCTTTTGTCGACCACTGAAATGAAAATTTTGTGGAGTCTCTCGGATTGCAGTAAGATCGTTTAGATCTATTTGTAATTATTGCTTATGAATTTCTTTATGAAATTTGGCCATTTTGATGTTTGTAACTGCACCGCGGCGCTCGCCGTCGCGCTTTTGCTGCGGAGCTGTTTTTTAATAAATATTAATTTTACTAACTTGGCTTTTAAAAATCAGAGAATTGAGATAAAAAATTGTAGTTTAAAGTCTTGAATACGGTTTTTTATTCTTTATCTAATTTGCTAAAAAAAAAGTGGTGTGACATGTGATATTTTGAAACCGTGTAATTTCGGTCTCGGGCATTTTTTGAATGTTTATAATGGCTGAGGGCCTTCTATACGATTTGGGTGATTTTTTGGGTAATATTATATTTTCGAGATAATTAAAGTTTTTGTGGAATTTTGGTTCGACAATAGCATGAGCAAAGTATGTGTTACGCGGTTTCCGCTTTATCTGTGCAGAAGCGTTCTGTAACATTATTTTAACGCACTGCGAGACAGCTTTGTAATTTGGGGAGCTGTGGGCATGGGTTGGGTCAGCAGTTATTGTAATACGTAAGGCCCCAAAGCGCCGTATCCGCCACCAAAGCTCTCGCTCTATGAACTCGTACCGTGTTTAGGAAACCAAATTTTTGTAAATATATAAACCACCCCAGACATTAACTATCTAAACTCAAACCGCCAAGGAACAAATAATGGAAAGTAGGTGGAAAAAGCCTGAAAATTTTAATTTTCAAAGATTTGCTAATTATTTCCGAGTGTGCCAAATCGTAAGTCGTGATTATTGCGACTGTGAATACTGCCTATGACCAGTGTCCCAATGCGGTCCACAGAACAACTATATTAGAATCCTTACTTCCTAAGAAAAAGATGAAAACGGCTGTGACGTCTCAATTCGAGGCGCCATATTATTGCATAGTAAAATGGCGGGCTCTTTGATTCGTACTTCTAAATTAAATTCATATTTTCAGTTTGAACAAAACCAGTATTTAAAAGGCAGACACAATTGTCTTTGGCATAAATTGTGTTTGCCTTTTTGTGTTTTAGAAAATGTGTAAATGAAACATGTTTTATGATATTTATTTGTTAACCATAATTATACATATATCATTGTACGTTCATTTTGGTATATGATAAAAAAAATTAACAAAAACAAAAAATAATTGTTTTATTCACAGTAACAAAATATTATAAATATTTTGTTACATAATATAAATATTATTTATGGTAGTCGCTTTCCACTAAAGTTTCCGATTCAAAATTCGCTGAAGTGTAATTTTGCAAAAGTGATCCAAAGTCTTTCATTCGTTTAATGTGTATATCCAGTTTTACATGCAACTCTAAAAATACAAATTTTAAAAACCACAAAATATCTACTGAAGAATTAGGACTTACATAGTCACCTGTAAATTAACTTGTTAATATTACGTCAACCGAGTGGTCTCATAAAATTCTTTAAAATTTGTATAAAACACAGAAAACTCTGTTTGTTTGGTATATCCTTATGGAAATGGCAAATTGCAACTTTTATTTTCTTAAGAATTCTGCTAAAAACAATATGCCGCTGCTCAATTCTCTGCATTCACCATCGCTTGATCGCAGATTATTTCACTTTGTTTTCAACTGACAATCAAATCAACTGAAATATAAAATTCGTAATTGTATATATCATAATCGACATAATCTTTTTATTTTCAATAATTTCAATAGAAAGATAATCTAAATAAAAACATAAGTTTACTTATGAAGAAACATGATAGATACTCTTGTACTTACGATTAATTTAAATAACATAATCAGCTAAAATAAACAGGATAGAATTCAAACATATAGCCACTGAATATTATTATTAAAGTTATTATAATATAATAAAACAATTAAAAAATTAACAAAATGACAAATCGTTTATGAGTATAACAGCAATATAGTTGTTCTGTGATGACAGCTGTTCTTCGGAGTAGGAGACTAGGTTTTTCTAGTAATCATCCGGGTAAGCTACCAGTTACGAATATACAAATTATTTTTTATTAAAGTGATGCCTATAAAATTAATTACACATAGAATATAAAGAAACATATTATAAAATATCATTTACAATCAGAATCTAATAGCTAAAACACAAAACATGTTAAATAGAATTACGATCGGTGACAACCGCTGATAACCAATTAGTCATTCGAAAGGGGATATTGCATAGACAAAAATGTTGACGTATCAGAAATGCTAGTTTCAGACCACTGCGCTGGTGTGATCTGCGACATGCACTGTGATTGGTTTACTGGCTGCAGGAATGATTCTGCACTATATTAGGCCTGATTCTGTATCCTTTACGTTATTTTTAACAGGGACCTTAAAACTTATAGCCAATCAGAAATAAAGATTACTGAAAAATATGGTTTCTGATTGGCTATAAGTTTTAACGGACCTGTTAAAAATAACATAAAGGATACAGAATCAGGCTTATTGTGTATTATACCGATACTGCACCTTGAAAGTGTCAAAATCACAATCACTGTTTTGGTAGCAGTTTAGTCACAGTGAATAACTGTGATTGCTCAATCACAGTGAAAAAATCATCGACTGTGAAATGTCGCCCATCACTAGCTCATAAGCTCTCTTGTTGAACATAGTTTTTATTATATCCAAACATAAAAACAATCATTTTGTATTTAATAAATAAAAATAGTTTTTAAAAAGTGAATTAGTGAATCTCGAATACAGAATGTATATTCGACACTAATACTAATAATATATAAAAAATATTAAAATAATATGAAAACAAAAAATTATAAAAATGCATTTTTACTGAAAATTAGTCGAAGTTTTAAAAAAGTAAAAAAATTGCAGTTTTGTAACAATTTGTTATTGCATACCTACCTAAGTTTATTTGCCAATATTTATACTTCAAAAGAAAGGGTTCTAATCTGCCAAAAAAATATTAAATATAATGATGAAATCATATCCGATCCTCAACTGATTAGCAATTCATTTGCTGATTTTTTTCAACAGTCATACTCTACTCCAGATCAGTGTAATCCTGCTGACAATCATAATTCATTACATAACACTTGTCTAAATATTCATCAGGTCACAGAAGAGGAAGTATTATTGTCACTTAAAAAATTAAAGCCAAAACTAACTAGTGGCCCAGACAACATTCCGTCATTTGTTGTACGTGATTGTGCTTCAATATTCGCCAAACCTCTTTCAATACTTTTCAATCTATCTCTCCGAACATCAACATTCCCTCAATACTGGAAGCAGTCCAAAATCATACCTGTCTTTAAAAAAAGGAGATCGAACTCTTATAACTAATTATCGCCCTATTGTAATTTTAAACAACTTTGCTAAAGTTCTTGAAATGTTATTATATGATAATATATTTCCACATGTAAAACATCAACTCTCAGATTCACAACATGGCTTTTTTAAAGGTCGATCTACAACAACTAATCTTTTCTGTTTGACGGAATATTTATCTGAAGCAATTGATGATGGTAGTCAAGTCGACATAATCTATACAGACTTCTCTAAAGCCTTCGATAAGCTAGATCATAATTTACTCCTGCAAAAATTACACATTTTTGGATTTTCAAATCAGCTTGTTGAGTACTTCTCATCCTACCTCGAGAACAGATCACAATATGTACAATACTGTGGAGACAAATCCGTCGAGGTTCTACCAACGTCAGGTGTCCCGCAGGGGTCGAATTTAGGACCACTTTTATTTAATATTTTCATTAATGACATTGTATCTGATATTACCGTAAATTGTCTACTGTATGCTGATGACCTAAAACTGTTCTGTAGAGTTTCGAGCTCTGAGGAGTGCGAGATGTTGCAGAAAAACTTGAACGTAATTTATAATTGGTCTATAGGAAACAAATTACCCCTTAATCCTTCAAAATGTAACGTTTTATCTATAACAACAAAAACAAATATTATACCATACCAATATACGCTAGAACACAATATACTTTCTAGACCGGAAACTTTCACTGACTTAGGAGTAATATTTGATAAAAAACTAACATTTACGAATCATATTAATCATGTAATCAATAGATCGTACAAATCTTTGGGTTTTCTCATCAGAAACACTCATCATTTCAACAATGCTACTAGCCTCAAGCTACTCTATAATTCTATCGTTAGATCAACCTTAGAGTATGCCTCAATAGTATGGTCGCCGCACTATAAAGTACATATAGATAACTTAGAGAACATACAGCGAAGATTTCTGAAATACTCCACTTATAAAATTGAAGGGTCATATCCGCCTATTGGTTATCCCCAGTCGGAACTTCTGTCAAGGTTCTCACTGAGATCGTTAGAAGATCGACGCAAAATCTCTTACTTGGTTTTTCTTTACAAATTGATACACAATGTGATAAACAGCTCCCATATTCTTAACATGCTCCCGTTTCATGCCCACCGAGTAGCTTCGCGTCAAACACAATTATTTATTTTAGCAAATCCAAGAACAAACTCAAAAAAAATTCTCTCCATTACAAGTCATGTGTAACATATACAATAACATACATTATCGCGTCGACATATTCAACTGCAACGTTGCCTCAATAAAATCATGCATGTACAACCCCTGATTCGGAACTTCTTCCGGAAGAATTTCAAGACATACAATGTTTTGTATTATTTATTCATATAATATGTGTAATTAACTATTTATACTATGCTTATACTCACTACTATTGTAGATACTTTTTTTTTGTTGTTTTGTTTTCTTTTATTCATATTATCTTTGTATTCCCTTTTGTCTTCTGTATGATGTTTAAGTACCTTAGCTAAGTCCCTACTGTATTTCTTTTTTTGTTGTTGTAACCTAGTATTCCTATTCTGTAATTGGGTCTGAGGACCTGTTGGATAGTGTACCAAATAAAATTTAAAAAAAAAAAAAAAAAAAAAAAAAAAAAAAAATAAAAAAATATAATAATTATTTATGACAGAACACTTTCAAAAATTTCCTTTTGTACTCTAGAACTGTTTTCAAAATTTCGTATGAAACGCATTCGGAAGCAAGAGTGGATTCTGGAAATGTTTTTATAAAATTTTCAGTTTCTTTCATTCGTAGTTGCCCCTGTTCTCGTTCGTCGAAGATCTTATATGGCACACTTCTACTATGAAAACACCCCATTGCACGAGAATATTATGTAAGAAAGCGGCGTCTGGAAATTCAAAAACTATCTCAATTTTCAACAGGCAATTATAGGCAATAAATTATTTTTTATTTTCTTTTTTAAATATATGAGGAGCCAACTGCAGAATCAGTTCAATGTATTAAATTATTTTTATCTGAAATGTGATCATTTGTATTCTTCAGGTGCTCTTGACCGTAATATGCGACAAAATCGAAAATATGGCTCGACATTCATAATAATAATCTCTATCTGCTAAAAACCAAACAATAAATTTTAGGATATTTCTCAATGGTTGCCCCTTCGTCGCTGATAAGGCCAAACGACCCATTTTTCAATATTATTTATATTTTCAGCAACTTATCTTTTATTTTCTTTTTATCTTATACATCTTGTCCAATAGAATTCTCTTGCTATTTGGTATAAGCGCCATTTTACAAGGTTCTATTTTCAAATATATTTTATTTATGAGTGCCTTTTAGTTGATTCCAATGCCTCAAGGTTTGATCTCAACAATCTCTGCAAATTCTAATAAAATTCTATTACATGTTATCAGAATGTTTTATTTTTATAAGGGTGACAGTAAAATTTTAGTGGCCGCTAGATATCCTCACTTTTTCGTATGCAGGTACGACAAAGATAAAAACTACATATATGGATATTCTAGTCATTTCGGCGATGAAATTGACTCATTCTTTTTTATGGCGGCGGCTTTCGATTTACATAATATTCAATGCTTGTTAGAGAAACTTTATACCTTTGTTATCAACATTTATTTTTACAATTTCACAACGTATACAGTATAATGTTGGAATACTTACTCTATAGTGAAACTGATTTAAAAATTTATAGATATCCAGTGTGGTGTAAATATATAGACATCTTTCGGAAACAAAATCAGAAAAGAAAATTTTTTTTCATAGGATTATTGTAGCTGCCTTCTTAAGCAATCCTTAAAAAGTCGTCACTGATCCGGCCTGTACTGTCTTCCATCTTGGAAAAATGACGGATCTAGGGTACTTTTGTCAGGTTTTCTCAATTATCTCGGAAACTGTTAATTTTACGTAAAAACACATAGAACTAAATTGAAAGGGTTTACAATTCCCTACAAGATAAATATTTCATTTTCCACTAATTTTCTCTCATTGTCAAGAAGAAAAGGAATTTTCGCAAAAAAATTTTACACAAGAAACTATTTTTTTAAGCTGGGATGTTAAATTTCAATTGTAATCAGTTGATCATCACAATATTATCATTAGATAAGCTTGTGGACGTATTTGAAAACCCACTGGCTTTACAATGGTTGTAGCGGGGTTGCTCGATTATTTGCATACTGAATAGCCAACTGAATTAATGTATCTCTAATTCGCAAAAAAACCTAGTTGATATTTTCTCGATATCCGTTTACATATTCTGTATTCAGTTTAAGAAAGTATTATTTCTTATTTCTGGTTGATTTTTCTAGACTCCTGGATATAACTTGGTCTTCACTGCAGCTACCTAAGTCCATACTAACCCGCAAAGAGGAAAAAGTTTTATTCCTGCACTCTAAAGAAGATCTAATGCCCGAAAAATAACCCAAGCCGCACACATCGTAGCTTTCGGTATCACAGGTGACTTTTTGCCGATAAACGAAAAAAGAGTATCACAGACATTAAAATTTAGTATACAAATAGGCCAATAGCCCAACATGGCATCCAATAATTTCAATATTTGAGCAAACTAATATAGTTGGGAAACCTCTACAAAATTGAATGGTAATAGAAATGCTACGAGTTACATTTACAAACTACTTTAATTTAATTAGAAATTCTAATTTAATTATATATTATTAATTATTTATTTGACATTAACTATCTGTAACTGTTATAAATCTAGTACACATGAACATAATTAGTTCAGGTTTCCCACAAGAATCTAACCTAAGCCTGTTAGTATTTTTTCGTTTTTATAGACGACCTAAATTATATTCATATAGTGTCTTTGCAGCTATTTTAAATATTTATGATACAATTAAGACCTCCCCGACCTACAAGCCGAGTTGAATAACGTGGTGCTTTAATGGTCTTAATCTAAGAATATTTAAGTGAGACGTTGTCATTTAACACGATCGGTCTGCAAGTTCTGATTCGCAAGTCAAAATATATTCATATTACAATTCTCTGTAATTTATGACATATTCGATATTCACTAAAAACGTTGTACTATTCTGTGACTTCGTGGTCGAATAGTAAGGACATTTGCTTCTCACCTTGGAGTCCAGAGTTCGATCCCCGGTCAAGGAGCTAGGATTTTTTTCTAAACTAAATATTAATCCTAGCATACCCGTACATTGGATGTGTGACCATTGTCCCTAAATATGTAGCCCTCTCCCATACAAGGTACCTTAAGGTCCTTCAGGGATACATGGGGTTGTATTATTTGTAGTGTTTAAATTAAAATTCATTCATTCATTTAAGAAATCTAGGGTTACAAGCATGTACATATTTATACTCGTAAGTAATAGGATTCTTTTTGAATTGTATTATCGCAATAATGTTAGTGCCCGCGTTCGATTTTTCTTAAAGAAGCTGTCAGCAGACAAAACTGTAGATACTGGATTGGCGGAAACCTATAGGTAGTAACATAGTACCAAAAATTGAATGCCTGGGTGGGTATTCAAGGAGATCCTTTTTTCGCTTCGATATTTTAAATCGAAAAAGTGCCTAAATTTATTAGAAAATAAGACAAATTCCATAATTATCCAAGCTTTAGAGAAATATGACGATCTTTTTAAATGTGATCTATTGTTTCAAAAGGATGGGTTCCCCACATTATCCAGTACCATTGGAGGAATTTTTTGACCAAAGATTTCCTGATAGATGGATTGGTAGAAGAGGTTCAGGTGATTGGCCGGTCAGGTGCCCAGATTTGACACTACTGGATTTCTTTCTATGGAGACACATGAGAACCAAAGTGTATGCTACTAAACTTAAGAATTTAGAGAAGTTGAAAGCATGAATTGTACAGGAATGTCATCGAATAACACCACAAATGTTTTAGACAATTCATGACAATTCCAGCAACGTTTGTATTACCGTATGGAAGTTGGTAGTAAGCATATTGAGAAACTAAACTGATACTTGAATTATTTCACATTATTTGGTTCATAAATTGAACTTGTCCACTTTTCTTTATTAACTTTTATACTTTCTTCTTTATGACTTATTAAAGATAGTGAAAAATACACTTCAGTAGTGGCAGAAAGCATTCCATGCGTCATTAATCCTTTCTAGGCACATAGGGAATGTTTCTAACATTCATTACCGAATATCTCGAATACAAACCGTCTAATATACAAAAACAAACCACAGTCGTTATCAGGGTTAAAACATCTTTTAAATAATGTATCACTCGACCCATGTTACCGTTTGAAATTTTTGAAAAAGTGTTTATACACTGGAAGGTGTAGAATGACAGTCAAGGTTTTATGTCAAAAGATGTCTCCCTAAAAATGAATATCGATAAATGGCGTGTTGTCTCATAAATCTAATGGTAAATTGTCCAAGAGATCAACCAATCCATATTGTAAAAAAATTAAGCAGGATCAGCTGTTTAGATGAACTCACATGGGCTGAAGATATAATTTCCAATAATTCGACATTAAACATTAATTTAAATTCATGCTGAAAATAACTCTTTTGTTAAATATGGAAGATGGGCTGGTAGTAAATTCTAAATCGGTGTAAAATGATACGATACAGCTTCGCGTGGTGAATGATTTTAGGAACTGATGATTTGCTCATTTCAGTACCTGCAGACATATGCCTTGAACTTATTTTAGGGTTTTCTGCTACACGAACCAAAATCTCTTCTTCTTGCTCGGGCGGGATAATTTTGGAAG
This sequence comes from Rhamnusium bicolor, assembly GCA_029963845.1. Taxonomy (NCBI): domain Eukaryota; kingdom Metazoa; phylum Arthropoda; class Insecta; order Coleoptera; family Cerambycidae; genus Rhamnusium; species Rhamnusium bicolor. The sequence continues at coordinate 68,092 of JANEYF010000006.1, read as the reverse complement.
GACCAAATTATTTCGTTTGAGATGAAGAAAACCAATTTCGCCTAATTGATCATAAAGATTTCTAAATAACTTACGTTCTGGCTGTCTTCTATTTAGGTATGTTTCCAAATATCTACGAGGTACACTGCGCCCATTAAAATTTTCTTGAGAGTATATGCAAACTATATCTCGTTGGAAAATAAATTATATCGAGGCCTTTTTAAAATAATATTTTACACAAACTTGCGTAAATGACACTATGAGATAAACCTTTGACAAGAACCGAGTTCTAAATATCATTTCAACAAACGTCTACTATGTAAAATAGTACAAAAATTATGGTGAATACGTTGTTGCATTCAAAACTTAAATATCTTGAAAACACTTACAAAGTATACATTAGGTATAAGAAAGTATCTTAAACCTAATATAATCGTGATTTCTTCTCCTCGAGATTTTGATTGATATATACGTTTTGAACCCTCCTGAATCCATATTGACTATTTTCGAATGATCTCTGTCGGTGCATCTGTGTGTGTGGATATGTGTGTGTATGTGTGTATCCGCGATAACTCAAAAATTACTAACGGGAAACTTCCCAAATTTGGTAGTTAAGATTTTCAACAACTTTTTAGGTGACACATTGAATTTGGTGAATGTGTTACCCTCAGAAGAGACACAATGAATGAAAAAAGAAAAAAGGTTTTATTGCATTTCTGAACGAATCTCGACAAATTATAATGAAAAAACATAACCTTATGGAAAAAAATCTGTCGGCATTTCTGTAGTATCACGATAGCAGCCATAGTTTTTGAGATAAAGCTTTCTAATTTGGTACACATATTCTAAAAGCCAAAGACAATGATAACTTCGATGATAAGCGAAATTTAACAGCTGAAAGGTGGTCCATAAATTTAACAGTTTATTTAGTTACAGAAATGCCAATGTCAATAAGAAGAAATGATTAAAGTATATGACATTAATTATTATTGACCGTATCGAATGATGCTGCTAATTAATTATTTAAAAATTTTAATGAAACATTTCAAGGTACACTATTAAAATTTAATTGAGGTAAGTGGAGTATTAAATATAATGATTTTTTTTAGATCAGGATGATACGTACTGGTATAAGAAAGTTATGTGTTGGCCAAATCAGATTTTCTTTTTTATTTTGAAAAAGCTGGGTATTACTTTTTTTACATTAAAAGTGCCATACATTTAGGCACAGAAAAGTTGCAGCTTTTTTAACAGTCCGTAGCTGCATAATTGTTTTATTTTTTGGGATATATCACTAAACCTTCTTTGTTTTATTTTGGACCCCAATAAATCTATCTTGTTTTATAATATATTACACATAGAGCTTTGCGTGTCGACTGTGCTCATCGAGGCCCCATTTGTGGCACATGGGAACCTGAAGGCACTAATTGATTATTGTGTACTGTACTTTCCTGCCTTATTTTAGTTCCTGTTCCTGATCTATCCCATCCTAGATCCAAATCCTTAGCTGCGCTATGCTGATGAGGGGCAATAACTCCGAAAGACATGTCCGCGGCTGCATAATTGTTACTTTCGTGGATATGGCACTGGACCTTCTTTGTTTTATTTTGAAACTCAATACAACTGTCTTGTTTTGTTTGTATTCTTGTGTGCGTCTAGTATGTGGTCTTAACAAAAGAAGTCATATCTCTAAACCATTAAAAGAAATAGGATGTTTAAATCTTGAACAGAGACGGTTAATTCATGCTTGCACGCTGCTTCATAAATTTATTGCCGCTAAAACACCATATTTATATAATAAAATTTGATTTCGAACTGACGTGCATAATTTAAACATACGTCATAGGTCGTGGTTAACACCACCTCAGCACAAAACTTCTTTTTTTGAAAGCTCCTTTGCATATAACGTAATCAGACTATATAATTGGCTACTCGACAGATACAAAAATTTATCGGTAACTTCTTTTTTAGATTAATCTTAAAGCAGAATTGTTCCAATGCACCCTTTTATTTAACTTCGAACCGGATGTATATTGTAATTCATATACATGTAAGTATGATGTGTATGTATTTTTTCTTTTTTTTTTCCTCTTAGTTATTAATGTAAGGCACATACTTAAGTATCAATATTTGATTTATGGAATAATTTAAATTGTCTCTTTTTTTATGATTTTTTTGTACTCATTTAACGCTGAATAGTCCTATCTGGATGCGCTCCTGGTTGAGTGGAAAAGCAAACCTCTGTCACTGTGACAGAATGTTTGAACTCTGCCTTTGATCTGCAAAAATAGGTATAAATTATTATTATTATTACTATTATTATTTCTCTTCTCCCTTTAAGATGATGCTTTAATTTACTAGATAAAACACTGAAAAAAACAATAATTATTACAAGCGTTCAATAATGAAATGATAGGCAATTTCTAATTGAAATCTCTGCATTAAATATTTCTCAATTAATAAAATATAAAAAGCTGCATTTGTAACTAAGAGAATCTGTGTAATATAGATAAATTTTCAAACAATTAACCTTTATCATGTTAATGCTTTATTACTCTCAAGAAAATCGCAGCTCATAATTTTTAATTAAACTCTGTTTATAGCAGTAGAAAGAAAAAGACGTAATTAAATCAGGCAAAGTGACAAAAAAATTAATCTCGCGAACTATATCTTGTTCTAAAGTCCTTGTTTGTCTTAAACATTTACAATTTAATTATTGTGTTGTAAGCCGGTACAAAGCTTTGACTTATCCTATAAATTTTAGAATTTGTATTTGTCGTTTTTGGAAAATAAACATTTCCAAGAAAGGTATTAGACATGTTAACGTTATAGAGCAAGGGCAAATATATTTTACTACAATAGTAAAAAATAAATAAAAAGTGCACACTTCGTCTATATCAATATTGTAGCATATCCCAAAAAATATATATAAATATTTTTAACCTCAGAGATGTAAACATCGACTTTCTTAACGAAAAATTTGTTTAATAACATACCTAATCCTCTACTTATGAATACATACTTACCTAATTATAACATGCTACCCTAATTACTGCATGCTAATTACTAGAGTTGGCAAAAATATGCGGTCATAATGATCGTAATAAATGAAATTAATTAGTAACAAAAGCAACAAACTGTTACAATTTATAACAATGTATGCACAACTTACCCTCTTAACTAGCTTAATGAACTAGCTGGTTTATCACAGACTGGAGAAGATCTGTAAAAATTTTGCAGCATCAGGTATGTTTCTATGGTTGTCTCCATGACTGATGTTCACTGTGGTAAAAAAATATGCTTATATTTTGAGAACGACCGTTCGACATCTACAGAAATATTTTGGAATTTTGTCTGGTTCTACTTAATAGCTGCATCCTCGTCAGGATTGCATTGTAATATCACAATTACCCAACGTGTAAGAATTGGCTGTGGTGGTTCAGGAATACCGGGACACTTGCTATGAAATGCACGGAGACGTTTAAGAGATTTAAGGAACACTTTTTTTGTACTTGCTATTAATGCATGTACCTCTGGAAAACCTTGTCGAATAGTTTCTGTAACAAGATGTAAAGCATGCACTTTACACGTAACATGTACCAACCTACAACCGTGTTCTTGAAGAGAACGACCTACTAAACATATTGTCGCGGTACCATCGGTCATAAACATCAACACTTAACTTATTGACAGATCAAATTTTTCTAACGTCTCCAGCATCACCCGCGTAATTGTTTTACCAGTACATTCAGATAGTCTTTTGCTAGCTAGTGATAGTGGAAATGTCAGTTTAAGAGGGTCCAGTACACGTACTATAACATTTAAAATAGATTTTTTTTAACGATCTGTCGTCTCGTCAATACATGACCACAACCGTGTATTTTTTAATACACATTTGATCTTATTTACTATGTCTTCGCGTATAACTCGCGTACAATTGGTACATAACTATGTACCAACTGTACGCGAAGACATTGTAAATAAGATCAAATGTGTATTAAAAAGTGCGCAACGTTGCGCGACTTGGTAACGTCACCTGTGGATTGTATTTATTCCAGAACTCCCGAAATGGTTGTTTATCGAGTATATGCAGCAGAACATCACAGGCAATCAGCATTAATAGTAAATCGAACATAAACTGTGTTTTTGAAGGCACGCCATTTTTTTTTAGATTTATGCTGCACAGTATCTACGTGACGTCTACAATCAAATTTATCCCAGCACATCAGGTCTGTCTTGCACACCTTACAAATTGTTGCAGCACCATTGTAGAATAAATCCGGGAATTCACTAATAAATTTATTCGCTTTGTCATCGTATGGCCGTTTTTTAGCCTTGCTCACGTTTGGCATATTTTATTATTAAATTAGTATCAACAATAAAATACAACAAATAAAATTATCAACAATATAACAACATAAAGTACAACGGAGAGGAATAAATTAACGTCTAAACATTACGACATACAATAACGGACTAGTCTCGCGGCTCGCGTCGATTTGTCTGCCAGCCGGTCATTGCCTCAGCAGATATCTATCTACCTGCTGTTGCACCACTGAATAACCGCACGACTTGCCAACTCCACTCATTGCTATATTACTACAAATTTCTCTGATCAATACATGCCTTACTACATACTCTCTAATTGTTACTAAAATTTTGACATATCTTGGGTAGGTTTGGTAGCTGGTAAATATGTTTTAAAACTGTAAAATCTTTTACAGACACATTTAGCACAGATTAAGATTTAAAATAAAAATTAAGTGTTACATATTTTGCACTAAATTTCACTTCCAAAAACTGTAAAACATGCTTGACTTGGTGATTTATGGAAACTGTATATTTTTCAAACTTTTCTTAATACGAAATTCTTTAAAATAACTTCTCGGTATCGCGAATTTAGAACACTATACAGAACGAAAGAAAAATTATTATAAAACAATGAAACAACATTTTTGTATCCTTTATTTTACAATATGTTTATACCCTTTGTTATTCAACAGCCTTTGTAAAAAATATTGATAAAAAGTATATGAGTATACCCTTTTAGAAATCTCGAATTGCAAACTGGTAGCGAACAACAACAAAGCGGAATTTTAGAAAAAATTAAAATTAATTTACCATTAATTCTGTATTTAATTAATAATGTTAATTAATATGTGAACAGTGACAATTTTAATATTTTAGTATATAAATAATAGATAAATCAACACTGAATATTTGATTAAACTCTTGATTAAAATTGTAAAATTGTATATAATATCATATAGTAGGGAATAGGGGAGCCAGACCGGGTTAACTAACAATGGAATGAGAGTTCGATCTACACACCATTTTTGCGATTGTGGTTTGAAGTGTAGAGGTTTTGTTAGGGATTCACGAGCTTTCGTAAGTGAAATTATCAATTTATTAAAAGTAACTCAAGGTTTCAATACAAATTTTATTAACTTTCTCAACTGCTTCAATTTTTGGCAGGTGTTTTCATGCACATAAAATGAATTTTCGTCATCTTCATTTTCTCTACTGCTGGTTAAAAATTAACATATTGCAGAGGTAGTTTTTTCCCTCGCATGTTTTCCACCATTTTTTAATTGCACTGACAGTAGTACAATTTATAAAACATCGTACGAAATAATATGCACTCAGAGGGATAATTACTGCTCTAGTTTCCCATTAGAATTTAAAACCGTGCCCTGGCCTGACCAATGGAATACAAACTTTCCACTTTGCGCACACTAGTTTTACCAACGGAAAACGCTATAAAAGTACTTGTTTGAAGAGAAGGAATACGTCCTCTCATGGTGTTTGCTGTAATGCTTCCAGTTCCAAGAGACATCAAACGCAACCACACTTTAACACGTTTCCGCGGGGGCGACCCACCAGTGGATCGCTGCCCCTATGTCTACTTGGCAAAGCGATCCATCGGTGGGTCGCATCGGTTATTTGTCATCTGGCGTTGCGACCCAATGGTGTCTCGCCGTCACGTCTTCTTTATATTGTGTTATATTTAATGCCGCCCAAAGTTAAAGCATTTGCTATGATTGACCCGTCCTCCAGACATGTTTGTATATTAAGACCTAATGCAGGACGAATATTTTTGAATATATTAGTATATTTTTGAGTGTTAAATTCATAATAGTTTCAATAAAATAATAAACAATTTAGAACGTCTTTATTACAATATTAATTTATAATAATAACTATTTTTGTTTTGAATGTATGACATTAAAACACTCTAAACACAGAGTAGGTTTATCTTTACAATCGTGACAGAATGTTTTCACCTTTTTTGCATTCCGATCGGCTTCCTTCTTTCCTTCCTTCTCTGAAATTTTCCTGTAACATTCTCTGCAACGTTTTCGTACTTGTCTAGCTTGACACTCATATGTACCCAAAGTATTAATCCTGCCGGGGGTCTTCGTTATTATTGGAGGGGTATCTTCATACAAGAGACTGAATATTATTTTTTTCTCGGAATTGGAGAATGGACAAACGATTAGTATTTGCAAATTTATTTTGTACTACCCATGCATTCACTAGCATTGTCCCAAATATCTTCATTGTGGCCTTCTTGTACCATTTTATGGTTTTTCGTAAAGTAGTGTAATATGACGCCATTTGATCTGACATATCTACCCCTTTTTTTCACAGATTATAACAAATGACAGCATCTGGTTTCTTGATTTGTTCACCTTTTCTATTGTTTTTTACCTGTTTCTATTATTTTACACAGATGATTTTTGCACGTTGTCAACATCATTACAGGTCTTTTATCAACCCATTTACAAATTTTTGCTCCTTCATTATTTTCAAGTGCAATAATATCGCCCCGTTTCAATCTTTTACTAGTTATTTCCTTTGGTATGCCCTTCCTATTACTTCTCAGGGTTCCACAAACGAACGTTTTTTTCGATAGTAATTCTTGTGCCAAAGGCAAGCTCGTGTAGAAATTATCACAAATAAGAATACGTCCTTCATTCAAAAGTTTTTCCATTAATTTCATCGTTATGGCATGAGAATGCCCTTTTCCTTCCACTGTATCACCTTTTACTACGACACTAATACTTTCGGGTTAACATTTGAGTTGGCTTTATATCTACAGTTGTTTACTAGTTCTATGTTGCCATACTGTACAGATATCTAATTTAATAATTCGGCTGAAATTTGTTTTTTCTAATAGTATTTACAATTTGATATATTTACTAATCAAAAATATTTACTGGCTTTTCAAGTTTAGAAACGCTAGGTAACAATATAACATTTTACTATTTCTAAAAATTGCAATTTATTCTCTTATAATGAAGCGTATGTAAATTCAATCAAATTTCATACCTTATATCGTGTCCCATTTATGTATTCAAATTAAACTTTTATAAATATGAATTTATGTTGGGCGGCCATTCTACAACTGGCATATTGAGGTGAGCACTTCATTAAAATGTATTAGAACCGTGGTGAATAAAACATTTAGCACATTAAAATATGAAAAGCAGGTTCAAAACGTTATTCTTATAGATATTTGTCAGTTGTCGACCGTGGTGTGGTTGAGTATGAATGCAAAGTGAGGGAACGCATTTCGAATGGAGATTAGATTAGAAGACATTTGTATATAACGTGCCTGGACCCTAGAGATGCACTATTCCGCCTGACTTGCAATCTCGTACTCTCGTTCTCTAACCTCAGATATTCTTTAGAATTGCTTCATTTTAAAATCAAATTGTTTTAGCTTGCATAACAACGTAATAACCGTCGAGTTCTTTTGCTCGGTGTATGAGTGTAAGAATATTTAGCATACTTTATATTTATTTCTTCTATAAATTAATCTTCTAGCATACTTCTATAAAAAAAAAATTAAATAATCACCTTACTTTTGAAGTAACCTCATGCGAAAAATATCCAAGGGGCATAAATCAGGCGATCGAGGTGGATATTGGCAACAGGTGTATATTGCTTTTCTCTTATGTTTGAAAAATTGCTGTTAATTAAGACATTTTGGAATGTAAAAAAAGAAGGTTTAGTGCCATATCCCAAAAAAAAAACAATTATGCAGCTATGGACACATGTTATTGCCGTAGTGTCAGTAGCTGCATAATTGTTTTTTTTTTTTTTTTGGGATATGGCACTAAATCTTCTTTATTTTATTTTGAACCCCATTAAATCTATCTTGTTTTATTCTGGAATGTGTTTTACCTGTGTTAATTTCATTAACTTTATATTTCAATTTCATTTTAGACAATTACGTCTCGACATTTTTTCAGATTATTTGCTGAAAGTTCCAATTTCCATTTTTTAAATAAACCGACGCACGTCTGTCAGTGAAAAATTAAATAGATGATTTGATATCTGTGCTTCTAGCTACAGCGTTTTTGTTAGATTTCTGAGAGTTTAAATAGAAAATGTTGATTATTCAAATGAAGAACTTGCTGATATCCATATTGTCGAAAAGTCAACGGAAATGCAATGTTGGAAAGTAGATTGTATGCTGAGTATTTCCCAAATCGGCAACTGTCCTGCACCCTAAATTTTTCAAACAGCAATCGCAGGGTGAGAGAAACCAGTACTGTAAAGCCAAGAAAACAATACTTCAAATTACATAGTACGACTCAGAACACCTGGGCATGGGTCCCCAACAAATTTACTGGATATACATCACAGTCATCAGACCAATAATAACATACGAATCCATTGTTTGGTGGCCGAAAGGATCACAATGGACGGCCTAAGCCAAATTCTCTGGATTACAGAGATTAGCATGCATGACCGTAACGGGAGCAATTACCACCCCGTCAGCTGCAATGGAAAACCTCCTGGATTTACCCCCTCTTCATATATACTTGGAGAGAGAGGCCAGGTGGGCAACCTACAGACTGCAACAAGTGGCCATTAATATGCCGCAGACTAGTATCATGGAGAGGAACAGGTTGCTGGAAGACATAGAGAATCACAGCATCCTGGGTATGCCCTCGGATACTATGCCTACCAACTATGAGCTGACCTTTTCAACATCCTTTCTCCGGAAAGAGATGAGTGGGATCCGAATAAAGCCGACCAACTGAGGGCAGATCGTTGCTGATTTACAGACGGCTCCAAAACTCCCGAGGGGACAGGAGCCGGAGTACATAGCTACAGACCAAGGGTGAGGATATCTTCAAGCCTAGGTACTCATGCAACTGTTTTTCATGCTGAAGTTCATGCCATTGAACTGTGTGTGAGAAGGCTGGAATATATGCATCTTACACGCAGATCGATAAAAATTTTCTCAGATAGCCAAGCAGCTATAAAAGCTCTTGGCTCCTACCAGTGTAACTCCAAAACGATATGAAATTGTCAGAAGGCTCTAAATCATTTAAGCAAAAATAACCTGGCCAATCTGGTATGGAAGGCAACGAAATAGCCGACTCCTTGACCAGAGAAGGAGCGGGATAGCATTATCAGACCAGAACCGATACTTGGTATATCTTTAAGTACTGCTAAGATGACTAACTCAACCTGGGCTGAAAGGAAAACTCTCCAGTATTGGCAAGAGTTACCAGAATTAGTTCACTCGAAGGCGTTTATAAAATACCCTTTGAAATCAAGAGCTAAGAAATTTTTAGAGTAATCAGGGTAAACCTCAAAACTCTAACAGGCCGGGCACAGCCGACTAAACTACCATTTGCATAAACTCGGCCTAGCGGAAAACGCCATACCGTCTATGCCTGGAAAATGATGAGAAGGCAGACCATATGGTTATGGAACAGACAAATGATAGTGGCCAACCTGCTAGTCATATACTGACTAAAGTAAATTGAGTAGTTGTGAGAGGTATGTGAAACTTCGGAAGTAGCTATCCGCCACAGATACATGTATGATGTCGGTCGGATAGTAGCATTTGGACCATATGAGATGAATACCTTTTCACCTACAATATAGTGACGTTGTGTATTCATTTCTTGTAAAGTATAACGTAATAAAAATAGCTTGCATGCAGTAAAAACAGAATTATTAAACTTACCTTCTAATATTGAAATTAAGGACTCCAATTCCCATTAACTTCTATTTGACAGTTCATAATTAACATTTACTTCTTTTTCAAGTGTAACTTTTCAAATATAAATTATTTCATAATAATCAACATTTATGAACAAAGTACAGCACACACAATTCGACGCGTAGTAGGGGAGGTATGTCGTCTTTGGCAAAGACATAGCTTTCTACCTCCCACCACTGTGCGATTCACATTAGAATAATTCACATTGAGATTAGCAAGTATTCAATCAAGGATAACAGTTATTGGATTAATAGTATGTATAATTCTTCCAGCAAAGTTGTTTGTAGTTTTATTCCTAGAGTAGTATTCTTATGTTAAGAAAACCATTTAAATAAGAATTTACTTCAAGATGCCCTTACTTACTTCTCTACTCAAAAATATATCTGTTCTTGGTTTACAATTGATATATTATTGAAACAATAATAATTTATTATGCCAAGTAATATCTTTCTAGCGACAATTATAAAAATTCAGGAGTAATCGATTACTTTGATATAGAATAGATTTCTTTCCCTGTATGTACACCACAGTAATATTTCAGATTTATCTGTAGACATAGCCATCCTAACGGAAGTGGTACAAAAATATCATCGAAGTCTGAAGATACCTAATGCCAAAATGGTACACAAAAAAATCCCACCAAAACGCTGAAAATGGCTCTTTTCTATAATTTTAGCTAACGTGGTATAATAATAGTAGAACAAAATTGAAAATTTCTAGCTGGAAAACTAATTACATGGGTAGAAAATGTTTTAATTATAGTTTTTCAAACCATCTTAATAGCTTATATCAAAGGATGTACACCAATAGCAATATAGTCAGCTTAAGCACCATGACACAAAAACTATGTTAGAGATAAGGGATAGACATTATTACCTAGCGAAGGACTAAGTTTACAAGCATTTAGCTTATCAACAGGGGAGGGTATGAAGTTGATACATTCATTTCAGCAACAAAGGAGTATTCCCTTCTCGGGATAATAGGGATTCTAAGTTTAGACACTTGGAAACGAAGAAAAATTGTATAAAATAAAACTTAAATTTTGTTGATGGAATATTTATTCATGTCCTAAATAAACATAAATTTATTTCCATATACTGCTCAACAGGTAAACCTAAACTTATAAGAAAAAAAATCATTAAAAACTAATATTATACAATATAAAAAAATTAATATTGCAAAATTATTAAAAATAAATAGAAAAACAGATTCGGTTACCGTAGCATTTTTTAAAGAATTTAGTCTGTAGTGAAACATATTAAACTTTTCAAGGTGTTTTTATTATAGTTGTTACACACTGTGAACATGGGGGGGGGGGGTAATTAAGGATATTAGAATGTGGAATTGAGATATAAAAAGTTTGCGATCTTCGAGAATTTAAACTTGAAACATGAAAATTTAATTTACATAAAAGTTCTTGGCAGTCAGTTTGGTTGTGTATGATTCATATAGAAATATCTGTGAATGATAATCACGAATGTTCTCAAGATTAGTTGCAGAGAATCTATTTAACAGCTGTAGCTGTGGAAAACCAACAATTTGGTACACTCCATCAGATTTAAGCCATAATAATATTATAAATTGTCTTCTTACACTTTCTAGATAGTTAATGCTCTTTATGTAGTAAGGATTCCAGACTAATGCGTATTCAAGTTTAGACCTTAAAACACAAAATATAAAATTTTTAAAGTATTAATATTCGAAGAGTCTCTACAAACTCTAATTAGAAACCTAGCGTTTTGAGTGACTCATTACTTGATAGATACGCGGTATAATAGAAAATTCTTTGTCAAAAATTACGCCAGAGTCCATAAAAATTGGAGGTTTTAAAACAACTAAGTTGTCTACTTAGTCAAACAGAATAGGATTAATTTTAAACATTTTGACACATTTAAGTTTAGCTTATTTTGAATAAACCAATTAAATATAGTTGAGAGATTATTTTCTAGAAAGGCGCAATCATCTAAGGGAGAAATTATTTTATAGATTTCAAGGAAGTCAGCATAGAGCAAACAACAAAGTCCGTAATGTTTACAGTATCATTTATAAATATGTTAAACAACAAGGGTCCAAGAATGGATCCTTGAAGAATACCAGATGTTGCAGGATACTCTACCGACCGAAATCCACTATGGGCTACATATTGCTTATTTTTAGAAATATAGGAATAAAGGATTAATAATAATAGAGGTGAAAAACCTATATTTGACAATTTAGTGTGATCAAGTCGGTCAAAAGCCTTTGAGAAGTCTGGAATATATTACAATTTGCTTATGTTGGTCGACCACTTCAGAGATATACTGGGTTTTGCAAATTAAATTAAATGTGGTAGACCGGTCCTTCATAAAACCATGCTGGACAACCAATATCTAATAGCTGACATTAGAATAAATTGATTCGTGAAGTAATATTTCAAGAGCTTTACAAAAATTGCATAAAATAGATGGTATAAAGTTGGTAATGTCATGTTTATCGTCTTTTTTTAAAAACTGGGAATAATTTTGAACATTTCCAAATATCAGGGAGTCAACAATTTTAAACGCATAAGTTAAATAATACCATGAGCGTATTTGCAAAAACACGGGCACAGTATTTAACCAAGAACGACGGAACACCATCAGATCCAGTAGTCATCTTATATTTAAGTTTTCTCAAAAGCATTTGTTGAAAAGTTTCCTATTCAACATTCGACTTTAGCGAAATAGCAAATTATGCGATATACACAACAGTCTTACCTTTTTCCTACCCTGGTTGGATGCTGGCAATCTGGAATATCCTTGCAGCTGTTCTGGCCAGAAACTCAGGTTGACTGCAACTTTGGATATGCACACACACCAAATAAATATAAATAATTCTGAATCGGTTAGCGATATAGCGATAAGTACGTCTTTTCAACTACGATTCTCAATTGAGTCCTTTCCTGTGCTCTTACCAGAAAATGATAGACTAGTTTACGATCTCCGCGTACCTTTTACACGAAATTTTAATATATACGAAACATAATTCTATTATTGCTAACTATAATTCCACACAACAACAAAAAATGAATATTCTATAATTACTATAACTAATTAAATTAAGGACGAAACAGCATTAAATACATCAAAACTCATGATATTAACTGCCGAATTATTTACCTCGTTAGGCATAGATTCAAAATCATCCGAGGATGGTAGAAAACAGTTACATGGCTCCGTGGTCTAGAGGTAACGTACTTGCCTCGAAACTTCGGGGTCCCGGGTTCGATTCCCGGTCGAGGAACTGGGATTTTTCTGTGAGAGAGATTGATCGTAGTATACTCGGATATTGGGTGTGTGTCCATTGTCTCTAAATGTGTAGCCCTCTCCCACACAAGGTCATTCCAGACCTTCAGGGATAAAGGGGGTTGTAATTTCATGTGGTGTTATTATTATTATTATTATAATTACTGAAAAAATCAGCGAGAGCTTCAATAATATCACTAAGGTTATTAAGGTGCTGTTTACGATAAGACATTTGGGTAGAGATATTTGTACACTTCTTCGCTGTTAATAAGACCAAAATTTTCCTGGTTCCTTTTCAGCGAGCTTTACGAAACTCGCGTAGATCGCCTACGCGATCCGTTTTAATTGTACTCCTTAATCGTTTAAATTCATTATAAACGAAACAGTCATCATTTTTTTTATACGTACTCCAATATTTCACCTTAAGCTTAATATTTTTTAAAATGTGCCACTAAACCATGGCGGATATATTCTTTTATGAGATTATTTAAATTTTGATAGCCATATATCAAATATTTCATAATGTTTATCATAGAACTCCTTGCAATGAGGAAAAATATGAGAGTAAGAGCTAACAATAGACTAGTCTTCATATAAGAGTCAATCGTAAAGCATCTGAAAATGTATAGTTATAGCTATTATTTGCAATTAATTAATTTTTTTGTTAGAATAAGGGATGTTGTCTAATAAGATATTTAAAGCAGGGTGATTGTCCTCCTATGTTAGGATATCATCAGATTTCTCCACAACGCATTTATTACTACATATTATTAAATCAAGTCCAAGTTTGTTATCGATATTATACACGAATTTTTGCTGTTGTAGGTTTAACAATACTAGAAAATAATTTAGAGCTAATATCTTACCATCTGATTCAGGAGGGATATAAATTACAAATACATAAATGGCACAGTGAGAGAAAGTCATACTGTTAAATTAAAATGAAGAAACAGTAATAAAGATAATTAATTAAATTATTAATTTGAGGAGTATATTTGCGTCAATAAAACCGATGTTGCAGGGAAGAAGCAGAGTGTTTTTTTTTGTTAACTGAAAATTTAATAATTTTTAACTCAAATACAATATCCATTGCTGGTAGAAAGGCTCCAGCCCACTTTCTAACACTAATGATAATGATTACGATATTTTTAAAGGCGTACGTCACGATGATATCAATTAAAGACAAAAAAAACTAAGATCCCCAGATGATGCAAACTTGGTTAGCGTAACGTGCGTCGAATAGAGTATTCGCTGTTTTGATGTTTGTTGAAACTACTTCGGAATCAGTGTCTATTCTCAACAAACACAAAACTGAAATTGTATATAATGTTATATGTGGCCTTATTCCAGAACAGTAATATTGAGACACACTCTGTACATCACGTCAACTGTAATGTTCACAACAATGAAAAATTCGATAAATGTAAGAGAATGGCATGTCTGGTAGAATTCCATAAAAGATTCAGATCATTAATATTTCAAATAGTTCCGTTAAAATCTAATATCTTTACACGTAATGTAAAAGGTGGTAAATGAAAATTTTCCAGGTCTTATTAACTTGCATGTGAGGATGGATATTCGGTGTAATTAGACCATCAGTTCACACGAGTGCAACGACAAGAAATTTTATAGAGAAATCAAAACTGTGAAATTTGATGTACAGAGAATCCCAAATTGGATAGGTACTTTTATAGGGTATCTCAGCATATATTGGTGATATTCTAAAACTAATATAGCACTTATAGGCCAGGACTCTTAGTCCTTAGTATTGGGAGAAAGCTGTAGAGAATTTGATTCTCATTTCCTAACGGCATACCTCTATCTTTTATTGTTTAGCCAGAAGCGCTCGCATGCGCAGTGTCATTGTTGGCTGTTAATTAATTTTAGGCAACTAGAAATTAATAGTTAACTTTTAAAAATTGTGTGTATGTTCTAGACACGCTAAGTAACAATCGGGATAGAGCAAGGAAAATTTTTCTTTTCATCAAGAATTTAAATTCTATTGGCTTCACAGAAAATACCTCCCGATTCTAGTTTCAAATTGAAGATCTCCGAAACTATTTGCCGTAATAAAAAATCTAAAAAAGAAAAATGAAGGTTATTCAATGCTCTACACGGAGGTATCCACATATTTTGTGGCAGATGCTGTAAACTCGTTGACAAACATTGACAAATGATGCCATATGTCATTTTCATTGTTTATACAAGGTCCGGAAATAGGCTGTGGTGGTTTTCAGTTGGCCTTGAAATAACAAAGCATTCAAGTAACATATGTCAAAAGTACTTCATTTCACTCTTCAAGTTGTGCCATTTGAGCAGACATGTGCAGACGAGTGTTTTGTGTAGAAACGTTTTTGCGATTACAGTGTATTGTGCAGACATAACGAAAATTTAGACTTGAATTCGAAGTTTCTAGGCATAACAAGATTTCGAAGCGGAACAATTTTAAAGTATAGTTTGAGAAACAGATATTGTGACGGGACGTCCGGGGTAAGACGCTATGGAACTCAGAGCCGGATTTAACTATATTGTTCGCTCGTTTACTTTTTCAATGTAGGTTTTTGTGCTCAGTTTAGCTAGCAACAATTTACCAATTGTACAAAAAAGTATTAACTTGAAATAAAAGTTGAATTTAACGTATTGATTGCACATACAGCAGTTACAATATTCAAGTTTGTTTAATATAAATTGTTACTACACAGCAAGAACCGCGAGGATACCTCCTCGCGGTTCTTGAGCATTTCTTGCCAGGAAAGGATTGGCCTGGAATATTAGTATAGAAAAGAGATCATTTGGAAAGTAAGAAGAAAGCTTTAAAAATAAAATAAAACGAAAAATATTCTCTCAAAATTGTAACAGAAACAAATATTTTTCTCAATAAATGAACTAAAAATAAATTCCAATAGTAAAGTTAGTGCTATAATAAAAACAGAAAAAAAATATTATTGTCAAAATAAAAAAAATAATAACATTAATAAATATCTAGTCTTCCATGTTTTTTCCGCAGAGTTTCAATGCATTATCAACCGATCCATCAACTGATCCACAGTGTAATATAATCAACCGAGTGCCTCTATTAGGGGGCAATGATATTGGTTGACATTTCCTAGATCCATCAGTACATCCTTTTTTTACGGTGTCATAAGTATCATACCAAGTTTCATCTAGATAATGAATTGGTCTATTTTCCCTTTTATCTCTTCTAGATATCAATTTCGCCAATCCACTATTCGTCTACTTTCCATAATCGCCATGCGTTTATTAATAGTTTGATATTTAAATTCAATTTTTCTCAATCTAAAGTTCTTTTGGTATATTTTAGATGATAATCTATTTATTTCAATTTTCTGTCTACTACGTCAATAGTTGGGATTTCATTTTTCTAATACGCGTCATAGACTAAAGTTCTTAAAAGTGTTGCTAATGATGGTTAAAGTGTTTTTGATTGATCGGCGTCGGATCTTTGTTTTCTTGGGAGGACACCTTCTTTCACCAGTTTGTGTATTGTGGGACGGAGAATGTTAGTCAGAGATGCTGTTTCACCATTAAATAATTATTATTTATCTTATAATATTATACTTACAATATATCAGCACTGCTAGAATAATTCGGTAACAAAATTAAGGGCGGCTCTAAAGTATCCCAGCATGTAAGCTAAACTCCGCCTTGATCGCGTGCCAGCAAAAACAAGAATCATCGTTCTCACTTAATGTAAATGGTGTAAAAGACGGAATATGTCATGTGTTATACATTTTCCTCCCACATGTCGCGTCTTCCTCCGCACGTCCCATCACAATATACGTTTCGCAGACTATAGGTGAACGATATTCACGTCAAGGGTGGTGTTATCTCAAAATATCGTGGTACTACATGTACAGTTTGCACTCCTCACAACATTGAAAAGGTAAGAAATGCAGCATCTATGGCAAAATATGTTCATACCTCTGTGTAGGGCATTAGAAACCTTCATTCTCCCTTTTCCTATTTTGGATTTCAGCCAATAGTTTTGGAAATATTCATTTGCAACTAAAATGGCCGCATTAATAAACAGGCTGTCAATTTTTGTATTTTTCAGTTTTTCGGTCATAATTTTTTTATTTGACATCAATTGTTTTTTCTTTTACAAATCGAATTCGTCAGAAAAAATATATGTGTATTTTTGTAATTTTTTCTAGGTGAAAAATAAAGCGATGAAATCGGTTGAGGCACTTAAAATAATCATCCTGTACCTCTTTTAAATGTTTACCTTTTTTACTTTCTTATACCTAATATAAGGAAGTATAGTAATCGTGATTTTTTTGATCTCGAGATTTTGATTGATTTGTACATTTTGAACCCTCCTGAATCCATCCTGACTCTTTTCCGAATGATGTCTTGTCAGTGGTGCGTATGTGTGTGTGGATGTGTGTGTATGTGTGTCCGCGATAACTCAAAAAATACTAATGGGAAACTTCCCAAATTTGGCAGTTAAGATTGTCAACAACATTTTAGGTAACACATTAAATTTAGTGAATGTGGTACCACCAGAAGAGACATAATGAATGAAAGAAGAAAAAATATAGAATTTCGGAAAAAACAATTAAAATTTTTTATTGTATTTCTGTACGAATCTCGACGAATTATAATGAGAAACAAAACTTTATGAAAAAAAAATCTGTCCGCATGTCTATAGGATTGCGATAGCAGCCACAGTTTTTGAGATAAAGCTTTCAAATTTGGTACACTTGTTCTAAATGCCAAAAACAATGAAAAATTCGGTGATGAGCAAAATTGGTCTTCTGAAGGGGGTCCATAGGACCCAAACTTTTTTGTAGTTGACTTTACAAAAAAACATATTCTTGATGAAAGATTATAAATCATGTCTACTATATCAAGCGAATAAAATATATTTTCCAAGTACTTAAATAAAGCTGATGTAAACTGAAATATTTTACACATTTGGCCTCATAAAATGGGGTTAGGATAAATTGAACAGTTTGAGGTTTGACAGGTCTGCTTTAATTACAAAAATGTCAATATCCAAACAAAAATTATTAAAATATATGACATGAATTATTACTGACAGTATCGAATGACGCTGATAAATTAATTATTTAAAAATTTTAGTGAAACATTTCAAGGTAAGTGAAGAATTAAATAGAATGATCTTTTACGTCAGGATAATATATACTGGAATAAGAAAGTTATGTGCTGACCACATCAGATATTTACTATTAAAAGCCTAATACAGATTATTTTTTGGAAAAATTTTTATTACAAATATATGTCGTTAATATTTTCAATCATAGAATTTATTACTGGTATGGGTTCTAGGCTCTCTAATTCGAAATAAATATATTAAAAATATTGCACAATGAACATTTATCTCAAATTGCGGTTAGAGGTTTAGTTTTTTCTATGATAACAGTACATAATAATAAAATATCGAAACAAAACCAATTACTGTTTATACAGAACACATGGACTCAACTTAATGCTCTATATAAAATAATAACAACACAGATAACGCAACTCAATCTGTTCCCTGCACAACAGGCACGAACACGTATTAAGTTTCATGAATGTTATACGTTGGTGTTATAAAATGATGTACATCACACCTACTATTGCTTTTGGTAAACTGTTGTAATTGAAACTTGTACTTATCTTTTTTATTATAAAGTAGAATATTTTCTTCATTTCGTGTTTTAAAATAAATACTTTGTGAAACTGAGATATTCTGTAAAATATTTCCTGAGAAAAATTATTTAGCTCTAGGCGGGCTCAAACAACTGGTGTATTTGGCAAATACACCAATATACGTGCATTCGGCAATTATCCAGATATATTTGGCAGTTATAACTAATTCTCGTTCACAGTACGTGTATATTTAACATACACCCAAGCACAAATTTACCTTTCTTTTTATTTACAAATTGTAAATACGTTAAATTTTCCTACCCCCACGACAAAGTGTGGTTTCGAAAAAATTTCTAGGTTAAAGGGTTGTGTTTATAAAATCACTGGCAAGCTTGTCTCCCGGCGGCGCGGCATCAGTGATTGGCCTTGTTGTCCGGTTAGAAATTGGAGGTCTGTGTACATTATGTGGATTTTTTTTACTGAAATGGAAAATTTAGATTCCTTTAACAATATTGTCTATAGTAGTGATGGGAAGAATCGAATTAAATAATTGGAATAATTCGATTATAAGATTAATCGAGTTATTTCGATTAATTATTTTAAAAATATCTCGAGATAATTTAGTAGTGAGTGTTCGGCGGTCAGCTGGAGAATCGAGTGAAGAGAGAGAGAGAGAGAGAGAGACGCCAAATAAAAATATACTAGTATCAAAAGGAGATGTAATACGAGAGAATTGCTCGTACTGGAAAACTTTTAGAATTAGTCGAATTAGTAAACTGTTCTGTGTTAGTAAACATACTGAGGACTGAACGTAGTAGTACTAGAGTAGGTAAATGCGCAGACAGAGGCGGGACATGACAACAGGAGACTCCATCTTTAAATTTACTTCAAATTATCAAAAGATTACAACTGAAATATTCAAAAAAGGCCCCTTCTTTGATGTTGGCCGGCCTGAAGTTTCTGACCGGACTATTGGTAGCAAATATAGACCGATGTTAAAACTGGTAAAAAATTTTATCTAGATTTGCTCTCTAATCTAGTAAATTGTTGTAAAATTTGCAATAAAAATTTTATTACAAATACATGGTGACCACGAATGCGGCTTACTCCTTGTTTTTCCTATAAATAAATAAATAATACATAAACACCACAGATTAATATATTCGAATAAAACTTATTATTATATACATATTATATGAAAAGGTGAGTTATTTGATGTCGAATACAATTTTTTGTCGCTTCTCTTTGTATCAAAAATGAACCGAATTTAAAATTTCAAGTGAATTAACCTCAATTTTGCTTTACCTCTGCATTTTTAATGGACCACCGTGCTGAACATTTTTTAAATTCAGGTTTCCTGCCTATGAGTTTGTTCACTACTGAGAAGTCACACATTTGGAAATACTAATTTTTGTTTTTTGTTCAACTTCATTTACTGACAAACATTGTAAAAAATTAATAGTAAAGTTTTCCTTCATTTTGTATGAATTTTACAAATTATTAATTCTGTTTTTTTTTTCAGGTAAGTTACTGCTTCTCATCTTATCAGGATAGAATCATAGAGTAAGTATATATCACAGTATGTAATATACAGTATGTGTCTTGAATTATTAGACATGGCTTAAATAGTAACGTTACAATGTAAACCAGAGGCAGAAAACTCGTCTAGCTGTCTCGTCGTGCTGTTAACAGTCTGCACACTGTGAGAGACGCGATTGCAAATTTCAGTCTTCATTTAATGTACTATGTCTATTACTTTAATATACATAGTGTATAAAGACACATAGATCTATTTGCACTACAATTTTCTAATATTTTCTTTATAGTGTGTAAGAAAACCGTCCTTTTATATTTAAGATATCCGTGTTAGATGAAAATAGGATATGCAATTTGATCTCTGTGGAATAATTAACTCATTTAATCCAGGGACATGAAATATGATGTCGAAGCTAGTTTTTTTCCCACTTTAACTCGATTCTTACGTTGTGCTTTACCAAGATAGAGTTCTTTTAAAAATTTCGAAGTCTCTTGCTAATCAATAATAATTATTACTTAATTCTTCTGTGTAAACCTTTAGTTTTACATTATTATCATACTAATTAGCATCGCAAGAAAATAAATTATTGTCATATACTATCACAGACTCTGTATCTGTATAACGGTCCACCTTTTAATCGCCCCGTAGTTGGCCTAATAGGAAATTTAAGTTTATTAATGACCCTATGAGTTAGGCAATTTGTAACCTACGCAATTAAATCATGGGTTGTCTATAGCACGATAGTCTTATGGATTACCAGAGGGCGTAGAGAAAAAAGCCGCGAAAATAAGCAATATCACGGGAGTTAGGGAGAACCCAGTCCGACGCAGTCGAGGTATGTTGTTTGATTTAAGCAGGTCTGTTCTGTCTTATTTTATACCTTAAATGTGATTGACTATTAATCATTATAAAATCAATATTGTTTAGTTTTATTGTAACGAATGATTTTAGTTAAACAGTTTTATATAAATAAATAATCAACATTGAATTAACTAGTAGGAGCTAGACATGTATAATGTAGAGTTAGTTTCTGTAGAAGATAGGTCACCTTAACTATCCCCAATAAATAGTTGGGTATCCATAAACATTTTGATATTATGTTTGTATTTACGTGCCTTAGTTACTTTGTTTGTATTCATGGGCACAAACTTAGCAACCATTTAGTATAAAATAGGATGCAGACGCTGGAAATGGCAGATTAATTCCTGAGACCGTCCGGGAATGATCTCAAATATTACTTTGGTTATAATTAAATATCAGTTGAATATTTGATTGATACTTTCTATATCTCAATACAGAGTTATTTCAAATTGAGAGACGTAATTAACAAGTATTTGAGTCTGTCCGAATACTAGTTTCTTAACAGATAGAGTTTGTCCTGATTTGTGTAATCTTAAATTTAAAGATAATAATCATTATTTTATACTGGAATTTATCATCAGTGATTAGTCCAAGCGCGTTGCGTCACTTTGACAGTGACAGACGCCAATCATAAGTTGAACTCAGTCAACAGAATTTTACCTAGTTGTCATTTTTCAGATTCAGTAGTAGCAATTTTGCCTAAATGTCACTTTGACAGTGACAGATGTGAAGTGGCTTTTGAACTCAACCGCAGTAATTTTAATTAGCTATCACTTTGACAGTGACAGACGTCAACTATAGGTGGTTATTTTGACAACCAATATTAATTTTGCTAATCTACATTAAAATCGACTACATTTCTAATTTATCAGTTCATTACCGTTACCCCAAAAGTTATCCTCCAATTACCTCCGCATTAGTTAAATAAATTTACTCTTCTTTTGAATTTATTTTTAATCTTGCAAATGGAATGTTTGTGTATAAACCATGTTCAGTTGAAGTTTATGATCTTTAATTTCTGAATGAACCCTGGAGTAATTATTTCTCCACTGTAGTTACACCGAGTACAATAGGCCGTTGATAGGAAACTTCATACCTCTCACCACTAATCAATTTACCTTAGTTAGTATATGACTAGCAGGTTGGCCACTATCATTTGTCTGTTCCATAACCTATGGCATACTGAGGAGGACAAATAAGTTCGAAACCGGTCTATGTCTGGTTAGGAATTGACAAATGATATTCGCTATCGATCTATCATGATTTGAAGGTGTAATCCAATGCAGGTCGGGGTATTTGCCCGCTGAGTAGTTGTTTCGTTCAAATCATATTTAATATTTCTATTAGTATAGACACTTTTATGCTCGTAAGAACCAAAGTTGTAAGCTGGTATTCAATTATTGAAATTTAATATACTTAAATTAGTGTTATGAATGCATTTGTTTTATTTTTTAAGTCAGTATATGGTAAACACCGAAAATATTGTGAAACTTAAAATAGACATCAGTAAATATTATGTAACTTATAGCATATTGAAAGTGATGTGGAACACTACGCATAAGTTTATAGCATGAGATGTACTTTATCGTTGTTGTAAATAATCTCAAGTTATTATTGTTATTCTTAAGAATAAACAAATGAAACTGATGGCGCTCAACTAAACAAATAAAAAACAGATTTAATTCTGATATTACCTTAGGGATTCTATGTGCCTTCAGAGCTAGTTGGGGCATTGTTTTGATTAACTATCAAATTTATTCAAATTAAAGAATTTTAATTTTGTAGAGAAATAGTCTGTTATATCTGTAATAAATAGTAATCATTTGAATATCTCAAACCCATAACAAATTCGAAGAAAGAACTTAATAATAAAATATGTGCAAAAGATACCCAACAGAGTAATAGGCAAATTAGAAGTAGAACAGTAGTAAGAAGAACACCAACTAGTGTGACAACAATAGCAACAAAAGTCAGTTAATTATTGTTTTGTTTCTTGTCATGGTAACAAATTTCATATCCTACTAGTAGAAAAATTGCGCAATTATTGGATCATTTATTTACAATTTTAATTTGAACGGTGTAAATTATTCAAACAATTCATTTAATTTTTTTAAATCCTTTTGTATTACTTTTAAGCTGAAAGCTAATTATTTGGAATGTATCGACGATCTGGCCCTAAATCACGCCATTTACATGTCGAGCCTAATATCAATCAAAATGGAAAAACATCTCATACAATCTGAGCCATATTTTATAAATGACAAATTGGGGAACCTTTCCAGTTTACATCAACCCCGTTTTAGATGGTATTAGTGACATGCAAAAAATGTACAAATTTAATGATTTACTGAAAATATTGGATAATATATTATAAATAACATTTCGATTAAACACGTTATGCATAAGGTTGGAACTCAGTTATGACTTACACTTAACTAATTTGTGGATAATGATATGGTTATAAAACCCATAACATGGCGGCTATATGGAAGTTCGGCTGCATAAGAATATAAACAGTACGGATTTGCAAATTTTACTTTCTCACCCCTCAAAGTGAGGAAGTTATTCGTGAAAAAATTTTGTATTGCCTTGCTGGACGAATCTCGACGAATAATGACGATACACAAAATTTCAGACAGAACAAAATTTCTGTCTGTGTGTCTGTCTGGTTCGCGATGGCAGCTACAGTTTTTGAGATAAAGCTTTAAAATTTGGTACACACATTCTAGAGGTCAAGGAAGAGATTGAGTTCGTTGATGAACAAAATCGGTCCCAATGTCTAAAAAAAATATTAGTGACATTCCACCAATATGACTTTTTTGAAACGTCAAAATGTGACTTTTTGAAATGTCAAAGTGACTTTTTTGAAACGTCAAAAATTGTGACTTGTTTTAAACGTCAAAAAATGTGACTTTTTTGAAACGTAAAAAAATGTGACTTTTTTGAAACGTCAAAAATTACTTTTATTATAAACTCCAACACACGTCGAGTTTTACTACGGTGAAGAAGTTCTGATCTCCAAGTAATTGGCAGCGGTTTCTTATCTTTGAAACAATAACATAAACAAAGAATATTCACAAAATCTGAAAATGACCTCCGGCATCCATGATGAGCCCTTTTCCTCAAAGAGAAGCGAACATGTTCAAAAGTACCAGAAGTGTTTCGTAACGTTATACAATCATTATTAATCTGGTTTTGTAGATCTTCTTCATTTTACACGAGGGCCATATGTTGATGATTTTAAATGCCCCCAAAGAAAAAATCCAGTGTTCTCCTCGACCAAACACTTATTTGCTAATAAACATTATATGATCAATAAAAAGTTCTTAATCAAAATTACTTAAATATACAGGGTAAGTCATAGAAATATTAACCGTTATTTTTACTTTTAACCCAAATAGTTCGTCTAAAAACTAGCAAACAATTTTTAATGCAAATTTTATATCGGTATTTCAGTATTTCTTACAAAGTAGGCGACGGATTTAAAATTTGTTTTCACTGTTACATAGCTCATAAAAATGGAATACATTTTATTGAAATATTTTTCTTTCACCATGGATATTAAGCGAGATATCTGGGGTAGACCTCATAAAATAGCCTGTATATAGTTATAGTATGATTGGTCCAATGGATTTTGGGTTATTACAAAAAATTTGAAATAGTAAAAATATTTCTAGAAAAAAAATAAATAATTATTAGGTATTATATAAGAATTCTTTCAAACCTAACATGATAATAATAGTAAACACCTATAGTTTTTCAAATTTTATACTGTCATTCTTTTCTGAATTCGCTAGTATAAAAGTTTTAGGTAGGTAATAAATCAAACACAATACTTCCAATACCTACATTTTATCATAGAAACTATTGAAACCAATGACTTCAGAATTCTGAAGTCATTGATTGAAACAGCTATTCAATCTAGGAGCAAGAATTACATTGAATTAAATAACAGTTATTTCTAGTATTAGAAGCAAAAAAATATTGAGATTGAAAAATTGACTCATCATGATTATCATGATTACCGAAGTTACAATAATTATTCTAGACACCGTTTTCAATTTAAAATGTCAAAATATATGACAAATGTTTATATTTTGAATTATATAATGTAAATATTTTTATAAATAATATGTTCATGAACCAGCCCCCCTGAGTTGTAGTTCAGGAAGAATAAAAATATTGGACTAGGGTTTTTCATTTTTTGTGTTATAACAGGAGGAAATCATTTCTTGAGTGTAACAATTTTTCTGTTTGATGAGTGTATTTTTTTTAATCTCAATATTTCTTGCTTCTTATATTAAGAATACTGTTATATAATTCAATGCAATTCTTGCTGCTAGATTGAGTAGTTGTTTTAATAGTTTCTATGATAAAATTTATTAGAAGTATTGTGTTTGATTTATTATCTACCTAAAACTTTATACTAGCGCATTCAGATAATAATGATAGTATAAAGTCTAAAATCTATAGGTATTTATTATTATGAATTGATGCTTATGTAGTACCCAATAATTATTTAATTTAATTTTTTCTATAAATGCATAAATACGAAGCAAAAATATGTTTTTAAAAATGCAACATATGTAAACATTTTAAAATATGTAAAAATATACCATTAAAAAATCATACTTTTTTCCCTCCCAATAATATTTTACACAGAAAGACAGTGGATGAACTACTTGGGTTAAAAATAACAGAGGATTAACATATATATGACATCCTGTACCATAACTTGACAGTTTTGATTTTAAATCGCTCGTGAAATGTGCCAAAATCTGTTTGATCACACTTGATGTAAATTGCCCATATGAACACTTCGTCAAATACATTACATAATTCTTCAAATGTTCACTTCTGTCAGTAATCTTTCTTGAAGGTGACGCCCACATTATAATAAATATTTTTTTAATAACGATTATATGTCAATTAAAAATTGTAGAGGAAAAGAGCCGTGGACAACGTTTCTGACTTAAGTGGCATAATTTTATTATCGTTAAAAGCAGACATAATTTCGTCAAGTTATGATAAAAGTATAGCCGGTTTATGTTCATCGATCTGTTTAACGAATTGATTGGTATTGTTACTGTTAATTAATGTGCTAATTATATACAATGGGATATATTTTTACCCCTCTAATAAGTGTAATTACTGACGTTAAGTGTGGATCTCTTTTCACGCGAAAAATAAATTATGTTCTCGGTAATCATATTATAACTAATTCACATGTTATAATTATAACTTCATAAAAACGGTGTAGAAGTAGGCTAATATTTTTAATATTTATATCGCGTGTTGCCATAACATTATATACCAACAAAAAAACATAAAAAAAATTAGTTTTAGATAACTTTGCTTTTATGATAATTTTATACGGTTTTCCGAATTGACGATTAGAATCAATCTAATTTGTCTGGACAGTTTTCTAGTAGATATAGTATAATAATAGACATAATAATGACGACCATATATTTATTTAAAAAGACAAATTATTTATGAATATTTTACTATTATTATTATTATTTAGTTTACACAATACTTATAGTAAATAAATGGAACACTAGGTAACTCAATAAAATGGAATTTATATACAGTATGATAATTTAAAATCACACGGTTAATCAAAAATTGCTGCTGATGAAAAACCATTTCTGGTCCAACCGGAAGTTGAACAAATAAACGAATATCACGTAAATATCTCCAATGCCATGCCATTTTATGCGATAGGTTGGTTTTTTTTAAGGAACATCAGCTTTTAACCATATTTTTTTCATGTGACATACAATTGTTTTTCTGATTACATGTTCAAATTGTGTAGGACTTTTTATATACAGGGTGCCCGGAAAAGGGAGGCCAATCTGGTAACCATGGATTCTTTGAGCAAAAAAAATAGGCCTTTCACAGTGCCATTTTTAATTTTAGTTCCCCATGTTCGATATACAGGATGTTAAAGTTTGAAGTTTAATTTTTTTTTTTAAATAACTCGAGTATTTCGTAAGATATTTAATTATTTGATACAGTGCTTCAATTTGAAGAGTCACATCGTTTGAACAAAAATTAATTGTCAAATATTCAAAATAGAGGGGTTCTAGTAACCACTGATTCACCAGTTTTTTTAGTATCTACGCCAATGACTCCCAAACTATCTTTTTTAAGTTAACCATTTATTTTGGATTATTTTATGTGTCTTAACAAATTTCGAAAAATGCCTCGTTTTAGAGATAAATTGAAAAATATTGGTACCTACGCTGCTTACGGTAATCTCATAATTTTCAAATTTGTTAAATCAAGTCAGCCGCTTTCATAAACAAATTGCAATACCATGGATATGATAGAATCGTTTGTTTACTGTCAAAGTAAATCCTTATTTTTTACCAGTTAAAAGCTTTTATAAGCTAGAAATAAGAAAAACCAACGTGGCTCGCAGACAAGGAATTGTACCCTTTTCTGATATGACGGATATGATTTTAATCATGGGTAAAAGTTAAATATTTCTCTAAACGGTAAACATTTATTTCTATTTTTCGATTAGGAAAATGTGACACCAATGCTAGTTTAGCTGCTAAGCGCTATGCCGAAAAATTTACCAATCGATTTCATCCCAAAAGAAAATATTTTTTTCAAGTATGGTTAACCATCTAACGGAGACTGGAAATGGTGTTGGCTAAGCAGGTTGAAAATATAGGCAAACTCAGGTACACACTATTTTACGGTGTCAGCAGCTGTACCCATTCCATCTCCAAAAGTTACAGGCTCTTTTGCCTCAAGAACTTCGAGCAAGACTTGTATTATTATAGATGGTTATGTGAAATGAATAACCGATATCTACGTTTTATCAGAAACATTTTGTTTATAGATGAAGCTACATTTACGTAAAACGGGACGACAAATATTCATAACACACACATATGGGCTGCAGAAAATCCTAAAGCCATAGTAGAGACGCATTATCAAGTAAACTTTAAAGTCAATGTGTGGGCAGGTGTCGTAGATAATTTTCTTTTGGGTCTTGTATTTTTACCAGGAAATTCATTTTTTGTAATTTCTTTAAAACACACTTCCCGATTTACTAAATGAATTGCTTTTGACATGTAAAACAAAATATTTTGTTTCAACTAAACGGTGCTCCTCCTCATTTTGCTAGAAATGTTAGAAACTACTCCATTACTCCCTTAGACTATTCAGTCTGGTGATTTATGAAAGATTTTGTGTATATGGTTCCGATTTTGAGCGAGAATCGTTTAAGAGAAAGAATTCTTCAAGCTGAAGGGCAGTTCAGGTTGAAGCCGAATAATTTTCAAAATTTAAGATTTTCTTTAATAAAGATAGCTAGTATGTGTTTATAAAAACATGGAGGTCAAATCGAACAATTTCTTTAGACTGGCTATTTTTTCTTACTTCTACTGTTTTTCTGTATCTAACTAATTATAAATAAGGTGTATTAAATTGGTTGTCTTGTTTTAATGCTTCTATTAATTTATAATTGTAGATTGATGAATCCATTGCGCCTACCAATTTTTGTCTGAGCACCATTGACTTTAGAGATAGTCATTTTTGGCTTGTCCTTTATTATTGATATTTTTATACCTATTGCAAAATTTGAATAAATTGTTTAGTTTTAGTATTTGAAAATTATGAGATTACCGTAAGCCGCGTAGGCACCAATATTTTTCAACTTACCTCTAAAACGAAGAATTTTCTCAAAATTTGTAAGAGACAAAATAATCCAAAATGGTTGGTTGACTTAAAAAAAGATAGTTTGGGATTCATTGCCGCAGGCACTAAAAAACTCGGGGGGGGGTCAGTGGATACTGGAATCCCCCTATTTTGAATATTTGACAACTAATTTTTTTTCCTTGAAGAGATGACTCTTTAAGTTGGAGCACTGTACCAAATTTTAAATAAATATCTTGGGAAATACTTATTTACTTCACATACACACATACACTCTGTGTATCGAACTTGGGGTCTAAAATTAAAAATGGCATTATGAAAGTCCTATTATTTTTTCTCAAGGAATCCATGGTTACTGGATTGGCCTCCTTTTTCCGTACACCCGTATATCTACATTTTTCCCCTTCCAAATACGTTAATAGCAAGCGACTAAATGGCAATGAAAAGAGAATTATGGATCACACTTACTCCATTACATTCATTTTATTATTAAAAAATTGGTGGATTATTGAAATAAAAGTTGCTTTTAAGATCATTTTTTTGACAATTACAGTTTGAAAAACAAAAAATCTGACAATAACAGCTAAAGGCACCCTTGATTCAATATGTCCAAAAAATTTAGATCATGCGGTCAGGTCAGAGAACTGAGCCTCTCAATTTATTTCCAAATTATCCCTGTACGTAGATATGATATTCATGGACATGAGTGCAGTTGCCCCAAGATTCTTGGAAAATAAATTAGATTTTTATTCCACCCCTTCCCTATTCAAGCTGTTGAATGTAGACGCTACGTGATCCATGTATCATATACCGGCACAAGTTCCTAGCTAAATATTAACTTTTATGCAAATATTAATATCAATATCAAATATAAACGTTATAATTACAAGATAAACCTAGATTATGAAACAGTATTCGCGTATAGACATGTAATAATCTAATGTTTTGTGTGTATTACTAACGCTATTTAAAATCCAATCAACCTAGAGTCAAATTGTAGGAATATCACATTTCCAAATAGAAATGTTTGAATGCTGTAGAAAATTATATGTGAATTTCAGATTTGATATTCTGTATGGCATATAAAGTCACAAGGCGTGAATTATCAAAATGTGAACTCGACATTTTCCTCGCCGAATATTATGAATACAGTAATAAGGTTTTGAATAATTAATTTTGTTATTACTGAAATTCCGTAAGGTCGGCCAACCCAGTGTTAGTAAAATTTTATGTTGGATAGATAACGGCTGTAATTTATGACTGCTGTAAAACAGATTAATGTAGGACTATGGAATATTTAAAATTATTGTAAAGGGGAAAGGTTCCAAGTCTCCAGTGCATGTTTACTCCACTAGATTTACACTTGTAGTTTAGAATAATGGTCGAACGTACCTAAACTGTTTTAAGCCCGGGTCGTCCTTTGTATTTGTTATTCCACCCTGCAACATATGATTTAATTATTTAACATTACATTCAAAACAAAGTTGTAATTTAATGCACGTTTACCGGTTTATTTTCCCCATAAATTAGATTCAGCTTATGCTATTTTCAATAGCATAGGACAATATGCATAGCGGGTATCAGTGCAGCTTTTACTTGCATGTCATGATTTAAGATTATTATTACTACGTTTTCAAATATTATTTTAAGTATAGTATGCAACACTTCCCGTCCAATTGCTGTCATAACACAATAAGCTGGGGGTTGTACTTATTGACCGGCAGCTCAGTTAGCAGGTCGTGAATAAGGGCTTAGATTGATTTGAGTTCTCACCAAAATCTAGGCTAGGCGCCAGGACCTTTGCAAGTACCAAATAATTAAAAGTTTACTTTAAAAGGTAAAGAAAACGTTAAAACTTGAATTCTGTTGTGAATGAAGGTCAAATAAAGATATTATTTAATAAAAAGTATAATAAAGACTGGTATATGTACAATATTTACATTGGCTCAGATGGCCTCTTTTAGTCAAAAAAAATCTAGATGTGGTTGAAGACCAACAAACTAACCACAAAAAAAATTATATGACGTTATTGAAAGAGAAAAAAAATGACTGACCTCTTACAAATTTCTTCTGACCAAATATAAACGTTCACTGGGGACGAAGATCTTACGTAACTTCCAATGGGTTAGTCTAGGGAAGAATCCACCAACGGCTAATGGGTTCGGTGTCAGTTTGAATCACCACTGTCAGTACTGCAGTTACCCTTGAGAAAAAATGCCAGTTGTATAAAATATCGTTTCCCTGCTCCACCCCGTATATAATGATCAGTTAGATCCACCAGTTAACCTCTTCTCTTGGTCCAGGTATTTACATAAAAAGGGGAGAGTTTTATGAGATCAGTATTATAGGCAAAACAAAGTAAAAAGCTGTGACGTTTGAATTGTCCAGCTACGTAGACAAAATATGAGAGTTAACACAAATTTACAGGGTAAATTGCAAACTAAACAAACTATGATCGGTATCCCACAATATTTTAGGATGTTGAAGACTTCAACTAACTTAAGTATCGATAAAAGTTACGTTAAATAGAAAAAATACTAGTCCAACAAATAAACTAGTTGTAGCTATGATAATAAACAAAGTGAAATAGGTATTCACTATATGTTAAGACATTTTTTACTAAAAGAAGGTAATCTTTAAGAAAATAGAATTTAGAATTTCTGAATACAGAGAGACAATTAGAAAGAAAATAAATATTTGCTGAATATAAAACAATATGATAATTTTCAAATTAAAGGCAACGTTAAATTAAATTATTTATTAGTTCCTCTGAGAGAGGTAATAATGAAGATAAAGTTAAATAAAGATATATAGCTTGACTATATGTTTACTGCATATATTCAAAAGTTAATCAATTGCCAGAAAATTAGGCAGGTATCTTTGCCAGATAACTAGGCAAGGCTCCACTAGAGCAGCGTTCCTGACTAAATACTAAGTAAACGTTCAAGTAAGTATTCGATATTTTAAATTTAGAAAAACCTTACGTTACTGAGGTCTGGTTGGTAAATATATGCACTGGTATAAAATGATCCACTACAAAACAAATGCACCACATTAGATAATTTTCACAAAGGTTATAAACAAGTCCAAAAAGGTGTACCAATCTCCATATGTCACCAGTCATCACTTTTCACAGTGCTACCAACGTAGTCAAGTGACCTAAAACATCAACAGACAGACAGAAAACAACTAACTACGATATAAAATGGCGACATCCGTAGCCGGGTAAATCTAAAATTTACAATAACCGAAAATTAGTTTAAATTAGCATACAAAATGATTACAATATCAGAGGGATATTAGATCAATTGCCAACAAGGCACGATAAATCGATACTAAACAATATTAATGATGGATGTTCCAAAGAACAACCAAGGTGAACTGATCACCTAAAAACAAATTCGCCCAAGGCGTAAATTAAGATAAATACGGTACGATATTATTATGAAAATTACCTCAAATGTACGTTAAATCAATATAGCAACTTTTTAAATAATGATGATCATAAAATTACACGATAATACCAGAAAACATATAAACTTTACCAGACCGCCGAACTAGAGATGTTGTCTTCAGAACGATACACTGGTAAGAAGGAAGAAGCCCCGTTCTGTTCTCCCACCTAAACCCGGTTATAGTGGAAAGAGACAAACATTTGAGAGTAGAGTATGAGCAATAAAGATAGATAGATATTTAGTGCAAAAATCTGCAAAACTAACGGTTCCAGTAGAAATCAGTGGCGCCATCTGGACTAGGCTAGCAGAAACTTAATTCATCGTGGACAGCAACAAACTGGAATGAAATGGCTTGCAATTTCGTTACAAGTAGTAGTAGAGCGTAATAATATTGTTATCCTTTAATTATTTTATTTAGATACCAATATGTGCAACATGGTTTCATTCCTGTTGAAATCATGCAGGATTCAGGAGTACCACAGGGTTCATTACTGGGACCGCTTTCACAATTTATTTGTAAACGATATTATAACCGATCTTGATGCCGAATAACAATCTAAAAATATCCCTAGAAGTAGCAAAAACTGAACAAAGACTACAATAGCTTGTTTGAATATTCAAATTCTTCCATAACTTTTACAAATGTGGCTAGTAAAAGAAGAAAATGTAATTTTGTACCATCTGTTTACACGATTGTGGAAACAAACACTGAGTGTCCATTTAATAGAGAATAATTCATGTTTAACAAGTTTATTATTTAAATTTGTTTTTAGTTTACTACCAACATCGTAATTAGTCCTATGTTTATATAAATGTATGTGTCATATTATGTGTAACAGTCGTTAATTATTAAGTGTTAATTTTTATTGTACAATATTGCTTTTTTCAGAATTTGAAATGTATGAAATTTAAATAACAATTATTATAAAAAAACAATAAAAATAAAACATCTTTAAACAATTGTGAACTATTGCAAAATAATATAAATAATTTAAATGCTTTGTGTGTCATTAATAAATGTCACCTAATACTTAAAAATGTAATTTTGTAATGTAAAACTAACAGTTAGTTTTAAAACTGTAATGAATCATAGATACTATAGTTTCGGAAATTCCCGTTAATCTTGTGCTACCGCGCACTTCCTATCGCCATGTGATGATTCATGCAGGTGTCCTTTTCTAGAAGTTTCTGCAATTATCGTTTGGTATGTGCTGCCACACACTTCCTGCCGCCATGAAATATGAGACGTCATGATGGCCATAATTTTGGTATAAATAGAATCGCCGTAGAAAAGAGAATTAACTCAGTTTTCTATTGACACCTGTCTTCATCGCGTTGAGCTGGGTAGTTGGAGAGTCTTAAGTGCGTTGAGCTTGACTCCATTTAGTTAGAATTCAGAATCCGACGACGACGCCGCCCGATCGAATGTTTGAGGTTTAGCGCGCTGAGCTAGACCTTCTGGTGTTGGTAGCCATTTTACCGTTCTGCACCGCCGATACCAGTCCCGTGATTATTTATTGCCGTGGGCCTTCAGCGTTGAGCTGAACTTACTGCCGTTAAATAATTAGCGAACTTACCGTCGCATCGAGTCCTGAATATCTTCGACAGCACGTGGAGCTGAAGCCTATCGTCGTACCGTTTAATCACCGAATTTACACTCCTCCCCGTAAGCTAATTGCACCGATGTATACAATATTTATTAACTGAACTTGACTTGGTCCAATTGTTAGAGAATCTGATTTTATGTTTATTAAACTTCATGTTTTCGATAAATGTTGCTTTAATGAAATAAATTCTGTTATGTATAGTTTGGCTTTCTTATTTACAACTAACAGGAGTCTTAGATCAATTCTCTAAACCAGCTATCCGAAAGTAAACAGCGTCGACGCCCATACACATACTTTCTTACATAATTTGGGCGTCCGAACAGACACCGTTACAAAAGTAATAGTTAGTTATTATTATATATATTATATATTATTTTGGGCTGCCAACGAATTTTTTAACACGAAATCTATTATAAACTTGAAAGTTGTCTGCATAAGATTTCACTTTGCAGTTTTCTACAGATCGAAATATATCAGAGATGTAAATACTGAACAATAAGGGGCCTACAACCGATCCTTGAGGTACGCCAGATAATACAGTAGAAGTAGGGATGAAGAATTTTCAAATGACACTATGATATAAATACGGATTGAAGAAAGTCAAAAATTTAGAAAATATTTCTGTTTAAAGCAGCAGTTAATTACATTTTTCAACTTCTCCGTAAGAATTTGTTTTAAAATTCATTATAATATAACTAACTCTTTCAATAGTAGATAAAGTGGTACATTAGTCATATTTATTTTAATCATAAATACTGCTTTATATGGTATGTTGCAAAACATTTCTTTTGATACTTTTAACACCTAGTTTTGGATCTTTTATAGCATTGACCACATTGGTTTGTTTTTCCTACGCAATTACTAGATAGTCTAGCTGCGAAACTTCAAATCAATACCCTGAGATGTGGATGAATGCTCTTTTTAATATCAAAATTACATTTTATTTTGTACCAACAACGCCGTGCCTTCTAGTTTCATCTAGGTTTCATCACATTTAACAAATTTAAGATGCAACCTACAATTTTATTAAAAATATTACATAAAAAATCTGGTTATATTTCCAATAGTTCCTTTTGAGTTTACATAAACAGACGAAAAGACAAAGGAAATGGGAAAACCCACAACGAATTTAGAAATATCAAGACAGGTTCATTATTCCTAATTACTTTTCCTTTATTTCCTTTATTTCCTTTTACAGTATACTTACTGATAACACCTGTCAAAAACCTTCATATTTTAAATAAACAAATTGTAATTGAATACAAATATCAAACGTGTAAAATCTATTTTTAGTACGATTTGTGTCCAGTTCATAATTATCTAAATATTAATTTAAACCGAATAAAATACTGGTATTAAAAAAAAGGTATAAGACAAAGCTAACACCATTACCTAAGAATAAAAATATGTTACATATAAAAAATATTACCCTTATAAAACTCTATGGCTACTTCTTTCCGCCAGTTTAAAAGAAATATAGCGAACGACACTGCGATTATGTTAGAAGTTTTGTTTATAGTCACATCATAAAATCATCGTTTACAATTTTTTCCCAGAAAAAGCATTCATGGACAATTTTATTTCATTGAGTCAATTGAATATTGATAAATAATAAAAATAAAAGTATTAACTCAGTAATATTGACTAGATTATTGTTATTATTTTTAAATTTTAAATTGTCTCATATGTCGACTCTAATTTAACAATTTTTATACGTCCATCGACGATACAATTAATTAAACTGTATTGAATCCAGTCTGCAAGTTTTTGATAGAATGATATTCTTCGTCGCACCATAACATGTTTCATCATTTTCTTCCTGCTCTTCTTCACCAGTTCAAGTTCAGATGAGTCTGTGAATTGTGTTAATTTTTTACTTAATTATATATATTTGATGAAGTCAACTATTTTTGTAAGCACACAAAAATTCTATCCTAGAGTAAATTGATCTTTTACAACCTAAATAAATTAACTGTGATAGGTCAAATAAATATTTCGCATTCGGTAACAACCGACTTTAACGTAATATTATTTTATGCTAATTTGCTCGGTAATCTTCAGTTGAACAAATTTAAAACAAGACAAATTTAAGACTAAAATTATTATGCCCGAAAGAGGTAAGAGTTTGGCTAATATGAACTTGAACCTAATATGAACAAATGATTTGGTTAATTCTCAACAGATAAATTAATTACGTAATACTGCTATAACCTGACTATGCGATGCACGAAGTATTGCAAAACTTAAAGTGGATGAAAGAGAAATAAATGTAAATAATATTGAAGACAATGACACTAATAAGAAGTCTAATATTAATAGTAGCCTAAGACTGCTAAATAAAATAAATAACCTTTAGTTTATCAATTCTCTAGTGTAGAAAAATAAAAGAAATGATTTTACTTAAAAGTCAAAAAAAGAAATAAAAATAATAATAGAGATTTATTGCAACCACCGTTGTTCTGATTCTTTGATAAAGTTTTCCATTATTTGACAAATGCTCATGCGTATTATTATATCCTGAAATATTTTCTTTTATTAAAATATAGGCCACCTCTATTTAATTTAAATACAGGCAAAGATATTTATCATATATAGTACCTTAATTTTGACAGAAATGTTATGCCAATTTAATGTCAAAACTAACAACAGTGGTAAATCCTGACCTATAATTTGTTTTGAAAACTTATTCATTCGACTTGTTCTGTTGCTTTGTTTAGTGTGGCTGTACTTGTAATGATACACGAAAAAGATAAAAAATGTCTACAATTAAATACGAGGAAGGTGGTGTCTAGAAACCCTTTTGCAAACGATGTGCTGGTTGGAAAGAAGTAAAAAATAATGTGCTGCAGTTAACTCGGAAAGAATTTTATGTGAAAATGATTCTGTAGCACACACAAATGCTCTTGAACCAGTGGGAAAATAAAGAAACAAGAAATCAAAAATAGGTTAATTTTTTATAAAAGTTACAATTTGTGAGTTTCATGTAGATATCCTAACAATCGTAACTTACTTAAAAAAAAACAAAACTGCACAGCACACATAAAATAGAACAACTCTGTGGAATAAATAATAAATTTTGTAAGTTTGTAATTTACATGTCTTTAACATCTATCAATACCGTTAATTCGACCTACTTGTCAAAATAAAGTATTAAGCAAGAAGGTCATCGCAACAACACACTTTAAAGCTGGATGCAAAATACAGGGCACTTTATTTGACGTTTCTGTCAGCTTTTTATCACCTTGCAATAACTCTCTAATAAAGAAAGAACCAAACCAAACCAAAAAAACAGACGAAATAAGGAAGAAGTAAACAAGAAACATCACTCAACGAAGATAAGAAGAATAGTCGATAACTATAATAAACACATACTGGTGATTAGTGGTGAATATGATTTTGATCAAGAAACTAATAAATTTATTATTGTATTAAACTTTGAAATAACCCTTCAATACAGGTGATTGAAAATTACCATATGTAAAATTTACTTACCTGTTAAAAGCAGAACTGTATGATTCAACCCAAGGAATTTAAATAGTTATTTTTACAACAAGAATATAGAAAAACTATAGCTGAGGATTTTTCAGAATAAACCGTGAAGCGAATTCTGAAATACTGCCTAACTGCTCTAACGAGTGAGTGAGTAAACTGACGATTTATGTTCAAGTTCTATAGATAATTTTTCTACTATCGAGTATTTAAATTAGAAACACATTGTTAAAACTAATTTTTTTTTATTTTCTGTCAAATTGACAAACGCGGAAATGAAAAATTGAATCGCATGACATGATTTCATTGATTAAGTTTTAAGCAAATAAAACAAAATATTTTAATCACCATTATTTTCTGAGTAAAGGAGTTTCAAAAAATCTGTTTGTGAAAATATTTTGTAAAATTTGTTTAAGTATCAGAAACGAACGTGATCAAAGTAATTTTTGAAACATTCCAGAAGAAGTGAAAGAATCAGCAGAAGTCTTTAGCTCACAAATTCTTCCTGAAAAGTTCAGACGAATGCCTGTCTGTAAGAAAAAGAGTATGAAACCTTTACCAGTTGGCGCCAGAAAAAGAAAGTCAGAGGCTGACATCTTAAGACTTAAATAGCATGGAGGATGGAGATCTTCGACAGTTGCAGACGGATGTGTAATAAAGAGAAAGTGGAAGTTAATAATATTTTTGTGGCAGACCGATAAAAATTAAAAACATTGCAAATAACATTTGTAAGGTGCAAGAATACTAAAAATTATATTTTGCAATCGACTTCGTTTGATGTAAACATAAGTAAAGGTGTGATTCCTATGAAGCGGCAGACGCATGCGGCGACCGCATTGCGTCCTACGCACGAGGACAACGCATGGAAAATGTTTCCTTTGGACACCGTCAGTCGCGTGCGATTAGTACATGGTAGTGGATGTTTTTACATTAACATGGGTGAAAACGATATATTGTTGCATTTACTGTTGGAGGAAATTGAAGACAAAGAGATTTTATTAGAAAACATGCATCACAGAAACTCTGAAATACATCCATTGTATAAGACAAGGTATGAGGAGGGCTATTTTACAACTCTTATTAATCGTCACTTATTGCAAGATAAAAAAAATTAGACTCAACATAGCTCAGTTCATTTACATTGTCGATCTTGATATTACGAAGAGTTTTTCAAATTTTTAATCTTCTGTTACAGAAAATAGAACTTTTGCAACATTTATTTGTGATATTTCGCACACTTTGACCATTTTGCAGCTGCGTAATACTCCTCTTGTAGAGGTACATTCTCGATCTTATGAAAGAAGATATTACGAAGAATTTCTCAACATTTTCATCTTCTGTTACAGAAAACAGAACTTTTGCAACATTTATTTGTGACATTTCGCACACTTTGACCTTTTTGCAGCTGCGTTCATACTGCTCTTGTAGAGGTACAGCCGCAAGACGCCAGCCATCATCGGTCGACGCATTATGGCTGACGCACTTAAGGAAACAATTCAATTAGATTTCATTGTAGCACTATACTGTGGTGGACGAAACACGGTCGCCATATGCGTCTTTCGCTTCATTGGAATCACACTTTAACATATTCAATAGTGCATAACTATGAATTTATTAAAAAATGAATAATAATTATATCAGACATGGAATAAGTAATTTAGAAAGTAGTGTTATTACTTTTTCAATGGCCTACCTGTTTGCAAAGCATGCAGAGATAACATACTTTTGATATTTAAAAGTGTATAAAATTACATATTTTTAACGTTGTTAGTGTTAGTAGTGCAACACCCCCCCGTCCAATTGTTGGCATAACACAATAAGCTGGGGGTTGTACTTATTGACCGGTAGCTCAGTGAGCAGGTCATGAATAAGGGCTTCGATTGATTTGAGTTATCACCAAAATCTAGGCTGGGCGCCAGGACTTTTGCAAGTACCAAATTATTAAAATTTTATTTTAAAAGGTAAAGATAACGTTAAAACTTGAATTCGGTTGGGAAGGAAGTGGAATAAAAAGATATTATTTTATAAAAAGTATAATCAAGACTAGTATATGTACACAATATTTACAAGTCAAAAAAATTAATTGTGGTTGAAGACCAACAATTAACCACACAACAAAAACATGTAATTGAAAGAGAAAGAAAAATTAAATGCCTGATCTCTCACAAATTTCTTCTGACCAAATGTAAATGTTTACTGGGGACGAAGATCTTACGTAACTTCCAATGGGTTAGTCCAGCGAAGAATCCACCAACGGCTAGGCTCTTAATGGGTTCGGTGTCAATATGACGCACCACTGTCAGTACTGCAGTTACCCTTGAGAACAAATGCCAGTTGTATAAAATATAATTTTCCTGCTCCACCCAGTACATAATGATCAGTTCGATTCACCAGTTATCCTCTTCTCTTGGTCCAGGTATTAACATAAAAAAGGGGAGAGTTTTATGAGATCAGTATTATAGGCAAAACAAAGTTAAAAGCCGTGACGTTTGAATTGTCCAGCTACGTAGACAAAATATGAGTTAATACAAATTTACAGAGTAAATTGCAAACTAAACAAACTAGGATCGGTGTCCTACAATATTTTAGGAAGTTGATGACTTAAACTAACTTAAGTATCAATAAAAGTTACGTTAAATAGACAAAATACTAGTCCAACAAATAAACTAGGTGTAGCTACGATAATAAACAAGTGAAATAGGTATTCACTAAATGTTAAGATATTTTTGTACTAAAAGAAGTTAATCTTCAATAAAATAGAATTTGGAATGTCTGTATACAGACAGACAACTGGAAAGATAACGTAAATAAATATTTGCTAAATATAAAACAATATGATAGTTTTCAACTTAAAGGTAACGGTAAATTAAATCATTTATTAGTTCCTCGGAGAGAGGTTCTAATGAATTGCAGATAAAGTTAAATAAAGATATATACTTGACTATATGTTTACGTTAGATAATTAAAAGTTAATCAAGTGCCAGATAACTAGGCAGGTATCTTTGCCAGAGAACTAGGCAAAGCTCCACTAGAGCAGCGTTCCTGATTAAAAACTAAGTAAACGTTCAAATAAGCATTCGATATTTTAAATTTAGAAAAACGTTACATTTCTGAGATCTGGTTGATAAATATATGCACTGGTATAAAATAATCCACCACAAAACAAATGCACCAAATTAGATAATTTTCACAATTTTCACAGGTTATAGACAAATAGGTTTGGGCCACCTAGGTGTACCAATCTCCAAATGTCACCAGTCACCACTGTATAGAGAGCGCTACCAACGTAGCTAAGTGACCTAAAACATCAAGATACAAAGACAGAAAGCAACTAACTACGATACAAAATGGCGACATCCGTTGCCTAGTAATACTAAAATTTACAATAACCGAGTTAGTTTAAATTAACACCCGAAATTATTACAATATCAAAGGGATATTAGATAAATTGCCAGCAAGGCACGATAATTTGATACTAATCAATAACAATGATGGCTGTTCCAAAGAACAACAAAGGTGAACTGATCACCGAAAAGCAAATTCGCCCAAGGCGTAAATTAAGATAATTACGGTACAATATTATTATGAAAATTACCTCAAAGGTACTTTAAATCAATATAGCAACTTTTTAAATAATGATGAGCATAAAATCACAAGATAATACCAGAAAACATATAAATCTTACCAGACCGCAGAACTAGAGATGGTTTCCATCAGAACGCGGCACCAGAGACAACCACTGTCTCTGGCTGCCCTAGTAAGAAGCAAGTAGCATCGTAGTATTCTGCTATCTAAACTCGATTATAGTTTGGAAAGAGACAGACATTTGAGAGTAGAGTATGAGCAATAAAGATAGATGGATATTTAGTGCAAAAATCTGCAAACCCAACTGTTCCAGTAGAAATCAGTGACGCCATCTCGACTAGACTGGCAGAAATTTAATTCATCATGGAACAACAACAAACTGGAATGAAATGGCTTGCAATTTCGTTACAGTAGAAAAGATAATTCATAACATTATCAAATATATTAAAGTCTTTCCAAAATATTTTACACTGTTAATCACCATTACCTTATGAAGCGATCCCATAAATCATTAACTTAACGGTTAAGTAAATTAGACTTTCATGTTTTCATTTAGTATTCAAATAAAGTAAAAAAAAGCATTATAAATTTAATCTAATAAGCCTGACCTACAAATAATTCCAACAAACATCTTCCCGTTGCAGTCCGTTACAGACGAGAACTCCGAAAATACCGTTAGCAGCTTTAAATAAGCTCATTTAAATAATTATGAAGTTCCAGTCGACATTAATTTTGATATTTGATGCGAAAATCATTTACACCGTTAATTTAAACGTCGGTTAGGAAGAAGAGTAATCCAGGATTTTAAAGGTCTTGACGTGTCCGGGCGAGCTGTAATCCTTATGGGATAGGTTGGGGATCTAATTGTCACAGAAATCGCGGCAATCCTTGGCTTGTGGTGACGGGCCGTTTAGCCCTTACCAGCTGGGGTTATTATTATTACTGAGGCGAGCAATTATTTTAAGCCACCCGGCCTTACTCTATTAATTGCAGACATATTGAATTCATGCTCTGAAAATTTTATTAGATGATATACTGAAAATGAATATACAGGGTGATTCAAAATTGAGTACCATAAATTATAAGAGTGTAGATAAAGTTGAAATAATACGAAAACCTAAATAAATATTTTTCCGAAAATGCTTAATAAGATACAGGGTGTTAAATGGTCGACTAACGGATCACTCTTTTACTCATATCTTTTACCAGAGTAAATCAACGGAATTAATTTTTTGTGTACAACAATTACTTAGAAAGAGCAGTAATCAGACAAACTTTCAGTGTATTTTAACAATCCAGTGCCGTACTAATAGGAGTAATGTGATATTTTATACTCTAGAAATAAATTGCGGTTAAGTTCTCTTTATTTTTCTTTTAATTTTCGTAATCCTTGACTCAAGCACTACAAAAAAGTTATACTTGATTAATAAGCCTGGCCAA
Organism: Rhamnusium bicolor; assembly: GCA_029963845.1. Lineage (NCBI taxonomy): Eukaryota > Metazoa > Arthropoda > Insecta > Coleoptera > Cerambycidae > Rhamnusium > Rhamnusium bicolor. Next base: position 25,553 of record JANEYF010000006.1, on the reverse strand, counting down.
GGTCATTAATCCTACAGAGACGTACTGGGTATGCATCATATCATAATACTTGAATAAGTACAATAATAAAAACAAAAATATTTTATATATTGTGATGTATGTTTTTGTACTATTTCGTTCGCTTTAAATTCTTTTTTAACACGCTTTTATTAGCTTCACCTGTATGTTTGTTTGTGAGCTTGTTTGTAACCGACTCTTTGGACTCGATTTTGACCCACTTTAAACGGATAGATTTAATTGAACCTTTGTACACTTACGAAGAACCGGTAACAATACAATAATTTGATAAGTTTATATCATTATCCTGATCAGGATCGCCAGAATTAAATAATTTCCTTTCCTCACGTATCCTCTGCGTGAGAGCAAGAGGCTTAATACTGTAAGTACATTCCGTGATTGTCAGTTCGGTCGTTGGCCGAGCGAGCTAAGGCACAAGTCTTAGTCGACGCGAAACGCCGGACTCCTCGGGCGTGAGTTCAAATCCCATGGCTGAAAAAAAATATATTTTTTTTTCAGAAGTATCTGTTGGATCGTAATATGTTATATCAGCAATATAAATATAGTTAAAAAAAAACTAAAAAACGCGCTTTCATAGCACATCAAACTAAAAAGTGAAAAATAAATATAGTTTAAAAAAACTAAAAAACACGCTTTTAAAGCACATCAAACTAAAAAGTGAAAAATAATTATTAATATAAACTGAAAACAATAATGAACGAAAAATACTAGTATTATTGTGAAAATAGCGTGGGGCGCTTTGTGTCATATTTTTCGTATATCGAGCAACCCACGCTTTTTTCACAATAATACTAGTATTTTTCGTTCATTATTGTTTTCAGTTTATATTAATAATTATTTTTCACTTTTTAGTTTGATGTGCTTTAAAAGTTTGTTTTTTAGTTTTTTTTAAACGATATTTATTATGTATTTCCTTATATTTTGTAAGATTAGTGCTGCACACTATTATTAAACTGTTAAATGACGTTCACACATGTATATTGTATATCTAAGTGATAATTAATAATAAATAAATAAATAAGTAAAATAAATGGAAATAAATTTTATTAATACTGGTACACTTTATAAAAATATGTACAAAACTCACCTTCTTAAGCAGATTTATGAAGTATTTTGGTTGTCGTTATCACAAACTGGAGCACTTCTATAATAACTGTGTAGCATCAGATATGTTTCTACAGTTGTCTCAGTAAGCGATGTTCGGTGTGGTGAAAAAATATGTTTGTATTTTGAAAAAGACCGTTCGACATCTACGGAAGTAATATAGGCATAAGTAAAACACTCTGTGAACTCACTTAACGCAGCTGTAGATGCACCATCACAAATTTGTCTTAATTTAGTAAAATTAGGATCTTTCCGTAATACACTCTCGAATTTTTCAATAACGGGCTTATTTTTTGCGTCATTTATAGTATGTAGCTGTGTATTTACGTCGTCCACTATTTGCAGCGATTCCACTAACGACAACGAAGTATTTTGCAATATTTCTATTCGTCGTGCAGTACTCTATAATTCTTATAAATAGTTTTTAAATCTGTTTCAAGGGAAACATCTTGAAAACTTGTCTGGCTTTCCTTAACAGCTGCAGCCTCGTTAGGGTTGAACTGTAGTATCACAGCTTTTATTTGTTGAAAATATTCAGCATAATAAAAAGCTGCCTTCAACCACGTTCCCCAACGTGTAAGAATGGGCTCTGGTGGTTCCGGAATACCAGGACACAGTGTGTGAAATGCTCCAAGCCGTTTAGGAGATTTGAGAAATACTTATTTTGTATTTGCTATTAATGCATCTACCTCTGGAAAACATTTTCGAATCGTTTCTGCTACAAGATGGAACGCATGCACTTTACACGTAACATGTAAAAACCTACAATCGTCTCTTTGAAGAAAACGGCCCACCAAACGCATTGTCGCAGCACTGTCAGTCACAAACATCAACACTTGACTTGTTGACAGTTCAAACTTTTCGAAAGTCTCCAACACCACCCGTGTAATTGTTTAGCCAGTACACGCAGTTAGTCTTTTGCTAGCTAGTAAAAGTGGAAATTTTGGTTTAACAGGGTCGAGTACACGTACTAACATTTAAAATAGATTTTTTTTTACAATCTGTCGTCTCGTCAACACATAATCACAGCCGTGTATTTTTTAATGCACATTTAATCCTATTTACAATGTCTTCAAGAACACTTGGTACATATCTACGTAACGATGAACGACTTGGTAAATTCACCTGTGGATTGTATTTATTCCAGAACTCCCGAAATGCTGGTTTATCCAATATTCGCAGGGGAACATCACAGGCAATCAGCAATAACAGTAAATCAAACATAAACTGAGGTTCCAAAGAGGACACTCCATTTTTTTATTTTTGTGCCGGTTACTATTGACATGAATTTTGCAGCCGTATTTATTCCAGCACATTAAGTCTCGATCACAAACTTTACAAATTATTTTACATCCATCATAGAATAAATCCGGAAATTCACTGATAAATTTATTCACTTTATCAGCGTACGGTCGTTTTTATCTTTACGCTCAACATTACTTACTATTTATTAGTATTCTATGCATCGATCGACAGATAACAACTGAAGTGTGTCAAGTCATCGTCATCGTAAACAAGCGCGCGATGGCATTGGTATTGCGCCCGACCCTGAATCTACCATCGCTTGGCCAGGCTTATTGATTAATTTACCCAGAGGCGTCCGTTTTCAATACATTTTCAAATACATGTCGCAGTACCAGTGCTTATGTTAAGTACTATTTTGCAAATAAAATTAAAAAGGTGCCTTTGAAATTTATTCTTGTGTCGTGTCATATTGTTACTATTTAATAAATTCACTTGTCATAAAAGCAGTTTGTAAGTTATTATTTCATAATAGAAACATTATTATTATTAATAATAGATGCTCCATATTGTTATCGATTCAGTTATAAACTCTTTATTATAACCACCGCACAGGCACAGTAAGTGGTGGGTAGTCTCAGCGGTTGATAATTGTAAAGACCTTAGGAGGCCAAGCAATATCTTCAAAGCAGGGCTCCAACAATGGAACATTCATTATCGAATGATTAGTGTACGATGTTGAAATGTGTAAATGTTATAGGGGCTTTATCAGAATTTCCTATTATCGACAGTCGGCTGATTGATTCCCGGGAGACAAAATACCATGATATGAAGTAATCATTCCAGTTAAGCAATAACTTTTTTAAAACAGTAGTTACCCTTAATGAATTGACTTTGTTTCCTATGTTACTTGTTCAGCTAGATGCATCTGCTACTTCGGAGCATAATCATCAGTAAAAATAATTCTATTAAGAATTTTAGGTGTGCGCTGAGAACATGGATTGTTTATAGTAGAAAGCTTGGCGCTCAAATATACGCATAAAAGTAATTTATGTGGGAGTTTCGTTGTTACAAGCTGAATTTGATATGAAATGAATAATTACATACTGATGTTTCATAATCCCGAGGCCATTAAAAATCGTCATGTGTGAAAAGTTTAAAAACGAGTTAAGCACATAGTGGCAAAGAATAGACAAACTATGATTTTTATATATACTTTTCGGAAATGGTTTTGCAAATATTTTTTTATAAATTTCAATTATTATAACGGGTGTCAACGAGATCATGTATCAGCCCGCAATTTCTTTTTTAAATTGGAATAAAATGTTCAAATTCAAATCTCACGTATGAGAAGTAAATGGGCTTATTTTGATAAACCAATAGTATCAATACAACTCCCGTTTTCACCGGGAGTGTCATCAATTTTGAATTTTTAAATAGAACATCCTGCATATTTTAACATATTCTGATTATACATTAAATATATCATAAATCAATATTGTTGACATCACCCTCAAATATGGCGGAATTATTTAAATTTTTTATGAAATTCAAAATTAATAATTGAAACTCTTTGTATAATGAAAATTTTCCAAGTAGGCATTGAATATTATAATATGGTTCATTTTCGATATTTGGGTGCAATATAAAGCGAACATTTTTCATTACATCAAAATTATTTAAAAATATTCAAAATAATTTTTTCCTAACTTTTGGACGACAATTACTACTATTTTTTTTTCAAATAGTAACCCATATTTTTCTTCCCTATATGAATCGTCATAATTTAAGCTTTAAATTGGTGTAAATATAATGGATTTCATTATAATTCAAATGTGCCAAATTTAAAACTATTAATCTCGTATAAAAGATATTAATCTAAAGCATTAAAATTTGAAATAAACCAAGTTGCCTTTGGAAATAAATGAGAATCACATACCATTATTTGAACTGTCAGTTTTTGAATAACTACTTGATTGTTGCTTCTATACGGTCACTGTTTCAATATCCTTTAAAAATTTACACACAAAATGTTAATTTACGGCGAATTCCGGAAAAATTCCAGAGCTGCTGCAATAAACTACGAACAACGTTTTCCAAACAAAAGACACTCGCCGCAAAATTATTTCATAAGACTAGAAGCGAAATTTAGAAAAATTTACCCGGTAAATGATGAAAATGAAGGGGTAATTATAAACGAGAAGACTGAAATAAATATTATTAGCTCTTGTTGAAATTGATAAGACTGTATCCCTCCGGAAAATTGGTGAAGACTTAAATATAACCACGAATCTGTAAGAAGAATTTTAGAGAAACACAATTACAAAAGCTTTTAGCATAAAATAAATCAACATTTATATGGAAAAGATTTTGAAAGAGGAGTGATAATTTGTGACTTGGGCTATAACTAACATTAGAAGAAATAATGATTTTGCCAGGCAAATACTATTTTCTGATGAATCAAGATTTGCAAATCTGGAAGTATTCAACCGGCAAAATACTAGATACTGGGCACAACAAAATCAACTCCTTTAGAGAAGAAAACCAGCAATACAGATTTGGTTTTAATGTTTGGTTTGGCATATTTGATAATGTGTTGCTGCCTTCAATAATTTTTGATGGTCAGTTGACTTTTGAGAGATGTCTAGAATTTTTGACTAATATTAACAATGATTTTCTCACCTCATAATACCCGAATAGTGACCAAATATTTAGATGTGAATTTCGAGAATCAATGGATAGGTACAAATGGACCGGTCAGGTGGCCTCCCAGGTCACCTGACTTAACACCAATGGACTTTCATATTTGAGGTTTTCTGAAAGATAGAGTCTACATTGTACAGTCAACCAGTCGGGAAGAACTAAAAGCAGGAGTCAGAAGAAATATAAATGAAATAACTCCACAACAGTTGGATAATTGTTTGAGGGAATTCGTTAGAAGAATTAATTTATGCAGAAATGAGGAGGGGCGTCATTTTGAACATTTATTATAAATTCAAGATATTTTTTTTATAATGCGACCATGTTTACTACATTGACAAAATAAAAAAAGGGACACATTACATTTTTTATAACTTTTTCCAGGGGAACCTTCTCGTTCCTTGTATTAGTTTACAGTTATTGCCTAGGCCCAAAATACTTATTTATCTCCTATCAAATTCATTCTTATAAGTATAAATCTTGATCGAGTTGATATTTAAAGTTTATGTGATTATGACTTTTTGTGATTTGTTTTTATGAATAAATTCTCATTTATTTCCAGAGGCAACTTAGTTTATTTGCGAATTATTATTTTAATGCTTCCACGACGTAATCCACGGGATAGTGGATATCATCATCAGTGTCCACTAGTGAGCCCACAGACTCGCACTCTATCTCTGCCCCTTGAAACGTCTTAAATATCATTAATGGCAGTAGCTTGGTCATTCTTTGGGGCAGAATCACAAGCTAGCACAACCACTCTATGGACATATTTTGAATATCGACAACGATGCCAATATCGTGGTACCTAGAATTTAAACCTCGAATCAAATCCGTTAAGGGAAACCGCTGCCAATTATTTGTGGATCAGAACTTCCTCACCGTAGTAAAACTCGACGTGTGGTAGAGTTTATATTAAAAGTAATTTTTAACGTTTCAAAGTCACATTTTTTGACGTTTCAAAAAAAGTCACATTTTGACGTTTCAAAAAAAGTCGCTTTGACGTTTCAAAAAAGTCACATTTTTTTTACGTTTCAAAAAAAGTCACATTTTGACGTTTCAAAAATTGGGACCGATTTTGATCATCAACGAACTCAATCTCTTCCTTGACCTCTATAATGTGTGTACCAAATTTGAAAGTTTTGCCTCAAAAACTGTAGCTGCTATCGCGAACCAGACAGACAGACACACAGAGAGAAAATTTTTTCTGTCTGGACTTTTGTGTATCGTCATAATTCGTCGAGATTCGTCCAGAAATGCAATAAAAATATTCAAATTTTTTTTTTTACGAATACGTAACCCTCACTTTGAGGGGTGAGGAAGTAATATGATTAAGAAAATGACAGTGAATTCACAACTTAAAAAATAAATAAATAAAATAATTTCTATTCAAAAAACAACATTTTTGAATCATTCTAAAATAATTTTGTCATGAATGAAAAAAATTACTAACCCAACTAGCAAAATAGAATCCCAATGGAACTGAATTATTTTATAATTATCATCTGGCACCTTTTAAAGAACAGTTTTACTTCTTAGAGTAACTAATAACGACAATTTATAATTTTAAACAATGAATTCAGCAATATCTCAGTGGAAGAAAATTAAAATTGTCAATTCTCTTGGTCAACCTTTAGAAACCACAAGTAATAGTTCATCTAATTTTAGTAGCCGTGGTGCTTCTCTTAGAAATGATCACAGTATTATATACTACTGCCAGCAGTGATATTGCATCAGAACCGAGTTAAATATAGACATCTTTAACGCGGTTATTAACAACAAAACATAGTAAACTAAAAACGTTAAAATTTGTGGGTTAGGTTACTAGTATCTACGTACTGCATACTGGACTTGAGTGCAACAGAACAGAACAGAATAATTGTTTAGTGCGATATTTACATACGTTATACAACACTTTTGTTCTATAACGTGTTTTGATGACGCACTACAGGATAATGTCGAAAGTTTAACACATGGGATAGGAATTAGACGAATTAAGAAAAATTATGTTTTGTCAATATTACATCTTCAAGTGCCCATACTCGTATTGTTTGCCTAAGTGTATTTAATCGTACACTATAAACTCAAAATTAAATTAAATGCAAATAAATTATCTCTGAAGTTTTTAAAATTGTTATTTTTATCCTATTAAATTAAACCAGCAATTTTTGTTTAGTTATTTGTTGCCTTGTATGTAATTATATAAATTTATCTCGAAAAAGTGTCTAAGGATTGTAATGAACCAACAAATCTACCGTTTTCGGGTGCAGTAATGATATTTAGCTAAGTTCCCTACTTTAGAAAAACTCGTTTATGGGGTTTAAAATAACAGCAAAATATAAAAAATTGCCAAGGCCCCCTTTGCCTTTACCAAGCGATGGTCGTATTTCCAGATATTAAAAATAACAGGTGTGAGAAAATAGTTATGAAATCTGGCAACCTCTAAAATTTGTCTAAGTACAACTTATTGATTTATTTCAAAAATATTATTATAGTGCCTGTATAACAACATTATAGAACTTTAAAATCATATAGAGTCTTGAACAAAACTAAAGCATTGTATAACATTTCGAATGGGACAAAATGGTTGTATTATATTGCGCCATATTAAGTTAAAGATTTTGCTGTTCATCAATTGCCGCCATTATGTAGAATTCACCAGAAAACGTAAAAATGACAATTAGTAATCAATTTTCTAGAAAATTTTCTTGCCAATTTAATAAATGAAACAATAAATATTTAATTTAAATTTAAAATGCAACTATTTTGAAAAAAATATATCTATTGTTTAATTTTTAATAAACCAAACTTACGGCTAAACTGGGGCGCATCAATTTTTTTGCCAAAAATATATGCATATTTTGTCAAAACATTCCGCTGCGTAAGGAAATTGTCACGCTACTAGCGGATATCATAGGATAATTATATTGTTTAATGATACACACCATTTTTAATTGATCTTTAGCAACATTACAGAGTTTGTTATTTGAAGTAATAATCAAACCACTTGTTTGCATTATATAACATCCTTGCGATAATTTTGCTCCGAATTTCATCACTACAAAACAAAATGATTGTAAAAATTTTGCAATAGCATCTGCGCATTATAACACGCTTATAAAACACATTCTTGAAAGTTTTATAACTGCTCTTAAAATACGCATAGACAGCAGTATGAAATTACAATACAATATATGTATAGCAGTGCATAAGTGAATTTGTTGTATAAGTATTCCTGAATACATACTTTTAGGACCGTTTTATAACCATCACTTATAATTGTTTTATAAGAGTTGTACAGTTTTCTAATAGAACTCCTACAGTACCGATATACGTTCTATAAATTGGCCCCATTTTGGTTGAATAGACATTGTATAATGGTATTTAACCACCTACCTTATAAAATTTTAACACTTCTGTAAGATTTGTTGTATAGCAGTCCTAACAATCCTTATGAAATTTATTTTGCTAGTTGGGAAAAAATCTATTAAAATATTAAATTGGTTAAGTCATAATTATTACACTGAAGACGAGTTTAAAGTAGAGTTAAAAACTTAAATAAATGTTCAAAAATTTTACCATGATTGGAACTTTGAATTTAAATAACTCGAAAACTCTCTTCTTCAACATGCCAGCGTATGCAGAAAAGCTTCCTCTATATGAATTTTTAAAAACAAATATCTCTCAAATATCTATAGGGCAAAGATGCTTTACGCACATTGGCTCCAGAATGCGAAATAGACTACCTGATTTCTTGAGAAATATAAATTCGATTCATTTATTTAAGAAGAAATTAGGCAAAGGGATCCTCACCAGAAGTAAACATGAAATTCATTCAATCATAGATCAATGTTAATTAATTACGTACCGTTTTTTTCCTATGCATTTTTATTATTCTCTTTTAAATAAATATTTTTTCTTTTATTTTATTTCCGATTAGTTGAACCAACCTTTAATTGATTCATTGATTAATTGATTACTTGGTTAATTGGTTACGTAATTAATTAACTCTGTTGTAATTCTAATTTTGTTAATATGTGTAAGTGCGTATGTGTTTTTGCGGATGTATAGTACATATGTTACTTGCATACTGTTAGTTTTGTGTTGATAATTGAAACTATATGGGTTTACTTCAGAGAAACTACTTCTCTGACACCTTGTTTATTTACATGCAAACATTATTTAATTTTTATACTATTTGTTATTTTTAGTGTCTGATGAGTTAACTTATTAAATTATTAAATCGAATTAATTAAATATATTCAAAATGTTGTCTTGTATCGTGTACTATTGTGTTATTTCTATATTTTGTATTCTTAAATTTGCCTAAATATATAAACTGTATTATTATTATATATAGGTTCCCATTTAAGAAAAATGCCAATGACGTCATATCTCGAAATCAAAACACAATCAAAGAATGCCATTTGACAGAAAAAATGCCTTTTTGAAAAATAAAAAATATTGTCATATCCGAGGATTTTTTGCGAAAATTTTTCTGGAAAGTTTTATTGAATTTGTTCCATACGTTATCACCACATTATAGTATACCTTCTCGCGGTGTAGGCAACACGTTCCGTCCTATCTCCCATTGGAGTTAAAATATTTTTGTATTGAAAATGAGTGATGAAAGTACAAAAAATCAATATTTCAACCCCTATTGCAGATAGGGGGTTGAAACTTATTTTATTCAATTCGTCGGCAAAAATCCCGCGGGGCAGTGCGGTTCTAGGAAAAAAATCAACCCTATATCTCCCATAGATTTAACATTTTAACACGATTATGGTATAGCATATATGATTCTCACCGTGCATCATCAGCATCGTCTTATTTAAGAATTGTCCGATTTCGCTCAATTTGTTTGGTACTTCTCATCGGTTTACAATCTCCTGATTTCGCCCACTTTTTTGCAGTTTTTAAATATTTGTAAGGGTTAAATTTGTGAGCAAAAACCAAGTCGTTATCTCATCGGGACCAAGAGATGTTAAGGAATCTATGAAACATATTTTATCACTTCTCACCTCAGGAGTTGAATTTCGCAAAATCTTTTCTTAATGGGTGCTTTCGCCATGAAAGGAATATACTCCTAATTTCACGTTGTCAGATCCACCGGTCCCTGAATATATAACATTTAAAACATAAAATAACTGATGCCTGTGCAAGCATGCTAAAATTTAAAAGCTTACCACATTCAAGGGAAAGATTGCAAATGTGTTTTGACCAATATCGAGAGTATATCGAAAATTATTTGTAAAATAAGTGTTTTTATTGTTTGTTGATTACTCAGTTGGTTCTGTTTTGTGTAATTTTATACGTAAATATTTAAGATTGTATGTTTAATTTGTATTTTTTTGTATAATAAATCCGGTATTAAAATAAATTTAATATTTAATATTGTTTTTAATCAGTTGTATTAAATTATGCATACATTTTTACAAACACCCAAAATAATTTTTTTCTCAAAAAAACATCAAATTTTTTATGCAGTACATGTTCATTTAGAAAATTATTGATATCTTCTACAAAGTTTGGAGAATATAATAGTGTCAAAATTTAATTTCGCTGAATTTGTGTCAGAGATTTGATGACTTTTCAATTAAAATCACTGAACTAAATTTAAGATAAAGATCTTTGCTCAAATGTTATTTCGATTGACCTGAGAAAAGGCGCTCATTGCATTAGATATGTTCATAAATAATAAAAGCGTCCCTAAAGTTGTTACGTCTAAGCAAAAATACATGTTTTTTCGCATTTTCAGGAGAAACATGAAAAGTTATATTGAAGGACTTCATATTGTATGTTCATTGAGTTACAAACTTTCTTTGTTTCACTTTTCACTTTATACATCTTTGTTTTTTATTGAATGTTCCTAATGACTGAAACTGAATATCTGAATATCTCCAGAGCTTCTATGTGATTTTCTTGTCAGCCTTAGGCTTTCCCCTTGTCTTTTCACGACTTTGTGAATATCAATTTACTGCGCAACGTTCATCCTCTCTCACATGACAATCGCTGAAATTCCTCTAAAAAGCTTAATATTCTGTCACGTCTTCTGCTGCAGACCATAAATCTAGGTGAAATTTGATGTTTTATTATAAATCTGTTCGTATATTTCTCATTTAATAACATTCCAGGAAATAACTTGATGTACGTTGTAGTACTAAAAGCATACCTAATTAATTAACTATAACTAGTAGTTATTATACAGGGTGTCCAGAAATTAGTATGCAATATTTTACCAGCTGCTTCTACGGCCAGAAATAGAAAAAAGTTCATATAAGCATTGGTCGAAAAATGCTTCCTAAGGGAGCTACAGACCCCTAGAAGTGGGCCCCTGAGAAAGGTTTTTATCGAATGTCTCCAAAACTACTCAAAGTTAAATATTGAAAATTTACACAGCCACTACTCTTCTTATGTGTAATAAGATCAAATGGAAATAATTTGAAAATTTTATCCAGGGCTGTCCCAAACTAGGGGGTTGTTGGGTTAAAATAACTTTTTTTGTATGTAACTTTTTTTCTATTTTTGACGATAGAATATGAAATTTTAGAGATTTATACGTAAAAAAGATACTCTTGATGAACATCGATAAAATTCACCGTTTTTGAATAATATCGACTTGAAAATTTTATAACATGATATGAGATAGGTATTGGGAATCTAAACTAATTTTTAATTAATAGTAGGCCATGAATAAAAAAATAATGCTTCATGCCACTATGATATAATTTGATGTTAGAGCTGTCAACAAGGTTAAATTTGTATAAACAGTTGTATGATATAAATAAAATCCTAAGAACGCGTATAGGAAAAAAATATTTTGTCCCATTTTTTATCATTTATTTCATTTGTGCGCTTTTAATCATGATTTTCCTTAAGTCGATTTAAAATGCCAAGATTTACAGATAGGGAAATGACTGATATACATTTTGTGTACGGTTTTTGCAATGGTAGTGTATTAGCCGACAAGATTTCCCAATCGTAGAGTACCTGGGCGTCCAATATTTGCAGTTCTTCACCGGAATTTGACAGACTATGGGGATTTTAAAAGGTCTTGAGGCGCAGGAAGGCCACAAGGAAATCATTGTATGGATATAGTTTTGAATCATTTAGAAAATGATCCACAAATAAGCATTCGAAAGTTTCAGAAATTGTCAACATACCTCGCTAAATAGTTAATAAAAAATGTGAGTACCTAGATAATTATTTATCTTAATTATTAATTTCAGATAGGAAGAATGACGGTAATGCAAGGAATACACTCATACCATTCTAGACGCGTGCAATATTTAACGGAGGCAGATTTTTTACCACGACTCCAGTTTTGTCAATGGATATTAGCGAACAGAAATATTCATCCTAGCATATTATGGACTGATGAGGCAATGTTCACTAGGAACGGAGCTTTTAATATGCACAATTTGCATCATTGGTCGGATGAAAATCTACGAGTTGTTCGGCGCACAAATTTGCAACATAGATTTTCGGTGAATTTATGGGCAGGAATCATTGGGGATCAAGTAATTGTCCCAATAGAATTCCCCAATCGTCTTAATGCAGAGGAGTATTTAAACTTCCTCCAAAACGACCTTATCGATTTATTATCGTTGAATGGTCGACACGACGTCGGCAAAATATGCAATTTCAACATGACGGCGCGCCTGCCCATTTTGGGCGCAATGTTCGAACTTGGTTACATCAAAATTTTTCAGGTAGGTGGATAGGTCGAAGTAGTCCTATAGCTTGGCCACCTCGTTCACCGGATCTAAACTCATCAGATTTTACTTTTGGGGTTATATGAAGGGTTTGGTTTACGCCACTGAAGTTAATACACGAGAAGAACTACTTTAAAGAATTAATCAGGCCGGAAATGAATTAAGAAGAAATACATTCAAGACTTTACGGGCTTCTCAGACTTTAGAACGTCGAGCGAGACTGTGTATCTAAGAAAATGGAAATTTGTTTGAACATCTGTTACAATAAAACTATGTAAAATTCAAATTTAATTTTGTTGATATAAAAAGATTACTGGATGATTTTTGTTCATATTGAGCATGATAGTTTCTCTCGAGTTATTCATAAGAGAATATTTTTTCACCTATTTTCTAAGCAACAATTTAAAAATATTAGTATGTACGTTATATGGACATGAAATAATATACAAGACTCATCTGGTACAATTTATTTTCCTCCATATATTATAAAATTTAAAAAACAAATATAATTAGTTAAATTTTACAATTTTCAAGTCGATATTACTCAAAAACGGTGAATTTTATCAATATTCATCAAGAGTACCTGTTTTACGTATAAAACTCTGAAATTTTATTCCCGACAATTTAAATGGCGAAAGGTACCTCGATCTGTTACAAAATAACATCGACCTAATGATTACCCAAATCCTCGAAGAAGACGATAATCTTTTAGAGGGCGAACTGTTTTTTCAACAGGATGGGGCACCCCCACATTTTGCTACAGCAGTCCGTCTATTTTTGGATAATTGGTTTCCTGAGCGATGAATTGGAAAAAGAGGTCCTGTGGAGTGGCCCGCTAGGTCACCCGATTTAACTCCCTTGGATTTCTCTCTGTGGGGACATTTGAAATCGAAGGTATTTGCAACAATACCCGCATCTCTGGAAGAGCTACGTGAAAGAATTGTTCGAGAATGCCGTTTATTGGCTCCAGAAGTGTTCAGAAATGTTCGTACAGAATTTCAAGACAGATTATACTATTGTATGGAAATCGTTTGGGGGTCAATTTAAACAGTACATACGATAATGCTTTTATTTTTATTTCCAGAACCTAAAATAATGAAACAATTATTTCTCAGGAACGAATCAATAAAAGTTAAAAAAAAATACACAGTTATGTAGAGAATTGATTAGACCTTTCAAAAGATGTATCACTCGACCCCCTTTGCCATTTGAATTTTTTTGAGGGGGTGGCCGTGTAGGGTAGAGGGATGATGATAGGTATACAAGTATTACATTAAAACATGTCCCTCTTGGAAACAAAGTCTACGTGTTTCACTAATTTTTCAAAAAATTTTTATCTCCAAAGTTATTCAGGGTGCCTACTTTTGGTTGGGACACCCTGTATATGCACTAGTATAAAATGATCCACCGCAAAACAAATGCACCAAGTTAGGTTAGGTAATTCCCACAAGTTATAAACAAAAATGTTTACTTCAAAGGGGTACCAAACTTCAAATATCACCAATCACCACTCTTCACACAGTTACCAACGTAACCAAATGACCTAAAACATCATTAGACAATGACAGAAAACTAACGATATAAAATGGCGACATTCGTTGTCGAGGAAATCTAAGATTTACAACAACCGAAAGTTAATTTAAATTAGCAGACAAAATTATTACGATATCAGAGGGATATTAGATAAATTTCAAACAAGGCACGATACTAATCGATATAAATGATGGCCGTTCTAAAGAACAACCAACGTGAACTGATCACCGAAAAGCAAATTCGCCCAAGGCGTAAATTAAGATAAATACGGTACAATATTAATATGAAAATTACTCCAAAGGTACGTTAAATCACAATATCAACTTTTTAAATAATGGTGATCATAAAATTACACGATAATACCAGAAAACACATAAATTTTACCAAACCGCTGAACAACAGGTGTTGTCTTCAGGACGCTACACTAGTAAGAAGGAAGTAGCATCGTAGTGTTCTGCTACCCAAACTCGATTATAATTTGGAAAGAGACAAACATTTGAGATATTTAGGCATTTTTATAAGTGCAAAATCTACAAAACCAACTGTTTCAGTAGAAATCAGTGGTGCCATCTGGACTAGACTGGCACGGAAAAGGACAAACTGGAATGAAATGGCTGGCAATTTTGTTACACATTACAGCTGATAATTTTGTTTAGCCCGTGTATAAACTTTGACTATGCATGTTTCTAGTAGTTGGTAACTAACCGCATTTTATACTGTTCTTTTATACCGATTTAATTGATAAAATGAATGAACAAAGATATTTTTGTCTTTTATCTCATTCGTCAGTCCACATGCAATATTGAAATCTTTTCATTTTTATTGCAACATTATTATAAATCACAGTCTAACCACATTAAAAATGTATTAACAAAGGAACCGTAATAACATGACAAGAATAAAGAAGAATTCTGGAGCTTCTCACTATTGCGGCTTCGGGATAACGGTAGTATAAGCCGCGACACAGTCAACAAACAACTGAATAATTAAGCATGCGGGACTGGCTACACAGATATATTATGTAGTAGGTCACCCCAACACTTTTGGTGTACAAAATTCATCCAAACAAATATATTCCGAGCTGCAGTATTAAGTATGACAACACATTTTGCTAAATGTTTCAGTGAGACTACTCTAGTTCTGTGTAATTAATGCATTTGATTGATTCTTACCTATCAATGGATGTTGTAAAATAAAGCATATGTATGTAACTGTCTTAATAGTCCCTTTATTAAAAATGTATAAAAGTGGTTGATAAAATTTATCTCTATATCCAGGTTAGGTCATGTAGCAGCTGACATTTTTATTTTAGTAACGTAGATTAAGAAAGGATCAGAAAAGGACCAAACAGCACTTTAAAGCTTAATCTTATACTAGTCGGTATTAGCTAGAGATACACGTATAAATTTATATAAATTCGTGAAAAAAGGTTTTTTATAAAATAGTTTAGATTATATTTAATTATTTTATTTATTTATTTACTTATTTATAGTTACAACTACCCAAGAGACGTATCCAATTACAGGGCAAGAAATTACAAAACATACACGATACTAATTAAATTAACAAAGTAACTTAAATATTAACATAGTCCACAGAAAGAACATAATTTTTTATAACCGTAATATTACAATTAAAATATCAATATTTTCTTGAACCGACGTATAATTTGAACACACGGTGTAAAAAGGCAAATAGAATAAACTACTTTTTTTACATTTCGTCCAGTTTGTCCAATGTATATAGCATCACAGCGATTCTAGGAACACCAGGAAATCTATTGTAAAAAATGTGTATAGTATGGGCATGTCAACACATTGTATAGAAAATAGTAATTTTATAGATTTAAATAATGTCAAATTACTCCATTCGGAAAAGAAAGGAAAGAAACTTGATCTACTAGAACAATTAGAAATAAGTAAGGCTATTAAAAATAAGAAAAATATGAAGAATGAACAACAAGATTTTACCGGCCACCATATTTTAAATAAAATAATTTAGATTTAAAAAATAAAGTAATATTCAACTTATAAAAAACATATTTTACAATAGTTTTATAGTAGGTACCAGATGTGGTTATATAAGCAATGAACACAAATTTTACTGTTCAGTATTCCCAGTACTCTTGACAAAGGCCTAAAAAAGCCGAAACACGTGTAGAGTTTCTAATAAAATATTTTTGAAACATTAAAAAGCAAATTTCTTTCATATATTTCAAATATTTAATGATGTTTCACAAGGAGCCAACCGCAGAATCAGTTCAGTGTATTAATATGAATTTTATGAATTTCGTATCGCAGACTACATAAGCATATTCCAATTTAGATATAACAAAGGCATTAAAGAGTAACTTCAGTGTAGCAGTTTACACAAGCTGCTTGCTGTTTCTTATTGTAAAACCAAGATTTCTCTAAGCACTCGCCACCATATTATTGATGTGGTAAGTAAAAGTTAATCTGCAGTCAAAGATTACTGCCAAATCTTTATACTTATAACATCTAGTTGCATTAGCCTCATTAATTGAACATGTGAATACAATTAGCTACCGTTTTCTCGTAAAACTCATACAATTGCACCTACTAATATTGAGAGGTAATAAATTTTCTTCGCACCAAAAATTTAATTTATTGCAATCCTCCTGCAGACTAAAACATTCCTCAAAGTTGGAGATTGCGACACATAGTTTTAGGTCATCTGTATATAATAGATATAATACAATTAAGTTCACAGACGACATCATTTATTAAACTAATGAACAAAAGAGGCCCTAGAACGGATCCTTGTGGAAATCCCGAAGTTGCTGTCATGTCAACATACTTAAAACCCTGGTACTGCTTCTGTTGTTTAAATAGGAATAAAACTTGAGGAATCCATCATTAAGTCCTATATTGCATAATTTATGCAGCAAAAATTCATGGTCATGTCTGTCGAATGCCTTTGAAAAGTTCGTATAAATGACATCACTCTGACATCCCCGATCTAAAGAGTCAGTTAGAACCTGTGTGACACTTATTAAATTTGTGGTAGTAGATCTACCCTGAAGAATTTTTTTATATTTGTTATTTTATTCTTTTTAATATTTTATACAATGGTGACTTGGCACTTATTGAAAGTGTAAGAAAAGCCGTATATTATGTTAGTACTAGACGGTAATCGCAATTAAATTTTAATTATTTCTATTCGTATGATACAAATTTATAAATCATCAAGAAGTGTGTGTGTGGCAATTTTATTTAATCTTAAATTAAACAAAGTGAGAGGATTACGACTTTACCTTGTATAGAAAATATTGATTTAGAACGTAAATTACTTGTTTTGTTGCTAATATACAAATGATATTCCATATTTAACACAACAAACAAAATATTGCGCGAGATATTGGTGTGTCAAATATAAAATTATTATATTGAAAACACTACTGAGCTTCTATTTTATTTTAATATTAAATATATATTCAGTTTGCAATAGAACACAATCCAGTCGGTCATAAATTCCAGTCAGTGGCCACTGAAAACCACCATTGTTAACAGAGGCGAAGCAAAATATGGGTTCTAAAATTGAATTTCATAACCGAGTTTCCAAAATTCAATCAAAACTTTTTCATTCAGTTGGGAGAACGGAATATTCTAGTGCCACATTGTATGCGTGTTGCTCATTTATACCGATGCGTGTTTGTGAATGGAAGGCTGGCATACAACAGGCCGACATGGTCACCGGTGGCAAAACCGGAGATGATGGACGAGCTATTGAACGAGATGGATGTACTGTGATAAATGAACCCCTAAATCATGAAAATTCGGACACGATGACAAGTTGTTTAAAGCCCGGACATGCATCAAAGAAAAACTGACAGGTACCTATCGTGACGAAAATGAAACGAACAATACCCGCTTCTGTGTCCACCACAATACTCATTTAAACACGTTTTGCGGCAAGAATATATTTTGGTTGCAGGATTCTGCAACCGAAATATGTATGCATGTAATGTTGTATTGTCAGCAAATAGCTAACTGTAAAGTGGGGTACGAATTGATCCTGAAAGTCTATATATACATGAATGTATTCAATATACAGGGTCTTTTATGAGTGAGTGGCTATACGCAAGTGGGAAGTAGAGAGACATGATGTGGTTACAGAATGACGTTTATATCCCCTTATGTCCTCGTTTTTGATATACAGTATGTTTTCTATTTCTCTCGGCCATATTTTTTTTAATAATAATAATAATAATATTTATTTATAATTTTTGTAATGTTTTACAATAGACATAATATGTAATTAAATGCTACATTACAAATAAATATAAATTTACATCCATTTTAAGTTCGGAGACTTGCATATGGATGTGAGTTTAGATTATACACACAGATAGAAGTTTCTAAAAGTAACTTAATAATGTTGCAAAATTAATTCTATTCCAGTAAAGAGACTGTTATAAAACTAGCCTAATGAACTATAATACAATATAATATAATAAGGGAAATCGTTATTGCTACATAATTAACTCAATTCCAATAAAGAGAATTCTGATAATTAATTGTTAGACTACTAATCCATAATTGTGCTCACACAACACCTGTCATTTACCCTCAACCACTTATTAACAAGTTTTTTAAACGTATGCAGATTTTTAGTATTTATAATGTTTAGGGGCAAATTATTATACAACCTTTGACCCAAATAAATAAAGCATCTTCTTCCTGTCTCTTTTTTTGCTACACATGTTTTAACTAGTTCTTTCCCTTTTTGCCTAGTGCTGTAATTATAGTCTAGAGAATGCAGGTATTTTTTATTTTTAAAAAGATATATTAATATTATTTTTGCGTACACTTGTCTTAGATCCAGTATTTCAGACACACGATATAACTGGTCTGTAGAATATCTCATATTTTTGTTGAACATTATTTTTATTATTCTCTTTTGTAATACTTCCAGTGGTATTAAAAATGACTTTTTTATACCACCCCATGCTATTATACCATATTGAAGTATAGATTCCACAAGAGCATAGTAAACTAATTTCAGTGTTTTTAGGGTCAAAAAGTTTTTTAAAATTCTAAATTTATATACCAAATATCTAAGTTTTTTTATAATACTACTGGCTTGAACATCCCATCGTAGGTGGCCGTCAATCATTATCCCTAAGTATTTAATACTTGTAGCAGAAGAGATTTCTTGGTCATCGATAGGTATTGTGTTAAAATCAGGTAAGTATTTCTTGTACGATGTAAATGACAAATATTTAGTTTTACCCCAGTTCAACGTAAGTAAGTTTTTATCAAACCACTCTTTGAATTTTTTTTAGATCTGCCGACACAGTCTGTCTTAATTGCTCCCAATTATCACCTTGGAAAAAGATTGCAGTGTCATCTGCATAGGAGATAATGTTTCCTTTTGTAGATAAGGTAAGTAAATCATTAATATATATGGTAAAGAGAACAGGCCCTAGAACTGTGCCTTGTGGAACACCATATGTCACAGTTCTTTCCTCACTTATTACATCATCGATCATAACTTTTTGTTTTCGGTTTGTTAAGTAACATCGAAATAACTCCAATACATTTCCACGGATTCCAAGGTTTTCTAATTTTTCTAGCAAAAGCTTATGGCTCACAGTGTCAAAAGCCTTTGCTAAATCCACAAATACACATATGGCTGGTTTACTGGCATCAACTGCATTAAATATTTTTGAAATTAATGCGGTTATTGCATCTTGCGTAGATTTATTTTCATGAAATCCAAATTGCACATCGTGAATTACTTTTTTTTTTTGTAAATAATTACATAACCGCGTTTTTATAACATTTTCAAGTATTTTCGCTAATGCAGAAACCAGCGATATAGGTCTGTAGTTTGATATTTTTGAGCGGTCCCCATTTTTGAAGATAGGTTTTATAACGGCTGTTTTAAAGTAAGTAGGTACCTGTCCTGTATGAATACACTGATTTATTATATAGGTAAGAGGTTTTTTAATATAATCGACACATTTTTTCAATAACTCGTTACTAATTTGATCAAGTCCTGGTGCTTTCCCGCTTTTTAAATTGATGATAATATTATAAATTTCATTTTCGTTAGTTGGCATCAAAAACATGGAATTCCACATCGTAAATGCTTTGTTGGTTTCTGGACTTAAATTGTTACTGTTTTTAGATTGAATATTATTTGCTAATGTTTCTCCAATATCTGCGAAATAATTATTAAAGTTATTAGCAATTTCCAGTTTGTCATAAATTTCTCTATTATTCTGCAACGTGATGTTATTAATAGTATCTTTTTTTATTACAATTCATATTTAAACATTCGTTAACAGTTTCCCAAATATGTTTTGAGGATTTACTATTTATTTCAATTTTATTTTGAAAATATTTATTTTTGGTTGTTTTTATTAAAGAATTTATTTTATTTCTGTATATAATATACTCCCGCTTTTTTGCTTCGTTTGCAGGATTTTTTTATATATTCCTGATATAGTTTATCCCGATTTTTTTATAGATGTAATAATTCCATTAGTAATCCAAGGTTTTCTCTTAATAGTTTCTTTTATTCTGATATTTCTTGTAGACTTAGTAACATATTCATTAAACTTATCAACAAATAACTCAGTTGCTTGTTCTACATCATCAGATGTATACACCTCAGACCAGATCTCATTTTTTATAAAGTTTTTTAATTTTGTGTCATCAAGTTTCTTTATGGTTTTGAGGTTCCCATTGTAATAACTGGCATTTAAATTTTTTATTACAGCACCTACTGAGTAGTGATCCGTGATATTACTTTTAATTATTGCTGCAGAAATATTGTCAAATTATTCTATGCGAGCTTTCAAAAAAATATGATCGATACAGGATTTAGAATGTTCTGTGACTCTAGTGTGTTTATTTATTAATGATTTAAATCCGTTTTCACTCATTACATTTAAGTATTCAGCGACGTGTTCTATATTTTCAGAGAGTATATCAATGTTCATATCACCAATAAGAATGTTATAATCAGCATTTTTATTCTTTAAAAACGTCGATAAATTTTGTATAAAGGATAGGGGACAAGTAGATGGAGGCCTGTATATACCTAAGATATTTATCATTTTATTATAAAATTTTATTTTTACCTCTAACGCATTTATTTCACTAATTTTTATCGGAGTACATGAAAAGTTTAAATTCTTTTTATTATATATAATTATACCATTATTTTTATTGATTTGGTTTCCATTGTGAATTACTTCATAATTATTTATTTGATATAAATTAATATCCATTATTTTCCAGGTTTCCGTCAGGACTATAAAATCAAATAAGTCATTAAACTGAGAAAGAAATACTTGAAATTCATCGAAGTTTTTTGAAATACTTCTAATATTGGTATGTAAAAATGACAGGTTTTTTTTATTATTTTCTGTAAACATTGTATAATCATTTGCCTCTATTTCAAAAGTATTATAATTTTCAATATGAAAATCACGAATAAATTGATCCATTTTTAAGGTATTATTTTATATTTTGTATTATTTAATAGTATTAAAGAGAATTAAAGAAAATTATATTATTATAGAATTATAATATAATAAATTAAAGCTTACAAATATACTTTAAAGATATAATCCTTGTATCCGTTAATATACTAGAATTAAGCGTTAAATAGTAAATAGCTTCACCGAATTTAGTAGGTACGTTCTACTAATGCAGGTCTGCATAATTTCGCACTGTAAAAGAAAAAACTTACACGGAATCAAAATAATTTCCTGAGGATGTTGCATAAAAATATCACCATACATATTTTAGTAACGATTTTAAAAACAGTGTGATAATTAAAAGCCGACCCGTTTTAAGAAATTGACTGCCGTCGGTGAGGGCATGGTATAACTTAGAGAGACTTATATCTTATGTATATTAACAGTTGTGTATTGTTTTTAGCGTACACTTGCATCAATATTAAACCTTCTATGGTATCCTCTACCACAGCATAAAGAGATCTCCTTATACTGTGACTGTACTTCTGCGTTGTGTTGCAAATGATAAGGTGCATTTGTAAAATGAACTAGGTGTATGTATTTTATTTCTTGACACTGCATGTTTGTAATAAATAATTTGTAGATTCTTTATATAAATGAGCCAAAATACACAATGGGCGCAATATTTTACTATTATTAATGTAATAATGAATGTTAAATATTTTTTAGGTTACAAAATAAAATAGTTAGGTATAAGAAATAAAATAAATGTTTTATTGATGTCTCCGAATTATTAATTTTGTTTTATTTGCCAGTTTTAAAATTTCTGTTAATAAATTTAAAAGAGTAAAATAATCGTATTTATTTCTTAAGGCACTTTTTCTCGATATTTTAGAAAAATTGCCGACTGAGCGCTTCTACTCACATGATGTGGTGTGGAAATTAATTAGAAGTAAAAAACATAGTTGAAATAACAAAATATTCATGTCCTTGGTAATAATTAAATTTAGTACAAATGTCCTTTTGTATTTGTCTCAATATTCTCACTAAAAACAACTTATGCATATTTTCCTTTAATATCAGAAAACGCCTCGGAAAATAGAAAAATCTGATTTGCATACATAAGTATTTTTTATTATCGAATAACCCTTCTAATTAATAATAATTAAGATTATCGTAAATAACAAATATTTTATATTTTGTATACATAAAGTTACTTACCTTTCAGGATCATGAGGAAAAGAAAAAATTGTAGGAATTTATTTTTACAGCTTTTGTAACAACAACGTGATCTGCTTTTCCTTTGTCGCTTCCATCACACCATATTAAAATAATTAACAAAAATAAATAAAGTGTATAAATACGCACTAAAAGCACAGTAAAACTAATAAAAGTATCTATAATCTGGGACGCATTAAACGTACGAAACAAAATCATAGATTCTACCCTGCTGTTGATATACTTAGTTCTCGGCGCGTGTCGTACATCTGCCCACTAGCTCCGCGTGGTAGACTGCAATAAAACGGACCGGCTTTAAATTAATAATATACCTAAACCATGTAAAGTAGAATTTCTCAAACTCAAACCTCTTAAATCTCCCGGAGACTGTTGCAGTTAGAGAAAATTTGAGTTAAAACAATCTAAAATTTAGTATATATTAAGGGCATAGAAACATATTCGGGTTACAAAGAATGTCGAGATATAGAAGTTCGAATTATAGAAGTTTGAATTACAGAAAATCAATCGTATTTCGTTTTTATGTCGCATTTTTAATGTTCGAGAATTAACAGCTAAATTTTTTTAAAAATTCCCGTGCGCTACAGAAATATCAGTAATATACACATGGGCGATTTTAATTTTGTGAGATAGGGTTTAATTTTACTGTACTGTTAGAATTTAACCAAAAATAACATAATTTATTGAATTTCAGAACCTACTCTTTTTGCAAATGTTTATATAACATTCCCTAAAAAAAAACTTTGACCTGTATTTCGGTAGTGAATTATGTGGACGTCTATTAGTGGAACATACCTATTAAATTTAGTTGAATTTGGTAAAGTGTAACTTTCAGATAATCTGCATAATACCAAAGACAAAACTAGCACATTGAAGAAATCAGGAGTTTACACATTGACATGTCCAGATGCTAATGCCTTTTATGTAGGTCAAACTGGCCGTTTGTTCAAAATTAAATGTAAAGAACATCTACGTTCTTTTAGACTTTTTTGAAACATTTCAGTCAGGTCACAATTTTCCTAATTTGAACAAACTTACCATATTATATATAAAAGAAAAAACTTTACTAAAGAATCCAATATGACGTCCATAAAATAAGTTGACTATTGCATCTTGCGAACAGAATAAGCTACGCCATTTATGACAACAGGTTTGAAATCAGTAGTGAAAATTATAGCCGACCAATTTTGCGGAGGCTGTGTCAACTAATTACGGAATTATCGAAGATTTTATGAAATCAAGTTTTTAAATTTTTTCGCAATATTTCAGGAACTGCGTTAGATAACATGAATTTTTTTTCACAAGTAGATTGAGTACTGAATACGCAACTTTAACCGACCTTGTATCTCTTGCCGTTTAGAAGATACCAATGGTTTCACCTCGACAATGAGGCCACCCTGTATTTTTTTATAACTTCAAAAGATTTTTGTCAGAAAATTCTTTGGACAGACTTTAATAATGTTTACAATGTTTCAAACTAGTGGAATTAAACTAGATGTTTGCCAATTATGCTAAAACCATAAATCCTGCAATATACTGCAATGCACCCCTATGAATGAACCATATGCTTATAATGTGATAGAATATTTCGCTCTTCCATCTAAATAAATTTTTTTCATTGAATTTTGGAAACTCATTTGAAACTCAATTTCCTACTTACTTTTTGCAGCATATGTATTGACAATACTATTTCAATACCTTTTAACTGGTATTTTTGCTCGATTCAATGCGCGTAGGATAGAATTGAAATTGAAAATTTGTTTAAAATTTAGACGAGAGTGAAAAAGTTAGTGTTTAATAATAATTTCAACCCACGAAATCGGAATATAATTCTGTTAATTTAGTTCAATATGAATCAGTGTGCCATATGCACGCACGTATGGCAAACAAAAAATGGTGATTTATAAAAACGTATATTACATATTTATGTAACATAATGAGTGTTCAAAAAAAAAAACAACTTCAAGTTGCGTATAAAAACGTGGAGATTAATTGTCATACGATGCATTACTTTAGGTTATTGTGAATAAAAATACAACAATTTTTTTTGCAAAAGGTGTTGAAAGTGCTCAGCTTTCTTGTTAACGAAATGGAAAATATTTTGCAAAAGAATGGGATAATTGTTGATAATAATAGCAATAATGTATTTATTTATGTACAGTCGCGTAACATATGGAAATAAGGTACCTTGGAAAGCTTAATTCATTTAGAAAATCTTTTGCCTTCTATTTTTTTCATCAAACTGGCAGATTTTGAACAAAAAAAATAAAATTGTTTTAATCCACATGGTTATTTGGGAAGTTGTATTATTTAATAAAATGAAAAATGCCTAGTAAGCTGCGGTCAAATAATTTTTACTCGTTCCGGACTCAAGTTAAACAGAATTTTTTTAGAAATTATTGAATATTAGTAATTGTTTTTGTTTATGAATTATACACGTATATTTCCAATAATCAATTAATTATGTTACAAAAGAAAACTACCATAATATAAATACACGATTTCCTTAGACTTTTCACAAGTACAATATATCATCAACTTCATCTGTTTAT